>OZ035863.1:616923-642705 GCA_964034905.1 Itoplectis maculator
GATGCAAAACAATACATTTGCACAAAATAAACGTTTTTGATACTCGGCGACCGAGTTTACATGCGTGCAGCGCTCGCAAAACGCGATGGCTCGATTTGGCTTATTGACGCTTTTTCGTTCGCAGCATCAGTGCCAAACGAGTTTTAACAATGCAAAACGATGCATTTGCACAAAATAAAGGTTTTTGATACTCGGCGACCGAGTGTGCATGCGTGCAGCGCTCGCAAAACGCGATGGCTCGATTTGGATGATTGACTCTTTTTCGCTCGCAGCATCGGTGCCAAACGAGTTTTAACGATGCAAAACGATGCATTTGCACAAAATAAAGGTTTTTAATACTCGGCGACCGAGTTTACATGCGTGCAGCGCTCGCAAAACGCGATGGCTCGATTTGGCTGATTGACGCTTTTTCGCTCGCAGCATCGGTGCTAAACGAGTTTTAACGATGCAAAACGATGCATTTGCACAAAATAAAGGTTTTTGATACTCGGCGACCGAGTTTACATGCGTGCAGCGCTTGCAAAACGAGATGGCTCGATTTGGCTGTTTGACTCTTTTTCGCTCGCGGCATCGGTGTCAAACGCGTTCTAACGATGCAAAACGATGCATTTGCACAAAATTAAGGTTTTTGACATTCGGAGATCGAGTTTACATGCGTGCAGCGCTCGCAAAACGCGATGGCTCGATTTTGCTGATTGACGCTTTTTCGCTCGCAGCATCGGTGCCAAACGAGTTTTAACAATGCAAAACGATGCATTTGCACAAAATAAAGGTTTTTGATACTCGGCGACCGAGTTTACGTGCGTGCAGCGCTCGCAAAACGCGATGGCTCGATTTGGATGATTGACGCTTGTTCGCTCGCGGCGTCGGTGCCAAACGAGTTTTAACGATGTAAAACGATGCATTTGCACAAAATTAAAGTTTTTGACATTCGGAGATCGAGTTTACATGCGTGCAGCGCTCGCAAAAGGCGATGGCTCGATTTGGCTGATTGACGCTTTTTCGCTCGCGGCATCGGTGCCAAACGAGTTTTAACGATGTAAAACGATGCATTTGCACACAACAAAGTTTTTTGATACTCGGCGACCTAGTTTACATGCGTGCAGCGCTCGCAAAACGCGATGGCTCGATTTGGCTGAATGACGCTTTTTCGCTCGCAGCATCGGTGCCAAACGAGTTTTAACGATGCAAAACGATGCATTTGCACAAAATAAAGGTTTTTGATACTCGGCGACCGAGTCTACATGAGTGCTACGCGTGCAAAACGCGATAGCTCGATTTGGCTGATTGTCGCTTTTTCGCTCGCAGCATCGGTGCCAAACGAGTTTTAACGATGCAAAACGATGCATTTGCACAAAATAAAGGTTTTTGATACTCGGCGACCGAGTTTACATGCGTGCAGCGCTCGCAAAACGCGATGGCTCGATTTGGCTGATTGACGCGTTTTTGCTCGCAGCATCGGTGCCAAACGAGTTTTAACAATGCAAAACGATGCATTTGCACAAAATAAAGGTTTTTGATACTCGACGAGCGAGTTTACATGCGTGCAGCGCTCGCAAAACGCGATGGCTCGATTTGGATGATTGACGCTTTTTCGCTCGCAGCATCGGTGCCCAACGAGTTTTAACGATGCAAAACAATGCATTTGCACAAAATAAACGTTTTTGATACTCGGCGACCGAGTTTACATGCGTGCAGCGCTCGCAAAACGCGATGGCTCGATTTGGCTTATTGACGCTTTTTCGGTCGCAGCATCGGTGCCAAACGAGTTTTAACAATGCAAAACGATGCATTTGCACAAAATAAAGGTTTTTGATACTCGGCGACCGAGCTTACATGCGTGCAGCGCTCGCAAAACGCGATGGCTCGATTTTGATGCTTGACGCTTTTTCGCTCGCAGCATCGGTGCCAAACGAGTTTTAACGATGCAAAACAATGCATTTGCACAAAATAAACGTTTTTGATACTCGGCGACCGAGTTTACATGCGTGCAGCGCTCGCAAAACGCGATGGCTCGATTCTGCTGATTGACGCTTTTTCGCTCGCAGCATCGGTGCCAAACGAGTTTTAACAATGCAAAACGATGCATTTGCACAAAATAAAGGTTTTTGATACTCGGCGACCGAGTTTACGTGCGTGCAGCGCTCGCAAAACGCGATGGCTCGATTTGGATGATTGACGCTTTTTCGCTCGCGGCGTCGGTGCCAAACGAGTTTTAACGATGTAAAACGATGCATTTGCACAAAATTAAAGTTTTTGACATTCGGAGATCGAGTTTACATGCGTGCAGCGCTCGCAAAACGCGATGGCTCGATTTGGATGATTGACGCTTCTTCGCTCGCGGCATCGGTGCCAAACGAGTTTTAACGATGTAAAACGATGCATTTGCACAAAACAAAGGTTTTTGATACTCGGCGACCGAGCTTACATGCGTGCAGCGCTCGCAAAACGCGATGGCTCGATTTGGATGATTGACGCTTTTTCGCTCGCAGCATCGGTGCCAAACGAGTTTTAACGATGCAAAACGATGCATTTGCACAAAACAAAGGTTTTTGATACTCGGCGACCGAGCTTACATGCGTGCAGCGCTCGCAAAACGCGATGGCTCGATTTGGATGATTGACGCTTTTTCGCTCGCAGCATCGGTGCCAAACGAGTTTTAACGATGCAAAACAATGCATTTGCACAAAATAAACGTTTTTGATACTCGGCGACCGAGTTTACATGCGTGCAGCGCTCGCAAAACGCGATGGCTCGATTTGGATGATTGACGCTTTTTCGCTCGCGGCATCGGTGCTAAAAGATTTTAAACGATGTAAAACGATGCATTTGCACAAAATAAAGGTTTTTGATACTCGGCGACCGAGCTTACATGCGTGCAGCGCTCGCAAAACGCGATGGCTCGATTTTGATGATTGACGCTTTTTCGCTCGCAGCATCGGTGCCAAACGAGTTTTAACAATGCAAAACGATGCATTTGCACAAAATAAAGGTTTTTGATACTCGGCGACCGAGTTTACGTGCGTGCAGCGCTCGCAAAACGCGATGGCTCGATTTGGATGATTGACGCATTTTCGCTCGCGGCATCGGTGCTAAAAGATTTTTAACGATGTAAAACGATGCATTTGCACAAAATAAAGGTTTTTGATACTCGGCGACCGAGCTTACATGCGTGCAGCGCTCGCAAAACGCGATGGCTCGATTTTGATGATTGACGCTTTTTCGCTCGCAGCATCGGTGCCAAACGAGTTTTAACGATGCAAAACAATGCATTTGCACAAAATAAACGTTTTTGATACTCGGCGACCGAGTTTACATGCGTGCAGCGCTCGCAAAACGCGATGGCTCGATTTGGCTGATTGACGCTTTTTCGCTCGCAGCATCGGTGCCAAACGAGTTTTAACCATGCAAAACGATGCATTTGCACAAAATAAAGGTTTTTGATACTCGGCGACCGAGTTTACATGCGTGCAGCGCTTGCAAAACGAGATGGCTCGATTTGGCTGTTTGACTCTTTTTCGCTGGCGGCATCGGTGTCAAACGCGTTCTAACGATGCAAAACGATGCATTTGCACAAAATTAAGGTTTTTGACATTCGGAGATCGAGTTTACATGCGTGCAGCGCTCGCAAAACGCGATGGCTCGATTTGGCTGATTGACGCTTTTTCGCTCGCAGCATCGGTGCCAAACGAGTTTTAACAATGCAAAACGATGCATTTGCACAAAATAAAGGTTTTTGATACTCGGCGACCGAGTTTACGTGCGTGCAGCGCTCGCAAAACGCGATGGCTTGATTTGGCTGATTGACGCTTTTTCGCTCGCGGCATCGGTGCTAAAAGATTTTTAACGATGTAAAACGATGCATTTGCACAAAATAAAGGTTTTTGATACTCGGCGACCGAGCTTACATGCGTGCAGCGCTCGCAAAACGCGATGGCTCGATTTTGATGATTGACGCTTTTTCGCTCGCAGCATCGGTGCCAAACGAGTTTTAACGATGCAAAACAATGCATTTGCACAAAATAAACGTTTTTGATACTCGGCGACCGAGTTTACATGCGTGCAGCGCTCGCAAAACGCGATGGCTTGATTTGGCTGATTGACGCTTTTTCGCTCGCGGCATCGGTGCTAAAAGATTTTTAACGATGTAAAACGATGCATTTGCACAAAATAAAGGTTTTTGATACTCGGCGACCGAGCTTACATGCGTGCAGCGCTCGCAAAACGCGATGGCTCGATTTTGATGATTGACGCTTTTTCGCTCGCAGCATCGGTGCCAAACGAGTTTTAACGATGCAAAACAATGCATTTGCACAAAATAAACGTTTTTGATACTCGGCGACCGAGTTTACATGCGTGCAGCGCTCGCAAAACGCGATGGCTCGATTTGGCTGATTGACGCTTTTTCGCTCGCAGCATCGGTGCCAAACGAGTTTTAACGATGCAAAACGATGCATTTGCACAAAATAAAGGTTTTTGATACTCGGCGACCGAGTTTACATGCGTGCAGCGCTTGCAAAACGAGATGGCTCGATTTGGCTGTTTGACTCTTTTTCGCTGGCGGCATCAGTGTCAAACGCGTTCTAACGATGCAAAACGATGCATTTGCACAAAATTAAGGTTTTTGACATTCGGAGATCGAGTTTACATGCGTGCAGCGCTCGCAAAACGCGATGGCTCGATTTGGCTGATTGACGCTTTTTCGCTCGCAGCATCGGTGCCAAACGAGTTTTAACAATGCAAAACGATGCATTTGCACAAAATAAAGGTTTTTGATACTCGGCGACCGAGTTTACGTGCGTGCAGCGCTCGCAAAACGCGATGGCTCGATTTGGATGATTGACGCTTTTTCGCTCGCGGCATCGGTGCCAAACGATTTGTAACGATGTAAAACGATGCATTTGCACAAAATAAAGGTTTTTGATACTCGGCGACCGAGTTTACATGCGTGCAGCGCTCGCAAAACGCGATGGCTCGATTTGGATGATTGACGCTTTTTCGCTCGCGGCATTGGTGCCAAACGAGTTTTAACGATGTAAAACGATGCATTTGCACAAAACAAAGGTTTTTGATACTCGGCGACCGAGTTTACATGCGTGCAGCGCTCGCAAAACGCGATGGCTCGATTTGGCTGATTGACGCTTTTTCGCTCGCGGCATCGGTGCTAAAAGATTTTTAACGATGTAAAACGATGCATTTGCACAAAATAAAGGTTTTTGATACACGGCGACCGAGCTTACATGCGTGCAGCGCTCGCAAAACGCGATGGCTCGATTTTGATGATTGACGCTTTTTCGCTCGCAGCATCGGTGCCAAACGAGTTTTAACGATGCAAAACAATACATTTGCACAAAATAAACGTTTTTGATACTCGGCGACCGAGTTTACATGCGTGCAGCGCTCGCAAAACGCGATGGCTCGATTTGGCTTATTGACGCTTTTTCGTTCGCAGCATCAGTGCCAAACGAGTTTTAACAATGCAAAACGATGCATTTGCACAAAATAAAGGTTTTTGATACTCGGCGACCGAGTGTGCATGCGTGCAGCGCTCGCAAAACGCGATGGCTCGATTTGGATGATTGACTCTTTTTCGCTCGCAGCATCGGTGCCAAACGAGTTTTAACGATGCAAAACGATGCATTTGCACAAAATAAAGGTTTTTAATACTCGGCGACCGAGTTTACATGCGTGCAGCGCTCGCAAAACGCGATGGCTCGATTTGGCTGATTGACGCTTTTTCGCTCGCAGCATCGGTGCTAAACGAGTTTTAACGATGCAAAACGATGCATTTGCACAAAATAAAGGTTTTTGATACTCGGCGACCGAGTTTACATGCGTGCAGCGCTTGCAAAACGAGATGGCTCGATTTGGCTGTTTGACTCTTTTTCGCTCGCGGCATCGGTGTCAAACGCGTTCTAACGATGCAAAACGATGCATTTGCACAAAATTAAGGTTTTTGACATTCGGAGATCGAGTTTACATGCGTGCAGCGCTCGCAAAACGCGATGGCTCGATTTTGCTGATTGACGCTTTTTCGCTCGCAGCATCGGTGCCAAACGAGTTTTAACAATGCAAAACGATGCATTTGCACAAAATAAAGGTTTTTGATACTCGGCGACCGAGTTTACGTGCGTGCAGCGCTCGCAAAACGCGATGGCTCGATTTGGATGATTGACGCTTGTTCGCTCGCGGCGTCGGTGCCAAACGAGTTTTAACGATGTAAAACGATGCATTTGCACAAAATTAAAGTTTTTGACATTCGGAGATCGAGTTTACATGCGTGCAGCGCTCGCAAAAGGCGATGGCTCGATTTGGCTGATTGACGCTTTTTCGCTCGCGGCATCGGTGCCAAACGAGTTTTAACGATGTAAAACGATGCATTTGCACACAACAAAGTTTTTTGATACTCGGCGACCTAGTTTACATGCGTGCAGCGCTCGCAAAACGCGATGGCTCGATTTGGCTGAATGACGCTTTTTCGCTCGCAGCATCGGTGCCAAACGAGTTTTAACGATGCAAAACGATGCATTTGCACAAAATAAAGGTTTTTGATACTCGGCGACCGAGTCTACATGAGTGCTACGCGTGCAAAACGCGATAGCTCGATTTGGCTGATTGTCGCTTTTTCGCTCGCAGCATCGGTGCCAAACGAGTTTTAACGATGCAAAACGATGCATTTGCACAAAATAAAGGTTTTTGATACTCGGCGACCGAGTTTACATGCGTGCAGCGCTCGCAAAACGCGATGGCTCGATTTGGCTGATTGACGCGTTTTTGCTCGCAGCATCGGTGCCAAACGAGTTTTAACAATGCAAAACGATGCATTTGCACAAAATAAAGGTTTTTGATACTCGACGAGCGAGTTTACATGCGTGCAGCGCTCGCAAAACGCGATGGCTCGATTTGGATGATTGACGCTTTTTCGCTCGCAGCATCGGTGCCCAACGAGTTTTAACGATGCAAAACAATGCATTTGCACAAAATAAACGTTTTTGATACTCGGCGACCGAGTTTACATGCGTGCAGCGCTCGCAAAACGCGATGGCTCGATTTGGCTTATTGACGCTTTTTCGGTCGCAGCATCGGTGCCAAACGAGTTTTAACAATGCAAAACGATGCATTTGCACAAAATAAAGGTTTTTGATACTCGGCGACCGAGCTTACATGCGTGCAGCGCTCGCAAAACGCGATGGCTCGATTTTGATGCTTGACGCTTTTTCGCTCGCAGCATCGGTGCCAAACGAGTTTTAACGATGCAAAACAATGCATTTGCACAAAATAAACGTTTTTGATACTCGGCGACCGAGTTTACATGCGTGCAGCGCTCGCAAAACGCGATGGCTCGATTCTGCTGATTGACGCTTTTTCGCTCGCAGCATCGGTGCCAAACGAGTTTTAACAATGCAAAACGATGCATTTGCACAAAATAAAGGTTTTTGATACTCGGCGACCGAGTTTACGTGCGTGCAGCGCTCGCAAAACGCGATGGCTCGATTTGGATGATTGACGCTTTTTCGCTCGCGGCGTCGGTGCCAAACGAGTTTTAACGATGTAAAACGATGCATTTGCACAAAATTAAAGTTTTTGACATTCGGAGATCGAGTTTACATGCGTGCAGCGCTCGCAAAACGCGATGGCTCGATTTGGATGATTGACGCTTCTTCGCTCGCGGCATCGGTGCCAAACGAGTTTTAACGATGTAAAACGATGCATTTGCACAAAACAAAGGTTTTTGATACTCGGCGACCGAGCTTACATGCGTGCAGCGCTCGCAAAACGCGATGGCTCGATTTGGATGATTGACGCTTTTTCGCTCGCAGCATCGGTGCCAAACGAGTTTTAACGATGCAAAACGATGCATTTGCACAAAACAAAGGTTTTTGATACTCGGCGACCGAGCTTACATGCGTGCAGCGCTCGCAAAACGCGATGGCTCGATTTGGATGATTGACGCTTTTTCGCTCGCAGCATCGGTGCCAAACGAGTTTTAACGATGCAAAACAATGCATTTGCACAAAATAAACGTTTTTGATACTCGGCGACCGAGTTTACATGCGTGCAGCGCTCGCAAAACGCGATGGCTCGATTTGGATGATTGACGCTTTTTCGCTCGCGGCATCGGTGCTAAAAGATTTTAAACGATGTAAAACGATGCATTTGCACAAAATAAAGGTTTTTGATACTCGGCGACCGAGCTTACATGCGTGCAGCGCTCGCAAAACGCGATGGCTCGATTTTGATGATTGACGCTTTTTCGCTCGCAGCATCGGTGCCAAACGAGTTTTAACAATGCAAAACGATGCATTTGCACAAAATAAAGGTTTTTGATACTCGGCGACCGAGTTTACGTGCGTGCAGCGCTCGCAAAACGCGATGGCTCGATTTGGATGATTGACGCATTTTCGCTCGCGGCATCGGTGCTAAAAGATTTTTAACGATGTAAAACGATGCATTTGCACAAAATAAAGGTTTTTGATACTCGGCGACCGAGCTTACATGCGTGCAGCGCTCGCAAAACGCGATGGCTCGATTTTGATGATTGACGCTTTTTCGCTCGCAGCATCGGTGCCAAACGAGTTTTAACGATGCAAAACAATGCATTTGCACAAAATAAACGTTTTTGATACTCGGCGACCGAGTTTACATGCGTGCAGCGCTCGCAAAACGCGATGGCTCGATTTGGCTGATTGACGCTTTTTCGCTCGCAGCATCGGTGCCAAACGAGTTTTAACCATGCAAAACGATGCATTTGCACAAAATAAAGGTTTTTGATACTCGGCGACCGAGTTTACATGCGTGCAGCGCTTGCAAAACGAGATGGCTCGATTTGGCTGTTTGACTCTTTTTCGCTGGCGGCATCGGTGTCAAACGCGTTCTAACGATGCAAAACGATGCATTTGCACAAAATTAAGGTTTTTGACATTCGGAGATCGAGTTTACATGCGTGCAGCGCTCGCAAAACGCGATGGCTCGATTTGGCTGATTGACGCTTTTTCGCTCGCAGCATCGGTGCCAAACGAGTTTTAACAATGCAAAACGATGCATTTGCACAAAATAAAGGTTTTTGATACTCGGCGACCGAGTTTACGTGCGTGCAGCGCTCGCAAAACGCGATGGCTTGATTTGGCTGATTGACGCTTTTTCGCTCGCGGCATCGGTGCTAAAAGATTTTTAACGATGTAAAACGATGCATTTGCACAAAATAAAGGTTTTTGATACTCGGCGACCGAGCTTACATGCGTGCAGCGCTCGCAAAACGCGATGGCTCGATTTTGATGATTGACGCTTTTTCGCTCGCAGCATCGGTGCCAAACGAGTTTTAACGATGCAAAACAATGCATTTGCACAAAATAAACGTTTTTGATACTCGGCGACCGAGTTTACATGCGTGCAGCGCTCGCAAAACGCGATGGCTTGATTTGGCTGATTGACGCTTTTTCGCTCGCGGCATCGGTGCTAAAAGATTTTTAACGATGTAAAACGATGCATTTGCACAAAATAAAGGTTTTTGATACTCGGCGACCGAGCTTACATGCGTGCAGCGCTCGCAAAACGCGATGGCTCGATTTTGATGATTGACGCTTTTTCGCTCGCAGCATCGGTGCCAAACGAGTTTTAACGATGCAAAACAATGCATTTGCACAAAATAAACGTTTTTGATACTCGGCGACCGAGTTTACATGCGTGCAGCGCTCGCAAAACGCGATGGCTCGATTTGGCTTATTGACGCTTTTTCGGTCGCAGCATCGGTGCCAAACGAGTTTTAACAATGCAAAACGATGCATTTGCACAAAATAAAGGTTTTTGATACTCGGCGACCGAGCTTACATGCGTGCAGCGCTCGCAAAACGCGATGGCTCGATTTTGATGATTGACGCTTTTTCGCTCGCAGCATCGGTGCCAAACGAGTTTTAACGATGCAAAACAATGCATTTGCACAAAATAAACGTTTTTGATACTCGGCGACCGAGTTTACATGCGTGCAGCGCTCGCAAAACGCGATGGCTCGATTCTGCTGATTGACGCTTTTTCGCTCGCAGCATCGGTGCCAAACGAGTTTTAACAATGCAAAACGATGCATTTGCACAAAATAAAGGTTTTTGATACTCGGCGACCGAGTTTACGTGCGTGCAGCGCTCGCAAAACGCGATGGCTCGATTTGGATGATTGACGCTTTTTCGCTCGCGGCGTCGGTGCCAAACGAGTTTTAACGATGTAAAACGATGCATTTGCACAAAATTAAAGTTTTTGACATTCGGAGATCGAGTTTACATGCGTGCAGCGCTCGCAAAACGCGATGGCTCGATTTGGATGATTGACGCTTCTTCGCTCGCGGCATCGGTGCCAAACGAGTTTTAACGATGTAAAACGATGCATTTGCACAAAACAAAGGTTTTTGATACTCGGCGACCGAGCTTACATGCGTGCAGCGCTCGCAAAACGCGATGGCTCGATTTGGATGATTGACGCTTTTTCGCTCGCAGCATCGGTGCCAAACGAAGTTTTAACGATGCAAAACGATGCATTTGCACAAAACAAAGGTTTTTGATACTCGGCGACCGAGCTTACATGCGTGCAGCGCTCGCAAAACGCGATGGCTCGATTTGGATGATTGACGCTTTTTCGCTCGCAGCATCGGTGCCAAACGAGTTTTAACGATGCAAAACAATGCATTTGCACAAAATAAACGTTTTTGATACTCGGCGACCGAGTTTACATGCGTGCAGCGCTCGCAAAACGCGATGGCTCGATTTGGCTGATTGACGCTTTTTCGCTCGCAGCATCGGTGCCAAACGAGTTTTAACGATGCAAAACGATGCATTTGCACAAAATAAAGGTTTTTGATACTCGGCGACCGAGTTTACATGCGTGCAGCGCTCGCAAAACGCGATGGCTCGATTTGGCTGATTGACGCTTTTTCGCTCGCAGCATCGGTGCTAAACGAGTTTTAACGATGCAAAACGATGCATTTGCACAAAATAAAGGTTTTTGATACTCGGCGACCGAGTTTACATGCGTGCAGCGCTTGCAAAACGAGATGGCTCGATTTGGCTGTTTGACTCTTTTTCGCTCGCGGCATCGGTGTCAAACGCGTTCTAACGATGCAAAACGATGCATTTGCACAAAATTAAGGTTTTTGACATTCGGAGATCGAGTTTACATGCGTGCAGCGCTCGCAAAACGCGATGGCTCGATTTAGCTGATTGACGCTTTTTCGCTCGCGGCATCGGTGCTAAAAGATTTTAAACGATGTAAAACGATGCATTTGCACAAAATAAAGGTTTTTGATACTCGGCGACCGAGCTTACATGCGTGCAGCGCTCGCAAAACGCGATGGCTCGATTTTGATGATTGACGCTTTTTCGCTCGCAGCATCGGTGCCAAACGAGTTTTAACAATGCAAAACGATGCATTTGCACAAAATAAAGGTTTTTGATACTCGGCGACCGAGTTTACGTGCGTGCAGCGCTCGCAAAACGCGATGGCTCGATTTGGATGATTGACGCTTTTTCGCTCGCGGCATCGGTGCTAAAAGATTTTTAACGATGTAAAACGATGCATTTGCACAAAATAAAGGTTTTTGATACTCGGCGACCGAGCTTACATGCGTGCAGCGCCCGCAAAACGCGATGGCTCGATTTTGATGATTGACCCCAGGTGCGGTTGGCCGACGTACATAGGTCATCCGACAGTCGGCCGTACGTTGGCAGCGAGTCGGTAACCGACGTTCGGTTCCCGACACTGCGCCGGCGTCGGTCAAACAGTCGTTACAAAGTCGGGCCGACCTTGCACCGACGACGTCGCGCTACCGGCGCTGTGCCGATGTAGGATCCTAACCTCACTCTCGCTGTGCCGGCATGCCAGCACTGACGCAGTGTCGAAGAAACATCGTTCGTTGACATTTTTTAAATATTCGAGTGATGTGTGAATAAATGACCGACACTACGATGGCAGATAAAAAAAAATCTTATTACCATGTAAAAAAATCTCGTCGTCTAAATATTGAGGGGAAAAAAGTGTTTATTGACGAACATGACTCAGCGACAGTGAGTGACGAGTTTGGAACTGCGAATACAGATTTAGCCAGCAATTCAAATTTCAGTGTAACAAGTGCAAGTTCACGAAGTTCAATTTTCGAGGGGTCGGGCGATCATTCAGAAATTCAAGAAATTCCCGCAGAAGCCAGAGACGTCGAGGATGTTTCAGCAACCCTGACAATGCGTGAGAAACTTCGTATATGGGCGTTAACGAATATCCAAACCTTGACAAATAAATGCATCAGTGAGTTATTAGATGTTTTAAGGAGTGAAGGTTACACGGACCTCCCTCGCAGGGCAGAGACACTTCTCGATACAACACACAAGCGACCAACGCAATCCATGCTATCGAAGCGCGGCGTCGACGGGAGATATATTTACTTAGGAATCGAAGAAGCTCTAAAAAAAAGAATTGATGATCGCATTTATAAAAGCGAAAGAGTCAGAATCCTCGTTAACACTGACGGAATCCCAGTATTTAACAGTTCGCGAAAACAATTCCGGCCGATTTTAATCCAAATTTTCGATGCAAACTACCACTGCAGTCCAGCTATCGTTGCGCTCTATTTCGGAGACGCTAAGCCAGCATCCAGTTGTGAATTTTTAAAAGATTTTGTACAGGAGGCAGCAGCATTGACAAATAACGGAATTGTTATTGGCACAACGCGATACGCATTCGAAGTTGCAGCGTTTGTGTGTGACACGCCGGCTAGAGCATTTATAAAATGTTGCAAGGCTCACAATGCATTTTACGGTTGCGAAAGATGCGAAACTAGAGGAATCACAACTGGAAAGAATAAACGAGTTTATCCGGAAACGGATGCTGCTCTCCGGACACACGAGTCATTTCAGAGTCAAAAGCAGTCAGCTCATCATCACGAAAACGAATATTCTGCTCTATTGGAAATACCAAACTTTGATGTGATAAGTGGAGTTATACTCGATTACATGCATTTACTATGTATCGGTATAATGCGTAGCTTGTTTGAAAAGTGGTTCGGCGTGGGTAAAAATATGGCTCGAATTAAGAGATCCAAGCGAAAAATTCTAAGAGAGACACTACGAGAGATTTCACGTTCAGTCCCCTGCGACTTTCAACGGAAAGAGTACGACCTTGAAGATTGGATGAACTGGAAAGCCACACAGTTTCGATTTTTTCTTTTTTATCCGAGTGCTGTTGTTTTACGAGAAATCTTATCGCCCGAACGTTACAAGCACTTTTTATTACTATTCGTAGCCTGCAGGGTACTCAGTTCAGAAAATGCTACTAAGTACACATCTTATGCCAAAGATTTACTGAGAAAGTTCTTTCTTTTAATGCCAACATACTACGGAAGCGAGTCCCAAACAATGAATTTCCACAATTTGATTCATCTAGCAGACGATGTGAAATACATGCAGTCGCCTTTGAGTACTTTCTCGGCATTTCCATTTGAAAATGAATTGGGAAAAATAAAAAAATTGATTCGCGCTCCCAAAAATCCGCTGACGCAGGTAGTAAACCGTTTAGCCGAACTAGACGCGCTGCCAGATTTTCTTATGCGACCTCGCGACACAATCGGCAGCTTCACGTTCGATAAGGAGACCACAGAATCGGGTTTAAAAATTAAGAAAATTGAGATAAAAAATGTAACTATCAGTGCGTCTCGGCCTAATAATCTTGTTCTCCTAAATTGTGGCAGTATCATTAGAATAAAAGAAATAATCACTGCAAAACGTACAGACGTACAAGTAAGTGATCTCGCGATACAAGGTTACTTAATAAATAAAAAGGGAGACGCATTCGAATACCCACAAAAATCATCGGATTTCGGAATTTTTCGGATAGGAAAAACGAATAAAACACTCATTAAATATTCTGGTTCTGACTTCAAACAAAAATGTATTTATTTAAAAGTTGACGATAAAAAATATGCGGTGACTCTACTTCATTAAAAAAATGATGAAGTTGCTGCTGTGAACATGAGGCGACCGTTTCCCGGCGAGGCGATGGCGAGGAGACAGACGCGAGGAAAACATTTGAATACGGGAATAAAATCCGCCGACTTGTGTGAGCGAACCGACGACGTGCTGTTTATCTGTCGGTCGCTGTGTCCAGAGGACGTCGCGCCTGACCTTGAGCGAGTACTGTCGTGGATTCGATCGACTTTGTTTCGGTGAGAGAGGCGACGCCTCACCGACCGTTACCACGGCGTTGTAGTTGCACGACGCTAATTCTCGCGACACGAGCGCGAGGAGGGCAGCTACGCAGGACGAGGCGATTGAGAAGGTTTTATGCGGAGAAAAGAAGACGGAGAAAAGCAGCAGCGGCAACGAAGAAGACGACGACGAGAAGACAGAAGCGAGGAAAACGTTCGAGCAGACGAAAACGGAAATTAAATTAGCCGACTTGTGTAGCGAAGACCACAACGCGCTGTTAATTTGTTAGCCGGATTCGTCGTTGTACGCAGAACGTCACGCGCGTTACCGAGAGCGAGCATCGTCGTGGACGCGATCGCCGGTGAGCCTTTGTTTTGGCGGGAGACAACGCGTCAGTGATGGTTGCCGCGGCGCTATAGTAACACGAAGCTTATTCTCGCGACACGAGTGATTTTCGCGGAAAAACGAGTGTGAGGAAGGCATCAGCTACGCACTACGAGGTAATCGAGCAATTACGCGCGTTCGATCAATCGCCGTTAAGACGAAAAATTTATACGCGAGCACCACGAGCGAGCGAAAAGCAGCAGCGTCGACAACGAAATCGACGACGAGGAAACAGAAGCATCGAAAACGTTCGAGTAGACGAAGACGGGAATAGAATTCGGCGGATTGTGTAGCGAGTGCCCTGTGATTGTGACTTTCTGTAGCGGGACGAACGCGTCGAGACTTGTCGCTGTACGTAGGTTGGCGCGCGTGGCCGAGGGCGCGCATCGTCGTGGATGCGATCGCCGGTAAGCCTTTGTTTCGGCGAGAGACAACGCGTCAGTGACTGTTGCAGCGGTGTGACACGATTATTCTCGTGACGCGGGTGATTTTCGCGGGAAAATTAGTGCGCGGGTGGCAGCAACGTACGACGAGGTAAAGACGGGAATAAAATTCGCCGGGTCGTGCAGCGAGAGCCTGAGAATTGCGCGTTTTTCTGTCGGCGTGCCAGACTTGTCGAGATTCAGCGCTGTACGAACGACGTCGCGCGTGACCGAGAGCGAGTATCGTCGTGGATGCGATCGCCGGTGAGCCTTTTTTTCGGCGAGAGAGGCAACGCGTCAGTGATTGTTGCCGCGGAGTTTCGCGATTATTTTCACGACGTCGGTGATTTTCGCGGGAAAACGAGTGCGTGGTGGCCGCTACGTGCGACGAGGTGAAGACCGGAATAAAATTCGCCGGTGAGTGCAGCGAGAGCCCGAAAATCGCGCGGCGGGTTTTCCATCGGCGTCCCAGCCTCGTCGGGATTCGGCGCTGTACGCACGACGTGGCGCGTGACCGAGAGCGAGTATCGTCGCAGATGCGAACGCGAACGGACGTGTACGACGAACAATGGATCCTGCACAAGACAAGTATAAAATTTACTGTAATACATAATATGTCGTTAGACAGTAAATTCGTGACTTAACCTTAAATTCGTATTTACGATTTCTAGTCTCACATATCTTTTCAAGGATGGGACAACGCACGTTGTTGTTCAGTTTTTGAACGAAAAGACCCCGGACAACAAAGATTGCATCGAGTTGGTTCCTCGCTCATGGTTAGATTTCAAGGATAACAAATGGTGTTGCTACTATCCACCACGCGAAGACTGGCAAAAAGTTGACCGATGGACGAAAATCTCGAAATCTAAAGAGCGACACTGGACAGCGACGGAAATTCTCATTTTAAAACAAGCAGGTATTGTTTATAATCGAACGTTATAATAACATTGCGATAAATAGCTTGTTGATAAAAGGAAAATTCATTTTGGAAATAATTGTATACAGGAAGCTATGAGAAGGGTCTACGCCGCCTCCAGAGATTCTATACAGATGACACAGCTGCCAGCACAGCCGATGAGCTTGCAAGCGATAGGGAGGCACGCAACGTACGCAATAGTTGGGTCAGAGTACTGAATGAAGAAGAAAGCCAATTTGCACTGCTGGATGTCCCAAGGATGGTACCTGACAGTCCTGTTCGCAGAGGTAAGATGAAAGAATAATTTTCAATGCTAAAGGCATAAATTTGTACTTGCGCAGTGAAAAAATGAAAATTTAATCTTATGCCCAAAAAAATAAATTCAAAATATGTTCTGACACTGAAGTGAAAAACTGTTCGATGGGATTTTTTTTCTGCTGCGTAAGTCTATGAAATAAAAAAATGCTTCTCTGCGTAAGAACATTAAATAAATACACATATTCGTACACAAAACATAAATAAAAATGTCTCTGCGCAGAAAAATAAAAATGAAAATTCATTCGTGCGTAAGAAGATAAAATAAAAATTTGTGTTCTTACACAGAAGTGAAGAATTTAATTCGATATTTTCTCACAAGAAATTTGTTCGAATTAAGTTTTTCACTTCTGCGTAGGTACAAATTTATGTTTTATATTCTGCGTTGTTTGTTATTTCAATCATATTCTGCGTACTTTTTTTTTTTAATTTCTGTGTAATGTTATTCATTGGTTTGAATGGTTTCTTTTGTCCTGTTTTTATTTACTATTTGATTTTTTTAACTATCAGGTAATTTGGACTCCTCAACAAATAAAACGATGATTGCAGCCAGTCACACTTCGGCGGATGAAGAGAATGTCGTTCCTGCTCGGTCCACCGGGAAAAAAGAAGGAAGCGCGCGTGCGCCTGTTTTGGCTCACGCCAACGATTACAGTGAGTCTTTTGAAGATCAGAATTTATTTCTGACAATCTTTAACAATTGAATATAAAAGCTGAATTTTTTTTTTTTTAATTTTACAGCAGAATTGATTTCAATCTTAACAGAGGAGATTCGACTGTCCGAAAAGAAAATTCTACGTGAAATCGACTCTTCCAAAAGGAGTATTCAATATGACATGCGGTGACTCACTGAGGATGTCAAGAATACTGTAGCGCTCAACAGCAGTCATCCACTGGGGACAGCTCTGACTCAGCACTACGAAGCATTGGGAGTAACACTTCCTTTTAAAGCGGTTGAGGATTTCGAGAAATTTGACACCGAAATTGCTGAGAACGCGGACAAACGACAGTCATTGGTAAGTTTAACTTGAAATAAGTACACGAAACTAAATAAAAAAAAGCCTTACATAATTATCCATTTTTTTTACAGAAGTGTATAATGACAAAGAATACGGACGGAAAAGAAACATTCGGAATGGCTCAAGCGACAATCTTAGCGAGCCTTCTCGGAACAGATGTACAGCTAGAATATAGCGCGTGTGGACGAGAGACTCAGGGAAAGAAAAAGAAAAATTTCAGCGAGACCGAGACCTTCAAGTGCATGTATGGTATGTATTCCTAATAATATAAAAATAGAATACATGGATGTAGGTGGTTCTGATCTAAATACACAATATTCTGATTATTTATAGCTGTCCTGTCCGAAAAATATTCAGTTTCTGCGAAGGACCTAACATCGAAAGCAAGCCGCTGGTTCACGGGAGCCGTCGATCGCGCTGGACTACGACAACGCAAGAAATAATGACGACGACAGTTCCTACTTACAAGTTTATTATCCTACAGTATTTTTGTTCGCAGTATTACTTGTTTTATTCAGATAGATCATCTAAAAAGATTAATAAGTTTCGTTGACTCGTGTGATACTTCTACATAATTATAAGAGATTTCAATAAACATTGATACAATTTACGATTTTTTAATTTATTCAACCTTCGATTAGATTAAATTATAGTGCTCTCATTATTATTGCGAGAACTGGCTAAACGTAAATCGTTAACGTCGGACCGATGTCGGAGACGTATACAGATACGACGTCGGACGAATGTTGGCGTCTTATACAGATACGACGTCGGGATATAATGTCGGGCCAACGTTGCTAACGAGTACTGGCACAAGGTCGGAACATAACGCCTTGCCGTTCATATCATTCCGACATGATACCGACGCTGCACCGACCTATATGACGACGTCCCGCCGACGTTGCTACGTCGGCCGGCACTGTCGATCCGACACTCGCCCGGCTCTGAATCCGCACCTGGGATGCTGCGAGCGAAAAAGCGTCAATCATCAAAATCGAGCCATCGCGTTTTGCGAGCGCTGCACGCATGTAAACTCGGTCGCCGAGTATCAAAAACCTTTATTTTGTGCAAATGCATCGTTTTACATCGTTAAAAATCGTTTGGCACCGATGCCGCGAGCGAAAAAGCGTCAATCAGCTAAATCGAGCCATCGCGTTTTGCGAGCGCTGCACGCATGTAAACTCGATCTCCGAATGTCAAAAACTTTAATTTTGTGCAAATGCATCGTTTTACATCGTTAAAACTCGTTTGGCACCGACGCCGCGAGCGAAAAAGCGTCAATCATCCAAATCGAGCCATCGCGTTTTGCGAGCGCTGCACGCATGTAAACTCGGTCGCCGAGTATCAAAAACGTTTATTTTGTGCAAATGCATTGTTTTGCATCGTTGAAACTCGTTTGGCACCGATGCTGCGAGCGAAAAAGCGTCAATCATCCAAATCGAGCCATCGCGTTTTGCGAGCGCTGCACGCATGTAAACTCGATCTCCGAATGTCAAAAACTTTAATTTTGTGCAAATGCATCGTTTTACATCGTTAAAACTCGTTTGGCACCGACGCCGCGAGCGAAAAAGCGTCAATCATCCAAATCGAGCCATCGCGTTTTGCGAGCGCTGCACGCACGTAAACTCCGTCGCCGAGTATCAAAAACCTTTATTTTGTGCAAATGCATCGTTTTGCATTGTTAAAACTCGTTTGGCACCGATGCTGCGAGCGAAAAAGCGTCAATCATCCAAATCGAGCCATCGCGTTTTGCGAGCGCTGCACGCACGTAAACTCCGTCGCCGAGTATCAAAAACCTTTATTTTGTGCAAATGCATCGTTTTGCATTGTTAAAACTCGTTTGGCACCGATGCTGCGAGCGAAAAAGCGTCAATCAGCCAAATCGAGCCATCGCGTTTTGC
Source organism: Itoplectis maculator (assembly GCA_964034905.1). NCBI lineage: Eukaryota > Metazoa > Arthropoda > Insecta > Hymenoptera > Ichneumonidae > Itoplectis > Itoplectis maculator. The sequence goes on from OZ035863.1 coordinate 636,058, forward strand.
GAGCGCTGCACGCATGTAAACTCGGTCGCCGAGTATCAAAAACGTTTATTTTGTGCAAATGCATTGTTTTGCATCGTTAAAACTCGTTTGGCACCGATGCTGCGAGCGAAAAAGCGTCAATCATCAAAATCGAGCCATCGCGTTTTGCGAGCGCTGCACGCATGTAAGCTCGGTCGCCGAGTATCAAAAACCTTTATTTTGTGCAAATGCATCGTTTTACATCGTTAAAAATCTTTTAGCACCGATGCCGCGAGCGAAAAAGCGTCAATCAGCCAAATCGAGCCATCGCGTTTTGCGAGCGCTGCACGCATGTAAACTCGGTCGCCGAGTATCAAAAACCTTTGTTTTGTGCAAATGCATCGTTTTACATCGTTAAAACTCGTTTGGCACCGATGCCGCGAGCGAAAAAGCGTCAATCATCCAAATCGAGCCATCGCGTTTTGCGAGCGCTGCACGCATGTAGACTCGGTCGCCGAGTATCAAAAACCTTTATTTTGTGCAAATGCATCGTTTTACATCGTTACAAATCGTTTGGCACCGATGCCGCGAGCGAAAAAGCGTCAATCATCCAAATCGAGCCATCGCGTTTTGCGAGCGCTGCACGCACGTAAACTCGGTCGCCGAGTATCAAAAACCTTTATTTTGTGCAAATGCATCGTTTTGCATTGTTAAAAATCGTTTGGCACCGATGCTGCGAGCGAAAAAGCGTCAATCAGCCAAATCGAGCCATCGCGTTTTGCGAGCGCTGCACGCATGTAAACTCGATCTCCGAATGTCAAAAACCTTAATTTTGTGCAAATGCATCGTTTTGCATCGTTAAAACTCGTTTGGCACCGATGCTGCGAGCGAAAAAGCGTCAATCAGCCAAATCGAGCTATCGCGTTTTGCGAGCGCTGCACGCATGTAAACTCGGTCGCCGAGTATCAAAAACGTTTATTTTGTGCAAATGCATTGTTTTGCATCGTTAAAACTCGTTTGGCACCGATGCTGCGAGCGAAAAAGCGTCAATCAGACAAATCGAGCCATCGCGTTTTGCGAGCGCTGCACGCATGCACACTCGGTCGCCGAGTATCAAAAACCTTTATTTTGTGCAAATGCATCGTTTTACATCGTTAAAAATCGTTTGGCACCGATGCCGCGAGCGAAAAAGCGTCAATCATCCAAATCGAGCCATCGCGTTTTGCGAGCGCTGCACGCATGTAAACTCGGTCGCCGAGTATCAAAAACGTTTATTTTGTGCAAATGCATTGTTTTGCATCGTTGAAACTCGTTTGGCACCGATGCTGCGAGCGAAAAAGCGTCAATCATCCAAATCGAGCCATCGCGTTTTGCGAGCGCTGCACGCATGTAAACTCGATCTCCGAATGTCAAAAACTTTAATTTTGTGCAAATGCATCGTTTTACATCGTTAAAACTCGTTTGGCACCGACGCCGCGAGCGAAAAAGCGTCAATCATCCAAATCGAGCCATCGCGTTTTGCGAGCGCTGCACGCACGTAAACTCCGTCGCCGAGTATCAAAAACCTTTATTTTGTGCAAATGCATCGTTTTGCATTGTTAAAACTCGTTTGGCACCGATGCTGCGAGCGAAAAAGCGTCAATCATCCAAATCGAGCCATCGCGTTTTGCGAGCGCTGCACGCACGTAAACTCCGTCGCCGAGTATCAAAAACCTTTATTTTGTGCAAATGCATCGTTTTGCATTGTTAAAACTCGTTTGGCACCGATGCTGCGAGCGAAAAAGCGTCAATCAGCCAAATCGAGCCATCGCGTTTTGCGAGCGCTGCACGCATGTAAACTCGGTCGCCGAGTATCAAAAACGTTGATTTTGTGCAAATGCATTGTTTTGCATCGTTAAAACTCGTTTAGCACCGATGCTGCGAGCGAAAAAGCGTCAATCATCAAAATCGAGCCATCGCGTTTTGCGAGCGCTGCACGCATGTAAGCTCGGTCGCCGAGTATCAAAAACCTTTATTTTGTGCAAATGCATCGTTTTACATCGTTAAAAATCTTTTAGCACCGATGCCGCGAGCGAAAAAGCGTCAATCAGCTAAATCGAGCCATCGCGTTTTGCGAGCGCTGCACGCATGTAAACTCGATCTCCGAATGTCAAAAACTTTAATTTTGTGCAAATGCATCGTTTTACATCGTTAAAACTCGTTTGGCACCGACGCCGCGAGCGAAAAAGCGTCAATCAGCCAAATCGAGCTATCGCGTTTTGCGAGCGCTGCACGCATGTAAACTCGGTCGCCGAGTATCAAAAACGTTTATTTTGTGCAAATGCATTGTTTTGCATCGTTGAAACTCGTTTGGCACCGATGCTGCGAGCGAAAAAGCGTCAATCAGCTAAATCGAGCCATCGCGTTTTGCGAGCGCTGCACGCATGTAAACTCGATCTCCGAATGTCAAAAACTTTAATTTTGTGCAAATGCATCGTTTTACATCGTTAAAACTCGTTTGGCACCGACGCCGCGAGCGAAAAAGCGTCAATCATCCAAATCGAGCCATCGCGTTTTGCGAGCGCTGCACGCATGTAAACTCGGTCGCCGAGTATCAAAAACGTTTATTTTGTGCAAATGCATTGTTTTGCATCGTTAAAACTCGTTTGGCACCGATGCTGCGAGCGAAAAAGCGTCAATCATCCAAATCGAGCCATCGCGTTTTGCGAGCGCTGCACGCATGTAAACTCGATCTCCGAATGTCAAAAACTTTAATTTTGTGCAAATGCATCGTTTTACATCGTTAAAACTCGTTTGGCACCGACGCCGCGAGCGAAAAAGCGTCAATCATCCAAATCGAGCCATCGCGTTTTGCGAGCGCTGCACGCACGTAAACTCCGTCGCCGAGTATCAAAAACCTTTATTTTGTGCAAATGCATCGTTTTGCATTGTTAAAACTCGTTTGGCACCGATGCTGCGAGCGAAAAAGCGTCAATCATCCAAATCGAGCCATCGCGTTTTGCGAGCGCTGCACGCACGTAAACTCCGTCGCCGAGTATCAAAAACCTTTATTTTGTGCAAATGCATCGTTTTGCATTGTTAAAACTCGTTTGGCACCGATGCTGCGAGCGAAAAAGCGTCAATCAGCCAAATCGAGCCATCGCGTTTTGCGAGCGCTGCACGCATGTAAACTCGGTCGCCGAGTATCAAAAACGTTGATTTTGTGCAAATGCATTGTTTTGCATCGTTAAAACTCGTTTGGCACCGATGCTGCGAGCGAAAAAGCGTCAATCATCAAAATCGAGCCATCGCGTTTTGCGAGCGCTGCACGCATGTAAGCTCGGTCGCCGAGTATCAAAAACCTTTATTTTGTGCAAATGCATCGTTTTACATCGTTAAAAATCTTTTAGCACCGATGCCGCGAGCGAAAAAGCGTCAATCAGGTAAATCGAGCCATCGCGTTTTGCGAGCGCTGCACGCATGTAAACTCGATCTCCGAATGTCAAAAACTTTAATTTTGTGCAAATGCATCGTTTTACATCGTTAAAACTCGTTTGGCACCGACGCCGCGAGCGAAAAAGCGTCAATCAGCCAAATCGAGCTATCGCGTTTTGCGAGCGCTGCACGCATGTAAACTCGGTCGCCGAGTATCAAAAACGTTTATTTTGTGCAAATGCATTGTTTTGCATCGTTGAAACTCGTTTGGCACCGATGCTGCGAGCGAAAAAGCGTCAATCAGCTAAATCGAGCCATCGCGTTTTGCGAGCGCTGCACGCATGTAAACTCGATCTCCGAATGTCAAAAACTTTAATTTTGTGCAAATGCATCGTTTTACATCGTTAAAACTCGTTTGGCACCGACGCCGCGAGCGAAAAAGCGTCAATCAGCCAAATCGAGCTATCGCGTTTTGCGAGCGCTGCACGCATGTAAACTCGTTCGCCGAGTATCAAAAACGTTTATTTTGTGCAAATGCATTGTTTTGCATCGTTAAAACTCGTTTGGCACCGATGCTGCGAGCGAAAAAGCGTCAATCATCCAAATCGAGCCATCGCGTTTTGCGAGCGCTGCACGCACGTAAACTCCGTCGCCGAGTATCAAAAACCTTTATTTTGTGCAAATGCATCGTTTTGCATTGTTAAAACTCGTTTGGCACCGATGCTGCGAGCGAAAAAGCGTCAATCAGCCAAATCGAGCCATCGCGTTTTGCGAGCGCTGCACGCATGTAAACTCGGTCGCCGAGTATCAAAAACCTTTGTTTTGTGCAAATCCATCGTTTTACATCGTTAAAACTCGTTTGGCACCGATGCCGCGAGCGAAAAAGCGTCAATCATCCAAATCGAGCCATCGCGTTTTGCGAGCGCTGCACGCATGTAGACTCGGTCGCCGAGTATCAAAAACCTTTATTTTGTGCAAATGCATCGTTTTACATCGTTACAAATCGTTTGGCACCGATGCCGCGAGCGAAAAAGCGTCAATCATCCAAATCGAGCCATCGCGTTTTGCGAGCGCTGCACGCACGTAAACTCGGTCGCCGAGTATCAAAAACCTTTATTTTGTGCAAATGCATCGTTTTGCATTGTTAAAAATCGTTTGGCACCGATGCTGCGAGCGAAAAAGCGTCAATCAGCCAAATCGAGCCATCGCGTTTTGCGAGCGCTGCACGCATGTAAACTCGATCTCCGAATGTCAAAAACCTTAATTTTGTGCAAATGCATCGTTTTGCATCGTTAAAACTCGTTTGGCACCGATGCTGCGAGCGAAAAAGCGTCAATCAGCCAAATCGAGCCATCGCGTTTTGCGAGCGCTGCACGCATGTAAACTCGGTCGCCGAGTATCAAAAACGTTTATTTTGTGCAAATGCATTGTTTTGCATCGTTAAAACTCGTTTGGCACCGATGCTGCGAGCGAAAAAGCGTCAATCAGCCAAATCGAGCCATCGCGTTTTGCGAGCGCTGCACGCATGTAAGCTCGGTCGCCGAGTATCAAAAACCTTTATTTTGTGCAAATGCATCGTTTTACATCGTTAAAAATCTTTTAGCACCGATGCCGCGAGCGAAAAAGCGTCAATCATCCAAATAGAGCCATCGCGTTTTGCGAGCGCTGCACGCATGTAAACTCGGTCGCCGAGTGTCAAAAACCTTTATTTTGTGCAAATGCATCGTTTTACATCGTTAAAAATCGTTTGGCACCGATGCCGCGAGCGAAAAAGCGTCAATCAGCTAAATCGAGCCATCGCGTTTTGCGAGCGCTGCACGCATGTAATCTCGATCTCCGAATGTCAAAAACTTTAATTTTGTGCAAATGCATCGTTTTACATCGTTAAAACTCGTTTGGCACCGACGCCGCGAGCGAAAAAGCGTCAATCATCCAAATCGAGCCATCGCGTTTTGCGAGCGCTGCACGCACGTAAACTCGGTCGCCGAGTATCAAAAACCTTTATTTTGTGCAAATGCATCGTTTTGCATCGTTAGAACGCGTTTGGCACCGATGCTGCGAGCGAAAAAGCGTCAATCATCAAAATCGAGCCATCGCGTTTTGCGAGCGCTGCACGCATGTAAGCTCGGTCGCCGAGTATCAAAAGCCTTTATTTTGTGCAAATGCATCGTTTAACATCGTTAAAAATCTTTTAGCACCGATGCCGCGAGCGAAAAAGCGTCAATCAGCTAAATCGAGCTATCGCGTTTTGCGTGCGCTGCACGCATGTAAACTCGATCTCCGAATGTCAAAAACTTTAATTTTGTGCAAATGCATCGTTTTACATCGTTAAAACTCGTTTGGCACCGACGCCGCGAGGGAAAAAGCGTCAATCATCCAAATCGAGCCATCGCGTTTTGCGAGCGCTGCACGCACGTAAACTCGGTCGCCGAGTATCAAAAACCTTTATTTTGTGCAAATGCATCGTTTTGCATTCTTAAAACTCGTTTGGCACCGATGCTGCGAGCGAAAAAGCGTCAATCAGCCAAATCGAGCCATCGCGTTTTGCGAGCGCTGCACGCATGTAAACTCGATCTCCGAATGTCAAAAACGTTAATTTTGTGCAAATGCATCGTTTTGCATCGTCAAAACCCGTTTGCCACCGATGCACGAGCAAAAAAGCGTCTAACAGCCAAATCGAGCTATCGCGTTTTGCACGCGTGGCACTCATGTAGACTCGGTCGCCGAGTATCAAAAACCTTTATTTTGTGCAAATGCATCGTTTTGCATCGTTAAAACTCGTTTGGCACCGATGCTGCGAGCGAAAAAGCGTCATTCAGCCAAATCGAGCCATCGCGTTTTGCGAGCGCTGCACGCATGTAAACTAGGTCGCCGAGTATCAAAAAACTTTGTTTTGTGCAAATGCATCGTTTTACATCGTTAAAACTCGTTTGGCACCGATGCCGCGAGCGAAAAAGCGTCAATCTTCAAAATCGAGCCATCGCGTTTTGCGAGCGCTGCACGCATGTAAGCTCGGTCGCCGAGTATCAAAAACCTTTATTTTGTGCAAATGCATCGTTTTACATCGTTAAAAATCTTTTAGCACCGATGCCGCGAGCGAAAAAGCGTCAATCATCCAAATCGAGCCATCGCGTTTTGCGAGCGCTGCACGCATGTAAACTTGGTCGCCGAGAATCAAAAACCTTTATTTTGTGCAAATGCATCGTTTTACATCGTTAAAAATCGTTTGGCACCGATGCCGCGAGCGAAAAAGCGTCAATCAGCTAAATCGAGCCA
>OZ035863.1:642905-1190067 GCA_964034905.1 Itoplectis maculator
CATCGTTAAAAATCTTTTAACACCGATGCCGCGAGCGAAAAAGCGTCAATCATCCAAATCGAGCCATCGCGTTTTGCGAGCGCTGCACGCATGTAAACTCGGTCGCCGAGTATCAAAAACCTTCATTTTGTGCAAATGCATCGTTTTACATCGTTAAAAATCGTTTGGCACCGATGCCGCGAGCGAAAAAGCGTCAATCAGCTAAATCGGGCTATCGCGTTTTTGCGAGCGCTGCACGCACGTAAACTCGGTCGCCGAGTATCAAAAACCTTTATTTCGTGCAAATGCATCGTTTTGCATTGTTAAAACTCGTTTGGCACCGATGCTGCGAGCGAAAAAGCGTCAATCAGCCAAATCGAGCCATCGCGTTTTTGCGAGCGCTGCACGCATGTAAACTCGGTCGCCGAGTATCAAAAACGTTTATTTTGTGCAAATGCATTGTTTTGCATCGTTCAAACTCGTTTGGCACCGATGCTGCGAGCGAAAAAGCGTCAATCATCAAAATCGAGCCATCGCGTTTTGCGAGCGCTGCACGCATGTAAGCTCGGTCGCCGAGTATCAAAAACCTTTATTTTGTGCAAATGCATCGTTTTACATCGTTAAAAATCTTTTAGCACCGATGCCGGCGAGCGAAAAAGCGTCATTCAGCCAAATCGAGCCATCGCGTTTTGCGAGCGCTGCACGCATGTAAACTAGGTCGCCGAGTATCAAAAAACTTTGTTTTGTGCAAATGCATCGTTTTACATCGTTAAAACTCGTTTGGCACCGATGCCGCGAGCGAAAAAGCGTCAATCATCCAAATCGAGCCATCGCGTTTTGCGAGCGCTGCACGCATGTAAACTCGGTCGCCGAGTATCAAAAAACCTTAATTTTGTGCAAATGCATCGTTTTACATCGTTAAAACTCGTTTGGCACCGACGCCGCGAGCGAAAAAGCGTCAATCATCCAAATCGAGCCATCGCGTTTTGCGAGCGCTGCACGCACGTAAACTCGGTCGCCGAAGTATCAAAAACCTTTATTTTGTGCAAATGCATCGTTTTACATCGTTAAAAAATCTTTTAGCACCGATGCCGCGAGCGAAAAAAGCGTCAATCAGCCAAATCAAGTTATCGCGTTTTGCGAGCGCTGCACGCATGTAAACTCGGTCGCCGAGTATCAAAAACCTTTGTTTTGTGCAATGCATCGTTTTACATCGTTAAAACTCGTTTGGCACCGATGCCGCGAGCGAAAAAGCGTCAATCATCCAAATCGAGCCATCGCGTTTTGCGAGCGCTGCACGCATGTAAACTCGGTCGCCGAGTATCAAAAACCTTTATTTTGTGCAAATGCATCGTTTTGCATTGTTAAAACTCGTTTGGCACCGATGCTGCAAGCGAAAAAGCGTCAATCAAGCCAAATCGAGCCATCGCGTTTTGCGAGCGCTGCACGCATGTAAACTCGATCTCCGAATGTCAAAAACCTTAATTTTGTGCAAATGCATCGTTTTGCATCGTTAGAACGCGTTTGACACCGATGCCGCCAGCGAAAAAGAGTCAAACAGCCAAATCGAGCCATCTCGTTTTGCAAGCGCTGCACGCATGTAAACTCGGTCGCCGAGTATCAAAAACCTTTATTTTGTGCAAATGCATCGTTTTGCATCGTTAAAAATCTTTTAGCACCGATGCCGCGAGCGAAAAAGCGTCAAACATCCAAATCGAGCTATCGCGTTTTGCGAGCGCTGCACGCATGTAAACTCGGTCGCCGAGTATCAAAAACCTTTATTTTGTGCAAATGCATCGTTTTACATCGTTAAAAATCGTTTGGCACCGATGCCGCGAGCGAAAAAGCGTCAATCAGCTAAATCGAGCCATCGCGTTTTGCGTGCGCTGCACGCATGTAAACTCGATCTCCGAATGTCAAAAACTTTAATTTTGTGCAAATGCATCGTTTTACATCGTTAAAACTCGTTTGGCACCGAACGCCGCGAGGGAAAAAGCGTCAATCATCCAAATCGAGCCATCGCGTTTTGCGAGCGCTGCACGCACGTAAACTCGGTCGCCGAGTATCAAAAACCTTTATTTTGTGCAAATGCATCGTTTTGCATTCTTAAAACTCGTTTGGCACCGATGCTGCGAGCGAAAAAGCGTCAATCAGCCAAATCGAGCCATCGCGTTTTGCGAGCGCTGCACGCATGTAAACTCGATCTCCGAATGTCAAAAACCTTAATTTTGTGCAAATGCATCGTTTTGCATCGTTAGAACGCGTTTGACACCGATGCCGCGAGCGAAAAAGAGTCAAACAGCCAAATCGAGCGATCTCGTTTTGCAAGCGCTGCACGCATGTAAACTCGGTCGCCGAGTATCAAAAAACTTTATTTTGTGCAAATGCATCGTTTTGCATCGTTAAAACACGTTTGGCACCGATGCTGCGAGCGAAAAAGCGACAATCAGCCAAATCGAGCCATCGCGTTTTGCGAGCGCTGCACGCATGTAAACTCGGTCGCCGAGTATCAAAAACCTTTTGTTTGTGCAAATGCATTGTTTTGCATCGTTAAAAACTCGTTTGGCACCGATGCTGCGAGCGAAAAAGCGTCAATCATCCAAATCGAGCCATCGCGTTTTTGCGAGCGCTGCACGCATGTAAACTCGGTCGCCGAGTATCAAAAACCTTTGTTTTGTGCAAATGCATCCTTTTACATCGTTAAAACTCGTTTGGCACCGATGCTGCGAGCGAAAAAGCGTCAATCATCCAAATCGAGCCATCGCGTTTTGCGACCGCTGCACGCATGCACACTCGGTCGCCGAGTATCAAAAACCTTTATTTTGTGCAAATGCATCGTTTTACATCGTTAAAAATCGTTTGGCACCGATGCCGCGAGCGAAAAAGCGTCAATCAGCCAAATCGAGCCATCGCGTTTTTGCGAGCGCTGCACGCATGTAAACTCGATCTCCGAATGTCAAAAACGTTAATTTTGTGCAAATGCATCGTTTTGCATCGTCAAAACCCGTTTGCCACCGATGCACGAGCAAAAAAAGCGTCTAACAGCCAAATCGAGCTATCGCGTTTTGCACGCGTGGCACTCATGTAGACTCGGTCACCGAGTATCAAAAACCTTTATTTTGTGCAAATGCATCGTTTTGCATCGTTAAAACTCGTTTGGCACGCGATGCTGCGAGCGAAAAAGCGTCATTCAGCCAAATCGAGCCATCGCGTTTTGCGAGCGCTGCACGCATGTAAGCTCGGTCGCCGAGTATCAAAAACCTTTATTTTGTGCAAATGCATCGTTTTACATCGTTAAAAATCTTTTAGCACCGATGCCGCGAGCGAAAAAGCGTCATTCAGCCAAATCGAGCCATCGCGTTTTGCGAGCGCTGCACGCATGTAAACTAGTTCGCCGAGTATCAAAAAACTTTGTTTTGTGCAAATGCATCGTTTTACATCGTTAAAACTCGTTTGGCACCGATGCCGCGAGCGAAAAAGCGTCAATCATCCAAATCGAGCCATCGCGTTTTGCGAGCGCTGCACGCATGTAAACTCGGTCGCCGTGTATCAAAAAACCTTAATTTTGTGCAAATGCATCGTTTTACATCGTTAAAAATCGTTTGGCACCGACGCCGCGAGCGAAAAAGCGTCAATCATCCAAATCGAGCCATCGCGTTTTGCGAGCGCTGCACGCACGTAAACTCGGTCGCCGAGTATCAAAAACCTTTATTTTGTGCAAATGCATCGTTTTACATCGTTAAAAATCTTTTAGCACCGATGCCGCGAGCGAAAAAGCGTCAATCAGCCAAATCAAGTTATCGCGTTTTGCGAGCGCTGCACGCATGTAAACTCGGTCGCCGAGTATCAAAAACCTTTGTTTTGTGCAAATGCATCGTTTTACATCGTTAAAACTCGTTTGGCACCGATGCCGCGAGCGAAAAAGCGTCAATCATCCAAATCGAGCCATCGCGTTTTTGCGAGCGCTGCACGCATGTAAACTCGGTCGCCGAGTATCAAAAACCTTTATTTTGTGCAAATGCATCGTTTTGCATCGTTAAAACTCGTTTGGCACCGATGCTGCGAGCGAAAAAGCGTCATTCAGCCAAATCGAGCCATCGCGTTTTGCGAGCGCTGCACGCATGTAAACTCGGTCGCCGAATATCAAAAAACCTTAATTTTGTGCAAATGCATCGTTTTACATCGTTAAAACTCGTTTGGCACCGACGCCGCGAGAGAAAAAGAGTCAATCATCCAAATCGAGCCATCGCGTTTTGCGAGCGCTGCACGCACGTAAACTCGGTCGCCGAGTATCAAAAACCTTTATTTTGTGCAAATGCATCGTTTTACATCGTTAAAAATCTTTTAGCACCGATGCCGCGAGCGAAAAAGCGTCAATCAGCCAAATCAAGTTATCGCGTTTTGCGAGCGCTGCACGCATGTAAACTCGGTCGCCGAGTATCAAAAACCTTTGTTTCGTGCAAATGCATCGTTTTACATCGTTAAAACTCGTTTGGCACCGATGCCGCCGAGCGAAAAAGCGTCAATCATCCAAATCGAGCCATCGCGTTTTGCGAGCGCTGCACGCATGCACACTCGGTCGCCGAGTATCAAAAACCTTTATTTTGTGCAAATGCATCGTTTTGCAACGTTAAAACTCGTTTGGCACCGATGCCGCGAGCGAAAAAGCGTCAATCATCCAAATCGAGCCATCGCGTTTTGCGAGCGCTGCACGCACGTAAACTCGGTCGCCGAGTATCAAAAACCTTTATTTTGTGCAAATGCATCGTTTTGCATTGTTAAAACTCGTTTGGCACCGATGCTGCGAGCGAAAAAGCGTCAATCAGCCAAATCGAGCCATCGCGTTTTGCGAGCGCTGCACGCATGTAAACTCGATCTCCGAATGTCAAAAACCTTAATTTTGTGCAAATGCATCGTTTTGCATCGTTAGAACGCGTTTGACACCGATGCCGCCAGCGAAAAAGCGTCAATCATCCAAATCGAGCTATCGCGTTTTGCAAGCGCTGCACGCATGCACACTCGGTCGCCGAGTATCAAAAACCTTTATTTTGTGCAAATGCATCGTTTTACATCGTTAAAAATCGTTTGGCACCGATGCCGCGAGCGAAAAAGCGTCAATCAGCCAAATCGAGCCATCGCGTTTTGCGAGCGCTGCACGCATGTAAACTCGGTCGCCGAGTATCAAAAACGTTTATTTTGTGCAAATGCATTGTTTTGCATCGTTAAAACTCGTTTGGCACCGATGCTGCGAGCGAAAAAGCGTCAATCATCAAAATCGAGCCATCGCGTTTTGCGAGCGCTGCACGCATGTAAGCTCGGTCGCCGAGTATTAAAAACCTTTATTTTGTGCAAATGCATCGTTTTACATCGTTAAAAATCTTTTAACACCGATGCCGCGAGCGAAAAAGCGTCAATCATCCAAATCGAGCCATCGCGTTTTGCGAGCGCTGCACGCATGTAAACTCGGTCGCCGAGTATCAAAAACCTTTATTTTGTGCAAATGCATCGTTTTACATCGTTAAAAATCGTTTGGCACCGATGCCGCGAGCGAAAAAGCGTCAATCAGCTAAATCGAGCTATCGCGTTTTGCGAGCGCTGCTCGCACGTAAACTCGGTCGCCGAGTATCAAAAACCTTTATTTCGTGCAAATGCATCGTTTTGCATTGTTAAAACTCGTTTGGCACCGATGCTGCGAGCGAAAAAGCGTCAATCAGCCAAATCGAGCCATCGCGTTTTGCGAGCGCTGCACGCATGTAAACTCGGTCGCCGAGTATCAAAAACGTTTATTTTGTGCAAATGCATTGTTTTGCATCGTTCAAACTCGTTTGGCACCGATGCTGCTGAGCGAAAAAGCGTCAATCATCAAAATCGAGCCATCGCGTTTTGCGAGCGCTGCACGCATGTAAGCTCGGTCGCCGAGTATTAAAAACCTTTATTTTGTGCAAATGCATCGTTTTACATCGTTAAAAATCTTTTAACACCGATGCCGCGAGCGAAAAAGCGTCAATCATCCAAATCGAGCCATCGCGTTTTGCGAGCGCTGCACGCATGTAAACTCGGTCGCCGAGTATCAAAAACCTTTATTTTGTGCAAATGCATCGTTTTACATCGTTAAAAATCGTTTGGCACCGATGCCGCGAGCGAAAAAGCGTCAATCAGCTAAATCGAGCTATCGCGTTTTGCGAGCGCTGCACGCACGTAAACTCGGTCGCCGAGTATCAAAAACCTTTATTTCGTGCAAATGCATCGTTTTGCATTGTTAAAAACTCGTTTGGCACCGATGCTGCGAGCGAAAAAGCGTCAATCAGCCAAATCGAGCCATCGCGTTTTGCGAGCGCTGCACGCATGTAAACTCGGTCGCCGAGTATCAAAAACGTTTATTTTGTGCAAATGCATTGTTTTGCATCGTTCAAACTCGTTTGGCACCGATGCTGCGAGCGAAAAAAGCGTCAATCATCAAAATCGAGCCATCGCGTTTTGCGAGCGCTGCACGCACGTAAACTCGGTCGCCGAGTATCAAAAACCTTTATTTTGTGCAAATGCATCGTTTTACATCGTTAAAAATCTTTTAGCACCGATGCCGCGAGCGAAAAAGCGTCAATCAGCCAAATCAAGTTATCGCGTTTTGCGAGCGCTGCACGCATGTAAACTCGGTCGCCGAGTATCAAAAACCTTTGTTTTGTGCAAATGCATCGTTTTACATCGTTAAAACTCGTTTGGCACCGATGCCGCGAGCGAAAAAGCGTCAATCATCCAAATCGAGCCATCGCGTTTTGCGAGCGCTGCACGCATGTAAACTCGGTCGCCGAGTATCAAAAACCTTTATTTTGTGCAATTGCATCGTTTTGCATTGTTAAAACTCGTTTGGCACCGATGCTGCAAGCGAAAAAGCGTCAATCAGCCAAATCGAGCCATCGCGTTTTGCGAGCGCTGCACGCATGTAAACTCGATCTCCGAATGTCAAAAACCTTAATTTTGTGCAAATGCATCGTTTTGCATCGTTAGAACGCGTTTGACACCGATGCCGCCAGCGAAAAAGAGTCAAACAGCCAAATCGAGCCATCTCGTTTTGCAAGCGCTGCACGCATGTAAACTCGGTCGCCGAGTATCAAAAACCTTTATTTTGTGCAAATGCATCGTTTTGCATCGTTAAAAATCTTTTAGCACCGATGCCGCGAGCGAAAAAGCGTCAAACATCCAAATCGAGCTATCGCGTTTTGCGAGCGCTGCACGCATGTAAACTCGGTCGCCGAGTATCAAAAACCTTTATTTTGTGCAAATGCATCGTTTTACATCGTTAAAAATCGTTTGGCACCGATGCCGCGAGCGAAAAAGCGTCAATCAGCTAAATCGAGCCATCGCGTTTTGCGAGCGCTGCACGCATGTAAACTCGATCTCCGAATGTCAAAAACTTTAATTTTGTGCAAATGCATCGTTTTACATCGTTAAAACTCGTTTGGCACCGACGCCGCGAGGGAAAAAGCGTCAATCATCCAAATCGAGCCATCGCGTTTTGCGAGCGCTGCACGCACGTAAACTCGGTCGCCGAGTATCAAAAACCTTTATTTTGTGCAAATGCATCGTTTTGCATTCTTAAAACACGTTTGGCACCGATGCTGCGAGCGAAAAAGCGACAATCAGCCAAATCGAGCCATCGCGTTTTGCGAGCGCTGCACGCATGTAAACTCGGTCGCCGAGTATCAAAAACCTTTTGTTTGTGCAAATGCATTGTTTTGCATCGTTAAAACTCGTTTGGCACCGATGCTGCGAGCGAAAAAGCGTCAATCATCCAATCGAGCCATCGCGTTTTGCGAGCGCTGCACGCATGTAAACTCGGTCGCCGAGTATCAAAAACCTTTGTTTTGTGCAAATGCATCCTTTTACATCGTTAAAACTCGTTTGGCACCGATGCTGCGAGCGAAAAAGCGTCAATCATCCAAATCGAGCCATCGCGTTTTGCGACCGCTGCACGCATGCACACTCGGTCGCCGAGTATCAAAAACCTTTATTTTGTGCAAATGCATCGTTTTACATCGTTAAAAATCGTTTGGCACCGATGCCGCGAGCGAAAAAGCGTCAATCAGCCAAATCGAGCCATCGCGTTTTGCGAGCGCTGCACGCATGTAAACTCGATCTCCGAATGTCAAAAACGTTAATTTTGTGCAAATGCATCGTTTTGCATCGTCAAAACCCGTTTGCCACCGATGCACGAGCAAAAAAGCGTCTAACAGCCAAATCGAGCTATCGCGTTTTGCACGCGTGGCACTCATGTAGACTCGGTCACCGAGTATCAAAAACCTTTATTTTGTGCAAATGCATCGTTTTGCATCGTTAAAACTCGTTTGACACCGATGCTGCGAGCGAAAAAGCGTCATTCAGCCAAATCGAGCCATCGCGTTTTGCGAGCGCTGCACGCATGTAAGCTCGGTCGCCGAGTATCAAAAACCTTTATTTTGTGCAAATGCATCGTTTTACATCGTTAAAAATCTTTTAGCACCGATGCCGCGAGCGAAAAAGCGTCATTCAGCCAAATCGAGCCATCGCGTTTTGCGAGCGCTGCACGCATGTAAACTAGGTCGCCGAGTATCAAAAAACTTTGTTTTGTGCAAATGCATCGTTTTACATCGTTAAAACTCGTTTGGCACCGATGCCGCGAGCGAAAAAGCGTCAATCATCCAAATCGAGCCATCGCGTTTTGCGAGCGCTGCACGCATGTAAACTCGGTCGCCGTGTATCAAAAAACCTTAATTTTGTGCAAATGCATCGTTTTACATCGTTAAAAATCGTTTGGCACCGACGCCGCGAGCGAAAAAGCGTCAATCATCCAAATCGAGCCATCGCGTTTTTCGAGCGCTGCACGCACGTAAAC
This sequence comes from Itoplectis maculator, assembly GCA_964034905.1. Taxonomy (NCBI): domain Eukaryota; kingdom Metazoa; phylum Arthropoda; class Insecta; order Hymenoptera; family Ichneumonidae; genus Itoplectis; species Itoplectis maculator. Next base: position 651,754 of record OZ035863.1, read on the forward strand.
TCGGTCGCCGAGTATCAAAAACCTTTATTTTGTGCAAATGCATCGTTTTACATCGTTAAAAATCTTTTAGCACCGATGCCGCGAGCGAAAAAGCGTCAATCAGCCAAATCAAGTTATCGCGTTTTGCGAGCGCTGCACGCATGTAAACTCGGTCGCCGAGTATCAAAAACCTTTGTTTTGTGCAAATGCATCGTTTTACATCGTTAAAACTCGTTTGGCACCGATGCCGCGAGCGAAAAAGCGTCAATCATCCAAATCGAGCCATCGCGTTTTGCGAGCGCTGCACGCATGTAAGCTCGGTCGCCGAGTATCAAAAACCTTTATTTTGTGCAAATGCATCGTTTTACATCGTTAAAAATCTTTTAGCACCGATTCCGCGAGCGAAAAAGCGTCAATCATCCAAACCGAGCCATCGCGTTTTGCGAGCGATGCACGCATGTAAACTCGGTCGCCGAGTATCAAAAACCTTTATTTTGTGCAAATGCATCGTTTTACATCGTTAAAAATCGTTTGGCACCGATGCCGCGAGCGAAAAAGCGTCAATGAGCTAAATCGAGCCATCGCGTTTTGCGAGAGCTGCACGCATGTAAACTCGATCTCCGAATGTCAAAAACTTTAATTTTGTGCAAATGCATCGTTTTACATCGTTAAAACTCGTTTGGCACCGACGCCGCGAGCGAAAAAGCGTCAATCATCCAAATCGAGCTATCGCGTTTTGCGAGCGCTGCACGCACGTAAACTCGGTCGCCGTGTATCAAAAAACCTTAATTTTGTGCAAATGCATCGTTTTACATCGTTAAAAATCGTTTGGCACCGACGCCGCGAGCGAAAAAGCGTCAATCATCCAAATCGAGCCATCGCGTTTTGCGAGCGCTGCACGCACGTAAACTCGGTCGCCGAGTATCAAAAACCTTTATTTTGTGCAAATGCATCGTTTTACATCGTTAAAAATCTTTTAGCACCGATGCCGCGAGCGAAAAAGCGTCAATCAGCCAAATCAAGTTATCGCGTTTTGCGAGCGCTGCACGCATGTAAACTCGGTCGCCGAGTATCAAAAACCTTTGTTTTGTGCAAATGCATCGTTTTACATCGTTAAAACTCGTTTGGCACCGATGCCGCGAGCGAAAAAGCGTCAATCATCCAAATCGAGCCATCGCGTTTTGCGAGCACTGCACGCATGTAAGCTCGGTCGCCGAGTATCAAAAACCTTTATTTTGTGCAAATGCATCGTTTTACATCGTTAAAAATCTTTTAGCACCGATTCCGCGAGCGAAAAAGCGTCAATCATCCAAACCGAGCCATCGCGTTTTGCGAGCGCTGCACGCATGTAAACTCGGTCGCCGAGTATCAAAAACCTTTATTTTGTGCAAATGCATCGTTTTACATCGTTAAAAATCGTTTGGCACCGATGCCGCGAGCGAAAAAGCGTCAATGAGCTAAATCGAGCCATCGCGTTTTGCGAGAGCTGCACGCATGTAAACTCGATCTCCGAATGTCAAAAACTTTAATTTTGTGCAAATGCATCGTTTTACATCGTTAAAACTCGTTTGGCACCGACGCCGCGAGCGAAAAAGCGTCAATCATCCAAATCGAGCCATCGCGTTTTGCGAGCGCTGCACGCACGTAAACTCGGTCGCCTGGTATCAAAAACCTTTGTTTTGTGCAAATGCATCGTTTTACATCGTTAAAACTCGTTTGGCACCGATGCCGCAAGCGAAAAAGCGTCAATCATCCAAATCGAGCCATCGCGTTTTGCGAGCGCTGCACGCATGTAAACTCGGTCGCCGAGTATCAAGAACCTTTATTTTGTGCAAATGCATCGTTTTACATCGTTAAAAATCGTTTGGCACCGATGCCGCGAGCGAAAAAGCGTCAATCAGCCAAATCGAGCCATCGCGTTTTGCGAGCGCTGCACGCATGTAAACTCGATCTCCGAATCCCAAAAACTTTAATTTTGTGCAAATGCATCGTTTTACATCGTTAAAACTCGTTTGGCACCGACGCCGAGAGCGAAATAGCGTCAATCATCCAAATCGAGCCATCGCGTTTTGCGAGCGCTGCACGCACGTAAACTCGGTCGCCGAGTATCAAAACCCTTTATTTTGTGCAAATGCATCGTTTTGCATTGTTAAAACTCGTTTGGCACCGATGCTGCGAGAGAAAAAGCGTCAATCAGCCAAATCGAGCCATCGCGTTTTGCGAGCGCTGCACGCATGTAAACTCGGTCGCCGAGTATCAAAAACGTTTATTTTGTGCAAATGCATTGTTTTGCATCGTTAAAACTCGTTTGGCACCGATGCTGCGAGCGAAAAAGCGTCAATCATCAAAATCGAGCCATCGCGTTTTGCGAGCGCTGCACGCATGTAAGGTCGGTCGCCGATTATCAAAAACCTTTATTTTGTGCAAATGCATCGTTTTACATCGTTAAAAATCTTTTAGCTCCGATGCCGCGAGCGAAAAAGCGTCAATCAGCCAAATCGAGCCATCGCGTTTTGCGAGCGCTGCACGCATGTAAACTCGGTCGCCGAGTATCAAAAACCTTTGTTTTGTGCAAATGCATCGTTTTACATCTCGTTAAAACTCGTTTGGCACCGATGCCGCGAGCGAAAAAGCGTCAATCATCCAAATCGAGCCATCGCAATTTGCGAGCGCTGCACGCATGTAAACTCGGTCGCCGAGTATCAAAAACCTTTATTTTGTGCAAATGCATCGTTTTACATCGTTACAAATCGTTTGGCACCGATGCCGCGAGCGAAAAAGCGTCAATCATCCAAATCGAGCCATCGCGTTTTGCGAGCGCTGCACGCATGCACACTCGGTCGCCGAGTATCAAAAACCTTTATATTGTGCAAATGCATCGTTTTACATCGTTAAAAATCGTTTGGCACCGATGCCTCGAGCGAAAAAGCGTCAATCATCCAAATCGAGCCATCGCGTTTTGCGAGCGCTGCACGCATGCACACTCGGTCGCCGAGTATCAAAAACCTTTATTTTGTGCAAATGCATCGTTTTACATCGTTAAAAATCGTTTGGCACCGATGCCTCGAGCGAAAAAGCGTCAATCATCCAAATCGAGCCATCGCGTTTTGCGAGCGCTGCACGCAGGTAAACTCGGTCGCCGAGTATCAAAAACCTTTATTTTGCGCAAATGCATCGTTTTACAACGTTAAAAATCTTTTAGCACCGATGCCGCGAGCGAAAAAGCGTCAATCAGCCAAATCGAGCCATCGCGTTTTGCGAGCGCTGCACGCATGTAAACTCGGTCGCCGAGTATCAAAAACCTTTGTTTTGTGCAAATGCATCGTTTTAAATCGTTAAAACTCGTTTGGCACCGATGCCGCGAGCGAAAAAGCGTCAATCATCCAAATCGAGCCATCGCGTTTTGCGAGCGCTGCACGCATGTAAACTCGCTCGTCGAGTATCAAAAACCTTTATTTTGTGCAAATGCATCGTTTTGCATTGTTAAAACTCGTTTGGCACCGTTGCTGCGAGCGAAAAAGCGTCAATCAGCCAAATCGAGCCATCGCGATTTGCGAGCGCTGCACGCATGTAAACTCGGTCGCCGAGTATCAAAAACCTTTGTTTTGTGCAAATGCATCGTTTTACATCGTTAAAACTCGTTTGGCACCGATGCCGCGAGCGAAAAAGCGTCAATCAGCTAAATCGAGCCATCGCGTTTTGCGAGCGCTGCACGCATGTAAACTCGGTCGCCGAGTATCAAAAACCTTTATTTTGTGCAAATGCATCGTTTTACATCGTTAAAAATCGTTTAGCACCGATGACGCAGGCGAAAAAGCGTCAAACAGCCAAATCGAGCCATCGCGTTTTGCGAGCGCTGCACGCATGTAAACTCGGTCGCCGAGTATCAAAAACCTTTATTTTGTGCAAATTCATCGTTTTACATCGTTAAAACTCGTTTGCCACCGATGCACGAGGAAAAAAGCGTCTAACAGCCAAATCGAGCTATCGCGTTTTGCACGCGTGGCACTCATGTAGTCTCGGTCGCCGAGTATCAAAAACCTTTATTTTGTGCAAATGCATCGTTTTGCATCGTTAAAACTCGTTTGGCACCGATGCCGCGAGCTAAAAAGCGTCAAACAGCCAAATCGAGTCATCTCGTTTTGCGAGCGCTGCACGCTTGTAAACTCGATCTCCGAATGTCAAAAACCTTTATTTTGTGCAAATGCATCGTTTTGCATCGTCAAAACTCGTTTGCCACCGATGCACGAGCAAAAAAGCGTCTAACAGCCAAATCGAGCTATCGCGTTTTGCACGCGTGGCACTCATGTAGACTCGGTCGCCGAGTATCAAAAACCTTTTTTGAGCAAATGCATCGTTTTGCATCGTTAAAACTCGTTTGGCACCGATGCTGCAAGCGAAAAAGCGTCAGTCAGCTAAATCGAGCCATCGCGTTTTGCGAGCGCTGCACGCATGTAAACTCGATCTCCGAATGTCAAAAACCTTAATTTTGTGCAAATGCATCGTTTTGCATCGTTAGAACTCGTTTGACACCGATGCCGCGAGCGAAAAAGAGTCAAACAGCCAAATCGTGCCATCTCGTTTTGCGAGCGCTGCACGCATGTAAACTCGATCTCCGAATGTCAAAAACCTTAATTTTGTGCAAATGCATCGTTTTGCATCGTTAAAACTCGTTTGGCACCGATGCCGCGAGAGAAAAAGCGTCAAACAGCCAAATAAAGCCATCTCGTTTTGCGAGCGCTGCACGCTTGTAAACTCGATCTCCGAATGTCAAAAACCTTAATTTTGTGCAAATGCATCGTTTTGCATCGTCAAAACTCGTTTGCCACCGATGCACGAGCAAAAAAGCGTCTAACAGCCAAATCGAGCTATCGCGTTCTGCGCGCGTAGCACTCATGTAAACTCGGTCGCCGAGTATCAAAAACCTTTATTTTGTGCAAATGCATCGTTTTGCATCGTTAAAACTCGTTTGGCACCGATGCTGCGAGCGAAAAAGTGTCAATCATCCAAATCGAGCCATCGCGTTTTGCGAGCGCTGCACGCATGTAAGCTCGATTGCCGAGGATCAAAAACCTTTATTTTGTGCAAATGCATCGTTTTACATCGTTAAAAATCGTATAGCACCGATGCCGCGAGCGAAAAAGCGTCAAACAGCCAAATCGAGCCATCGCGTTTTGAGAGCGCTGCACGCATGTAAACTCGATCTCCGAATGTCAAAAACCTTAATTTTGTGCAAATGCATCGTTTTGCATCGTCAAAACTCGTTTGCCACCGATGCACGAGCAAAAAAGCGTCTAACAGCCAAATCGAGCTATCGCGTTCTGCGTGCGTAGCACTCATGTAAACTCGGTCGCCGAGTATCAAAAACCTTTATTTTGTGCAAATGCATCGTTTTGCATCGTTAAAACTCGTTTGGCACCGATGCCGCGAGCGAAAAAGCGTCAAACAGCCAAATCGAGTCATCTCGTTTTGCGAGCGCTGCACGCTTGTAAACTCGATCTCCGAATGTCAAAAACCTTTATTTTGTGCAAATGCATCGTTTTGCATCGTCAAAACTCGTTTGCCACCGATGCACGAGCAAAAAAGCGTCTAACAGCCAAATCGAGCTATCGCGTTTTGCACGCGTGGCACTCATGTAGACTCGGTCGCCGAGTATCAAAAACCTTTTTTGAGCAAATGCATCGTTTTGCATCGTTAAAACTCGTTTGGCACCGATGCTGCAAGCGAAAAAGCGTCAGTCAGCTAAATCGAGCCATCGCGTTTTGCGAGCGCTGCACGCATGTAAACTCGATCTCCGAATGTCAAAAACCTTAATTTTGTGCAAATGCATCGTTTTGCATCGTTAGAACTCGTTTGACAATGATACCGCGAGCGAAAAAGAGTCAAACAGCCAAATCGTGCCATCTCGTTTTGCGAGCGCTGCACGCATGTAAACTCGATCGCCGAATGTCAAAAACCTTAATTTTGTGCAAATGCATCGTTTTGCATCGTTAAAACTCGTTTGGCACCGATGCTGCGAGCGAAAAAGCGTCAATCATCCAAATCGAGCCATCGCGTTTTGCGAGCGCTGCACGCATGTAAGCTCGGTCGCCGAGTATCAAAAACCTTTATTTTGTGCAAATGCATCGTTTTACATCGTTAAAAATCGTATAGCACCGATGCCGCGAGCGAAAAAGCGTCAAACAGCCAAATCGAGCCATCGCGTTTTGCGAGCGCTGCACGCATGTAAACTCGATCTCCGAATGCCAAAAACCTTAATTTTGTGCAAATGCATCGTTTTGCATCGTTAGAACTCGTTTGACACCGATGCCGCGAGCGAAAAAGCGTCAATCATCCAAATCGAGCCATCGCGTTTTGCGAGCGCTGCACGCATGTAAACTCGGTCGCCGAGTATCAAAAACCTTTATTTTGTGCAAATGCATCGTTTTACATCGTTAAAACTCGTTTGCCACCGATGCACGAGGAAAAAAGCGTCTAACAGCCAAATCGAGCTATCGCGTTTTGCACGCGTAGCACTCATGTAGTCTCGGTCGCCGAGTATCAAAAACCTTTATTTTGTGCAAATGCATCGTTTTGCATCGTTAAAACTCGTTTGGCACCGATGCCGCGAGCGAAAAAGCGTCAAACAGCCAAATCGTGTCATCTCGTTTTGCGAGCGCTGCACGCTTGTAAACTCGATCTCCGAATGTCAAAAACCTTTATTTTGTGCAAATGCATCGTTTTGCATCGTTAAAACTCGTTTAGCACCGATGCCGCGAGCGAAAAAGCCTCAGTCATCCAAATCGAGCCATCGCGTTCTGCGCGCGTGGCACTCATGTAAACTCGGTCGCCGAGTATCAAAAACCTTTATTTTGTGCAAATGCATTGTTTTGCATCGTTAAAACTCGTTTGGCACCGATGCTGCGAGCAAAAAAGCGTCAATCAGCCAAATCGAGCCATTGCGTTTTGCGAGCGCTGCACGCATGTAAACTCGGTCGCCGAGTATCAAAAACCTTTATTTTGTGCAAATGCATCGTTTTACATCGTTAAAACTTGTTTAGCACCGATGCCGCGAGAGAAAAAGCGTCAATCATCCAAATCGAGCCATCGCGTTTTGCGAGCGCTGCACGCACGTAAACTCGGTCGCCGAGTATCAAAAACCTGGATTTTGTGCAAATGCATCGTTTTACATCGTTAAAAATCGTTTAGCACCGATGCTGCGAGCGAAAAAGCGTCAATCATCCAAATCGAGCCATCGCGTTTTGCGAGCGCTGCACGCATGTAAGCTCGGTCGCCGAGTATCAAAAACCTTTATTTTGTGCAAATGCATCGTTTTACATCGTTAAAAATCGTATAGCACCGATGCCGCGAGCGAAAAAGCGTCAAACAGCCAAATCGAGCCATCGCGTTTTGCGAGCGCTGCACGCATGTAAACTCGATCTCCGAATGTCAAAAACCTTTATTTTGTGCAAATGCATCGTTTTGCATCGTTAAAACTCGTTTGGCACCGATGCCGCGAGCGAAAAAGCGTCAATCATCCAAATCGAGCCATCGCGTTTTGCGAGCGCTGCACGCATGTAAACTTGGTCGCCAAGTATCAAAAACCTTTGTTTTGTGCAAATACATCGTTTTACATCGTGAAAACTCGTTTGGCACCGATGCCGCGAGCGAAAAAGCGTCAATCATCCAAATCGAGCCATCGCGTTTTGCGAGCGCTGCACGCATGTAAACTCGATCTCCGAATGTCAAAAACCTTAATTTTGTGCAAATGCATCGTTTTGCATCGTTAGGACTCGTTTGACACCGATGCCGCGAGCGAAAAAGAATCGAACAGCCAAATCGAGCCATCTCGTTTTGCGAGCGCTGCACGCATGTAAGCTCGGTCGCCGAGTATCAAAAACCTTTATTTTGTGCAAATGCATCGTTTTACATCGTTAAAAATCGTATAGCACCGATGCCGCGAGCGAAAAAGCGTCAAACAGCCAAATCGAGCCATCGCGTTTTGCGAGCGCTGCACGCATGTAAACTCGATCTCCGAATGTCAAAAACCTTTATTTTGTGCAAATGCATCGTTTTGCATCGTTAAAACTCGTTTGGCACCGATGCCGCGAGCGAAAAAGCGTCAATCATCCAAATCGAGCCATCGCGTTTTGCGAGCGCTGCACGCATGTAAACTCGATCTCCGAATGTCAAAAACCTTAATTTTGTGCAAATGCATCGTTTTGCATCGTTAGAACTCGTTTGACACCGATGCCGCGAGCGAAAAAGAATCGAACAGCCAAATCGAGCCATCTCGTTTTGCGAGCGCTGCACGCATGTAAACTCGGTCGCCGAGTATCAAAAACCTTTGTTTAGTGCAAATGCATCGTTTTACATCGTGAAAACTCGTTTGGCACCGATGCCGCGAGCGAAAAAGCGTCAATCATCCAAATCGAGCCATCGCGTTTTGCGAGCGCTGCACGCATGTAAACTCGGTCGCCGAGTATCAAAAACCTTTATTTTGTGCAAATTCATCGTTTTACATCGTTAAAACTCGTTTGCCACCGATGCACGAGGAAAACAGCCAAATCGAGCTATCGCGTTTTGCACGCGTGGCACTCATGTAGTCTCGGTCGCCGAGTATCAAAAACCTTTATTTTGTGCAAATGCATCGTTTTGCATCGTTAAAACTCGTTTGGCACCGATGCCGCGAGCTAAAAAGCGTCAAACAGCCAAATCGAGTCATCTCGTTTTGCGAGCGCTGCACGCTTGTAAACTCGATCTCCGAATGTCAAAAACCTTTATTTTGTGCAAATGCATCGTTTTGCATCGTCAAAACACGTTTTTCTACCGATGCACGAGCAAAAAAGCGTCTAACAGCCAAATCGAGCTATCGCGTTTTGCACGCGTGGCACTCATGTAGACTCGGTCGCCGAGTATCAAAAACCTTTTTTGAGCAAATGCATCGTTTTGCATCGTTAAAACTCGTTTGGCACCGATGCTGCAAGCGAAAAAGCGTCAGTCAGCTAAATCGAGCCATCGCGTTTTGCGAGCGCTGCACGCATGTAAACTCGATCTCCGAATGTCAAAAACCTTAATTTTGTGCAAATGCATCGTTTTGCATCGTTAGAACTCGTTTGACACCGATGCCGCGAGCGAAAAAGAGTCAAACAGCCAAATCGTGCCATCTCGTTTTGCGAGCGCTGCACGCATGTAAACTCGATCTCCGAATGTCAAAAACCTTAATTTTGTGCAAATGCATCGTTTTGCATCGTTAAAACTCGTTTGGCACCGATACCGCGAGAGAAAAAGCGTCAAACAGCCAAATAAAGCCATCTCGTTTTGCGAGCGCTGCACGCTTGTAAACTCGATCTCCGAATGTCAAAAACCTTAATTTTGTGCAAATGCATCGTTTTGCATCGTCAAAACTCGTTTGCCACCGATGCACGAGCAAAAAAGCGTCTAACAGCCAAATCGAGCTATCGCGTTCTGCGCGCGTAGCACTCATGTAAACTCGGTCGCCGAGTATCAAAAACCTTTATTTTGTGCAAATGCATCGTTTTGCATCGTTAAAACTCGTTTGGCACCGATGCTGCGAGCGAAAAAGTGTCAATCATCCAAATCGAGCCATCGCGTTTTGCGAGCGCTGCACGCATGTAAGCTCGATTGCCGAGTATCAAAAACCTTTATTTAATGCAAATGCATCGTTTTACATCGTTAAAAATCGTATAGCACCGATGCCGCGAGCGAAAAAGCGTCAAACAGCCAAATCGAGCCATCGCGTTTTGAGAGCGCTGCACGCATGTAAACTCGATCTCCGAATGTCATAAACCTTAATTTTGTGCAAATGCATCGTTTTGCATCGTCAAAACTCGTTTGCCACCGATGCACGAGCAAAAAAGCGTCTAACAGCCAAATCGAGCTATCGCGTTCTGCGCGCGTAGCACTCATGTAAACTCGGTCGCCGAGTATCAAAAACCTTTATTTTGTGCAAATGCATCGTTTTGCATCGTTAAAACTCGTTTGGCACCGATGCTGCGAGCGAAAAAGCGTCAATCATCCAAATCGAGCCATCGCGTTTTGCGAGCGCTGCACGCATGTAAGCTCGGTCGCCGAGTATCAAAAACCTTTATTTTGTGCAAATGCATCGTTTTACATCGTTAAAAATCGTATAGCACCGATGCCGCGAGCGAAAAAGCGTCAATCATCCAAATCGAGCCATCGCGTTTTGCGAGCGCTGCACGCATGTAAACTCGGTCGCCGAGTATCAAAAACCTTTATTTTGTGCAAATGCATCGTTTTACATCGTTAAAACTCGTTTGCCACCGATGCACGAGGAAAAAAGCGTCTAACAGCCAAATCGAGCCATCGCGTTTTGCGAGCGCTGCACGCATGTAAACTCGATCTCCGAATGTCAAAAACCTTAATTTTGTGCAAATGCATCGTTTTGCATCGTTAGAACTCGTTTGACACCGATGCCGCGAGCGAAAAAGCGTCAATCATCCAAATCGAGCCATCGCGTTTTGCGAGCGCTGCACGCATGTAAACTCGGTCGCCGAGTATCAAAAACCTTTATTTTGTGCAAATGCATCGTTTTACATCGTTAAAACTGGTTTGCCACCGATGCACGAGGAAAAAAGCGTCTAACAGCCAAATCGAGCTATCGCGTTTTGCACGCGTAGCACTCATGTAGTCTCGGTCGCCGAGTATCAAAAACCTTTATTTTGTGCAAATGCATCGTTTTGCATCGTTAAAACTCGTTTGGCACCGATGCCGCGAGCGAAAAAGCGTCAAACAGCCAAATCGTGTCATCTCGTTTTGCGAGCGCTGCACGCTTGTAAACTCGATCTCCGAATGTCAAAAACCTTTATTTTGTGCAAATGCATCGTTTTGCATCGTTAAAACTCGTTTAGCACCGATGCCGCGAGCGAAAAAGCCTCAGTCATCCAAATCGAGCCATCGCGTTCTGCGCGCGTGGCACTCATGTAAACTCGGTCGCCGAGTATCAAAAACCTTTATTTTGTGCAAATGCATTGTTTTGCATCGTTAAAACTCGTTTGGCACCGATGCTGCGAGCAAAAAAGCGTCAATCAGCCAAATCGAGCCATTGCGTTTTGCGAGCGCTGCACGCATGTAAACTCGGTCGCCGAGTATCAAAAACCTTTATTTTGTGCAAATGCATCGTTTTACATCGTTAAAACTTGTTTAGCACCGATGCCGCGAGAGAAAAAGCGTCAATCATCCAAATCGAGCCATCGCGTTTTGCGAGCGCTGCACGCACGTAAACTCGGTCGCCGAGTATCAAAAACCTGGATTTTGTGCAAATGCATCGTTTTACATCGTTAAAAATCGTTTAGCACCGATGCTGCGAGCGAAAAAGCGTCAATCATCCAAATCGAGCCATCGCGTTTTGCGAGCGCTGCACGGATGTAAGCTCGGTCGCCGAGTATTAAAAACCTTTATTTTGTGCAAATGCATCGTTTTACATCGTTAAAAATCGTATAGCACCGATGCCGCGAGCGAAAAAGCGTCAAACAGCCAAATCGAGCCATCGCGTTTTGCGAGCTCTGCACGCATGTAAACTCGATCTCCGAATGTCAAAAACCTTAATTTTGTGCAAATGCATCGTTTTGCATCGTTAGAACTCGTTTCACACCGATGCCGCGAGCGAAAAAGAGTCAAACAGCCAAATCGAGCCATCTCGTTTTGCGAGCGCTCCACGCATGTAAACTCGATCTCCGAATGTCAATAACCTTAATTTTGTTTAAATGCATCGTTTTTCATCGTCAAAACTCGTTTGCCACCGATGCACGAGCAAAAAAGCGTCTAACAGCCAAATCGAGCTATCGCGTTTTGCACGCGTGACACTCATGTAGACTCGGTCGCCGAGTATCAAAAACCTTTATCTTGTGCAAATGCATCGTTTTGCATCGTTAAAACTCGTTTGGCACCGATGCCGCGAGCGAAAAAGCGTCAATCATCCAAATCGAGCCATCGCGTTTTGCGAGCGCTGCACGCATGTAAACTTGGTCGCCAAGTATCAAAAACCTTTGTTTTGTGCAAATACATCGTTTTACATCGTGAAAACTCGTTTGGCACCGATGCCGCGAGCGAAAAAGCGTCAATCATCCAAATCGAGCCGTCGCGTTTTGCGAGCGCTGCACGCATGTAAACTCGGTCGCCGAGTATCAAAAACATTTATTTTGTGCAAATGCATCGTTTTACATCGTTAAAAATCGTTTGGCACCGATGCCGCGAGCGAAAAAGCGTCAATCAGCCAAATCGAGCCATCGCGTTTTGCGAGCGCTGCACGCATGTAAGCTCGATCTCCGAATGTCAAAAACGTTAATTTTGTGCAAATGCATCGTTTTGCATCGTCAAAAATCGTTTGCCACCGATGCACGAGCAAAAAAGCGTCTAACAGCCAAATCGAGCTATCGCGTTTTGCGAGCGCTGCACGCATGTAGACTCGGTCGCCGAGTATCAAAAACCTATATTTTGTGCAAATGCATCGTTTTGCGTTGTTGAAACTCGTTTGGCACCGATGCTGCGAGCGAAAAAGCGTCAATCAGCCAAATCGAGCCATCGCGTTTTGCGAGCGCTGCACGCATGTAAACTCGGTCGCCGAGTATCAAAAACCTTTATTTTGCGCAAATGCATCGTTTTACATCGTTAAAACTCGTTTAGCACCGATGCCGCGAGCGAAAAAGCCTCAGTCATCCAAATCGAGCCATCGCGTTCTGCGCGCGTGGCACTCATGTAAACTCGGTCGCCGAGTATCAAAAACCTGGATTTTGTGCAAATGCATCGTTTTACATCGTTAAAAATCGTTTAGCACCGATGCTGCGAGCGAAAAAGCGTCAATCATCCAAATCGAGCCATCGCGTTTTGCGAGCGCTGCACGCATGTAAGCTCGGTCGCCGAGTATCAAAAACCTGTATTTTGTGCAAATGCATCGTTTTACATCGTTAAAAATCGTATAGCACCGATGCCGCGAGCGAAAAAGCGTCAAACAGCCAAATCGAGCCATCGCGTTTTGCGAGCGCTGCACGCATGTAAACTCGATCTCCGAATGTCAAAAACCTTAATTTTGTGCAAATGCATCGTTTTGCATCGTTAGAACTCGTTTCACACCGATGCCGCGAGCGAAAAAGAGTCAAACAGCCAAATCGAGCCATCTCGTTTTGCGAGCGCTCCACGCATGTAAACTCGATCTCCGAATGTCAATAACCTTAATTTTGTTCAAATGCATCGTTTTTCATCGTCAAAACTCGTTTGCCACCGATGCACGAGCAAAAAAGCGTCTAACAGCCAAATCGAGCTATCGCGTTTTGCACGCGTGACACTCATGTAGACTCGGTCGCCGAGTATCAAAAACCTTTATCTTGTGCAAATGCATCGTTTTGCATCGTTAAAACTCGTTTGGCACCGATGCCGCGAGCGAAAAAGCGTCAATCATCCAAATCGAGCCATCGCGTTTTGCGAGCGCTGCACGCATGTAAACTTGGTCGCCAAGTATCAAAAACCTTTGTTTTGTGCAAATACATCGTTTTATATCGTGAAAACTCGTTTGGCACCGATGCCGCGAGCGAAAAAGCGTCAATCATCCAAATCGAGCCATCGCGTTTTGCGAGCGCTGCACGCATGTAAACTCGATCTCCGAATGTCAAAAACCTTAATTTTGTGCAAATGCATCGTTTTGCATCGTTAGAACTCGTTTGACACCGATGCCGCGAGCGAAAAAGAATCGAACGGCCAAATCGAGCCATCTCGTTTTGCGAGCGCTGCACGCATGTAAACTCGGTCGCCGAGTATCAAAAACCTTTGTTTAGTGCAAATGCATCGTTTTACATCGTGAAAACTCGTTTGGCACCGATGCCGCGAGCGAAAAAGCGTCAATCATCCAAATCGAGCCATCGCGTTTTGCGAGCGCTGCACGCATGTAAACTCGGTCGCCGAGTATCAAAAACCTTTATTTTGTGCAAATTCATCGTTTTACATCGTTAAAACTCGTTTGCCACCGATGCACGAGCAAAAAAGCGTCTAACAGCCAAATCGAGCTATCGCGTTCTGCGCGCGTAGCACTCATGTAAACTCGGTCGCCGAGTATCAAAAACCTTTATTTTGTGCAAATGCATCGTTTTGCATCGTTAAAACTCGTTTGGCACCGATGCTGCGAGCGAAAAAGCGTCAATCATCCAAATCGAGCCATCGCGTTTTGCGAGCGCTGCACGCATGTAAGCTCGGTCGCCGAGTATCAAAAACCTTTATTTTGTGCAAATGCATCGTTTTACATCGTTAAAAATCGTATAGCACCGATGCCGCGAGCGAAAAAGCGTCAAACAGCCAAATCGAGCCATCGCGTTTTGCGAGCGCTGCACGCATGTAAACTCGATCTCCGAATGTCAAAAACCTTAATTTTGTGCAAATGCATCGTTTTGCATCGTTAGAACTCGTTTGACACCGATGCCGCGAGCGAAAAAGAGTCAAACAGCCAAATCGAGCCATCTCGTTTTGCGAGCGCTCCACGCATGTAAACTCGATCTCCGAATGTCAATAACCTTAATTTTGTTTAAATGCATCGTTTTTCATCGTCAAAACTCGTTTGCCACCGATGCACGAGCAAAAAAGCGTCTAACAGCCAAATCGAGCTATCGCGTTTTGCACGCGTGACACTCATGTAGACACGGTCGCCGAGTATTAAAAACCTTTATCTTGTGCAAATGCATCGTTTTGCATCGTTAAAACTCGTTTGGCACCGATGCTGCGAGCGAAAAAGCGTCAATCAGCCAAATCGAGCCATCGCGTTTTGCGAGCGCTGCACGCATGTAAACTCGGTCGCCGAGTATCAAAAACCTTTATTTTGCGCAAATGCATCGTTTTACATCGTTAAAACTCGTTTAGCACCGATGCCGCGAGCGAAAAAGCCTCAGTCATCCAAATCGAGCCATCGCGTTCTGCGCGCGTGGCACTCATGTAAACTCGGTCGCCGAGTATCAAAAACCTTTATTTTGTGCAAATGCATCGTTTTGCATCGTTAAAACTCGTTTGGCACCGATGCTGCGAGCAAAAAAGCGTCAATCAGCCAAATCGAGCCATTGCGTTTTGCGAGCGCTGCACGCATGTAAACTCGGTCGCCGAGTATCAAAAACCTTTGTTTAGTGCAAATGCATCGTTTTACATCGTTAGAACTCGTTTGACACCGATGCCGCGAGCGAAAAAGAATCGAACAGCCAAATCGAGCCATCTCGTTTTGCGAGCGCTGCACGCATGTAAACTCGGTCGCCGAGTATCAAAAACCTTTGTTTAGTGCAAATGCATCGTTTTACATCGTGAAAACTCGTTTGGCACCGATGCCGCGAGCGAAAAAGCGTCAATCATCCAAATCGAGCCATCGCGTTTTGCGAGCGCTGCACGCATGTAAACTCGGTCGCCGAGTATCAAAAACCTTTATTTTGTGCAAATGCATCGTTTTACATCGTTAAAACTCGTTTGCCACCGATGCACGAGGAAAAAAGCGTCTAACAGCCAAATCGAGCTATCGCGTTTTGCACGCGTGGCACTCATGTAGTCTCGGTCGCCGAGTATCAAAAACCTTTATTTTGTGCAAATGCATTTTTTTGCATCGTTAAAACTCGTTTGGCACCGATGCCGCGAGCGAAAAAGCGTCAAACAGCCAAATCGAGTCATCTCGTTTTGCGAGCGCTGCACGCTTGTAAACTCGATCTCCGAATGTCAAAAACCTTTATTTTGTGCAAATGCATCGTTTTGCATCGTTAAAACTCGTTTAGCACCGATGCCGCGAGCGAAAAAGCGTCAATCATCCAAATCGAGCCATCGCGTTTTGCGAGCGCTGCACGCTAGTAAGCTCGGTCGCCGAGTATCAAAAACATTTATTTTGTGCAAATGCATCGTTTTACATCGTTAAAAATCGTTGAGCACCGATGCCGCGAGCGAAAAAGAGTTAAACAGCAAATCGAGCCATCGCGTTTTGCGAGCGCTGCACGCATGTAAACTCGATCTCCGAATGTCAAAAACCTTAATTTTGTGCAAATGCATCCTTTTGCATCGTCAAAACTCGTTTGCCACCGATGCACGAGGAAAAAAGCGTCTAACAGCCAAATCGAGCTATCGCGTTCTGCGCGCGTAGCACTCATGTAAACTCGGTCGCCGAGTATCAAAATCCTTTATTTTGTGCAAATGCATCGTTTTGCATCGTTAAAACTCGTTTGGCACCGATGCTGCGAGCGAAAAAGCGTCAATCATCCAAATCGAGCCATCGCGTTTTGCGAGCGCTGCACGCATGTAAGCTCGGTCGCCGAGTATCAAAAACCTTTATTTTGTGCAAATGCATCGTTTTACATCGTTAAAAATCGTATAGCACCGATGCCGCGAGCGAAAAAGCGTCAAACAGCCAAATCGAGCCATCGCGTTTTGCGAGCGCTGCACGCATGTAAACTCGATCTCCGAATGTCAAAAACCTTAATTTTGTGCAAATGCATCGTTTTGCATCGTTAGAACTCGTTTCACACCGATGCCGCGAGCGAAAAAGAGTCAAACAGCCAAATCGAGCCATCTCGTTTTGCGAGCGCTCCACGCATGTAAACTCGATCTCCGAATGTCAATAACCTTAATTTTGTTTAAATGCATCGTTTTTCATCGTCAAAACTCGTTTGCCACCGATGCACGAGCAAAAAAGCGTCTAACAGCCAAATCGAGCTATCGCGTTTTGCACGCGTGACACTCATGTAGACTCGGTCGCCGAGTATCAAAAACCTTTATCTTGTGCAAATGCATCGTTTTGCATCGTTAAAACTCGTTTGGCACCGATGCCGCGAGCGAAAAAGCGTGAATCATCCAAATCGAGCCATCGCGTTTTGCGAGCGCTGCACGCATGTAAACTTGGTCGCCAAGTATCAAAAACCTTTGTTTTGTGCAAATGCATCGTTTTACATCGTGAAAACTCGTTTGGCACCGATGCCGCGAGCGAAAAAGCGTCAATCATCCAAATCGAGCCGTCGCGTTTTGCGAGCGCTGCACGCATGTAAACTCGGTCGCCGAGTATCAAAAACATTTATTTTGTGCAAATGCATCGTTTTACATCGTTAAAAATCGTTTGGCACCGATGCCGCGAGCGAAAAAGCGTCAATCAGCCAAATCGAGCCATCGCGTTTTGCGAGCGCTGCACGCATGTAAGCTCGATCTCCGAATGTCAAAAACGTTAATTTTGTGCAAATGCATCGTTTTGCATCGTCAAAACTCGTTTGCCACCGATGCACGAGCAAAAAAGCGTCTAACAGCCAAATCGAGCCATCGCGTTTTGCGAGCGCTGCACGCATGTAGACTCGGTCGCCGAGTATCAAAAACCTTTATTTTGTGCAAATGCATCGTTTTGCGTTGTTGAAACTCGTTTGGCACCGATGCTGCGAGCGAAAAAGCGTCAATCAGCTAAATCGAGCCATCGCGTTTTGCGAGCGCTGCACGCATGTAAACTCGGTCGCCGAGTATCAAAAACCTTTATTTTGCGCAAATGCATCGTTTTACATCGTGAAAACTCGTTTGGCACCGATGCCGCGAGCGAAAAAGCGTCAATCATCCAAATCGAGCCGTCGCGTTTTGCGAGCGCTGCACGCATGTAAACTCGGTCGCCGAGTATCAAAAACATTTATTTTGTGCAAATGCATCGTTTTACATCGTTAAAAATCGTTTGGCACCGATGCCGCGAGCGAAAAAGCGTCAATCAGCCAAATCGAGCCATCGCGTTTTGCGAGCGCTGCACGCATGTAAGCTCGATCTCCGAATGTCAAAAACGTTAATTTTGTGCAAATGCATCGTTTTGCATCGTCAAAACTCGTTTGCCACCGATGCACGAGCAAAAAAGCGTCTAACAGCCAAATCGAGCTATCGCGTTTTGCGAGCGCTGCACGCATGTAGACTCGGTCGCCGAGTATCAAAAACCTTTATTTTGTGCAAATGCATCGTTTTGCGTTGTTGAAACTCGTTTGGCACCGATGCTGCGAGCGAAAAAGCGTCAATCAGCTAAATCGAGCCATCGCGTTTTGCGAGCGCTGCACGCATGTAAACTCGGTCGCCGAGTATCAAAAACCTTTATTTTGCGCAAATGCATCGTTTTACATCGTTAAAACTCGTTTAGCACCGATGCCGCGAGCGAAAAAGCCTCAGTCATCCAAATCGAGCCATCGCGTTCTGCGCGCGTGGCACTCATGTAAACTCGGTCGCCGAGTATCAAAAACCTTTATTTTGTGCAAATGCATCGTTTTGCATCGTTAAAACTCGTTTGGCACCGATGCTGCGAGCAAAAAAGCGTCAATCAGCCAAATCGAGCCATTGCGTTTTGCGAGCGCTGCACGCATGTAAACTCGATCGCCGAGTATCAAAAACTTTTATTTTGTGCAAATGCATCGTTTTACATCGTTAAAACTTGTTTAGCACCGATGCCGCGAGAGACAAAGCGTCAATCATCCAAATCGAGCCATCGCGTTTTGCGAGCGCTGCACGCATGTAAACTCGGTCGCCGAGTATCAAAAACCTTTATTTTGTGCAAATGCATCGTTTTACATCGTTAAAACTCGTTTGGCACCGATGCCGCGAACGAAAAAGCGTCAAACAGCCAAATCGAGCCATCGCGTTTTGCGAGCGCTGCACGCATGTAAACTCGATCTCCGAATGTCAAAAACCTTAATTTTGTGCAAATGCATCGTTTTGCATCGTTAGAACTCGTTTGACACCGATGCCGCGAGCGAAAAAGAATCGAACAGCCAAATCGAGCCATCTCGTTTTGCGAGCGCTGCACGCATGTAAACTCGGTCGCCGAGTATCAAAAACCTTTGTTTAGTGCAAATGCATCGTTTTACATCGTGAAAACTCGTTTGGCACCGATGCCGCGAGCGAAAAAGCGTCAATCATCCAAATCGAGCCATCGCGTTTTGCGAGCGCTGCACGCATGTAAACTCGGTCGCCGAGTATCAAAAACCTTTATTTTGTGCAAATGCATCGTTTTACATCGTTAAAACTCGTTTGCCACCGATGCACGAGGAAAAAAGCGTCTAACAGCCAAATCGAGCTATCGCGTTTTGCACGCGTGGCACTCATGTAGTCTCGGTCGCCGAGTATCAAAAACCTTTATTTTGTGCAAATGCATCGTTTTGCATCGTTAAAACTCGTTTGGCACCGATGCCGCGAGCGAAAAAGCGTCAAACAGCCAAATCGAGTCATCTCGTTTTGCGAGCGCTGCACGCTTGTAAACTCGATCTCCGAATGTCAAAAACCTTTATTTTGTGCAAATGCATCGTTTTGCATCGTCAAAACTCGTTTGCCACCGATGCACGAGCAAAAAAGCGTCTAACAGCTAAATCGAGCTATCGCGTTTTGCACGCGTGGCACTCATGTAGACTCGGTCGCCGAGAATCAAAAACCTTTTTTGAGCAAATGCATCGTTTTGCATCGTTAAAACTCGTTTGGCACCGATGCTGCAAGCGAAAAAGCGTCAGTCAGCTAAATCGAGCCATCGCGTTTTGCGAGCGCTGCACGCATGTAAACTCGATCTCCGAATGTCAAAAACCTTAATTTTGTGCAAATGCATCGTTTTGCATCGTTAGAACTCGTTTGACACCGATGCCGCGAGCGAAAAAGAGTCAAAAAGCCAAATCGTGCCATCTCGTTTTGCGAGCGCTGCACGCATGTAAACTCGATCTCCGAATGTCAAAAACCTTAATTTTGTGCAAATGCATCGTTTTGCATCGTTAAAACTCGTTTGGCACCGATGCCGCGAGCGAAAAAGCGTCAAACAGCCAAATAAAGCCATCTCGTTTTGCGAGCGCTGCACGCTTGTAAACTCGATCTCCGAATGTCAAAAACCTTAATTTTGTGCAAATGCATCGTTTTGCATCGTCAAAACTCGTTTGCCACCGATGCACGAGCAAAAAAGCGTCTAACAGCTAAATCGAGCTATCGCGTTCTGCGCGCGTAGCACTCATGTAAACTCGGTCGCTGTCGCGAGAATCGGCTGGTGTAAATCTTATTTTTTGGGATGGGATAAAAATAATGGCCTGGACACTTAACACCAATTTATCACAGGGAAAATTTAATCGCTAGATTTATTATTAATATGTACAAGTTTGAAGTACGGCGAATTAACAGACAGCGCGAAGAAAGTTCGTCGCGAATCGCGTTAGAAATGACACTGCTGAGTTGCCCGTGAGAGTGAGTGAGACCGAGAGAGTGTGAGCACCACTAGAGTGAGAGAGCGCGAGAGTCCTTTTGCCGGTGAGCGACCACGTGTTTTATTTGAGTGCACAGAAACTGAGAATACACTTTTCCTGACTGTTGAAATGACACAAATGTATGATGAGAAGGCACAGGAAAGAATGCAGAAATGAGTTGACCGAGTATTGATATGACACCGATGAGTAAAACCGTATTTTCAAGAGCAACTACATGTTGCTTGCGCACGTGAGCCGGCACCGAATCTAAGTAATGGCTGCCCCAGCGGCGTCTCGCGCGCTCGAGCAAGAAGAACAGGGGCGCGCCGCGAGGGGGTTCCGTGGAGCCCCGCGCGGTAGTGCCGTCCCAAGAGTGGTTCTAAACTCGAGCGACGATTCGCCGCTGAGGAAGGCCAGAGCCAATCGCGAAATTAGCCTAATAATTGAACAGTCGCCGAGTATCAAAAACCTTTATTTTGTGCAAATGCATCGTTTTGCCTCGTTAAAACTCGTTTGGCACCGATGCTGCGAGCGAAAAAGCGTCAATCATCCAAATCGAGCCATCGCGTTTTGCGAGCGCTGCACGCATGTAAGCTCGGTCGCCGAGTATCAAAAACCTTTATTTTGTGCAAATGCATCGTTTTACATCGTTAAAAATCGTATAGCACCGATGCCGCGAGCGAAAAAGCGTCAAACAGCCAAATCGAGCCATCGCGTTTTGCGAGCGCTGCACGCATGTAAACTCGATCTCCGAATGTCAAAAACCTTAATTTTGTGCAAATACATCGTTTTGCATCGTTAGAACTCGTTTGAAACCGATGCCGCGAGCGAAAAAGAGTCAAACAGCCAAATCGAGCCATCTCGTTTTGCGAGCGCTCCACGCATGTAAACTTGATCTCCGAATGTCAATAACCTTAATTTTGTTTAAATGCATCGTTTTTCATCGTCAAAACTCGTTTGCCACCGATGCACGAGCAAAAAAGCGTCTAACAGCCAAATCGAGCTATCGCGTTTTGCACGCGTGACACTCATGTAGACTCGGTCGCCGAGTATCAAAAACCTTTATCTTGTGCAAATGCATCGTTTTGGATCGTTAAAACTCGTTTGGCACCGATGCCGCGAGCGAAAAAGCGTCAATCATCCAAATCGAGCCATCGCGTTTTGCGAGCGCTGCACGCATGTAAACTTGGTCGCCAAGTATCAAAAACCTTTGTTTTGTGCAAATGCATCGTTTTACATCGTGAAAACTCGTTTGGCACCGATGCCGCGAGCGAAAAAGCGTCAATCATCCAAATCGAGCCGTCGCGTTTTGCGAGCGCTGCACGCATGTAAACTCGGTCGCCGAGTATCAAAAACATTTATTTTGTGCAAATGCATCGTTTTACATCGTTAAAAATCGTTTGGCACCGATGCCGCGAGCGAAAAAGCGTCAATCAGCCAAATCGAGCCATCGCGTTTTGCGAGCGCTGCACGCATGTAAACTCGATCTCCGAATGTCAAAAACGTTAATTTTGTGCAAATGCATCGTTTTGCATCGTCAAAACTCGTTTGCCACCGATGCACGAGCAAAAAAGCGTCTAACAGCCAAATCGAGCTATCGCGTTTTGCGAGCGCTGCACGCATGTAGACTCGGTCGCCGAGTATCAAAAACCTTTATTTTGTGCAAATGCATCGTTTTGCGTTGTTGAAACTCGTTTGGCACCGATGCTGCGAGCGAAAAAGCGTCAATCAGCCAAATCGAGCCATCGCGTTTTGCGAGCGCTGCACGCATGTAAACTCGGTCGCCGAGTATCAAAAACCTTTATTTTGCGCAAATGCATCGTTTTACATCGTTAAAACTCGTTTAGCACAGATGCCGCGAGCGAAAAAGCCTCAGTCATCCAAATCGAGCCATCGCGTTCTGCGCGCGTGGCACTCATGTAAACTCGGTCGCCGGGTATCAAAAACCTTTATTTTGTGCAAATGCATCGTTTTGCATCGTTAAAACTCGTTTGGCACCGATGCTGCGAGCAAAAAAGCGTCAATCAGCCAAATCGAGCCATTGCGTTTTGCGAGCGCTGCACGCATGTAAACTCGGTCGCCGAGTATCAAAAACCTTTATTTTGTGCAAATGCATCGTTTTACATCGTTAAAACTCGTTTAGCACCGATGCCGCGAGAGAAAAAGCGTCAATCATCCAAATCGAGCCATCGCGTTTTGCGAGCGCTGCACGCATGTAAACTCGGTCGCCGAGTATCAAAAACCTTTATTTTGTGCAAATGCATCGTTTTACATCGTTAAAACTCGTTTGGCACCGATGCCGCAAACGAAAAAGCGTCAAACAGCCAAATCGAGCCATCGCGTTTTGCGAGCGCTGCACGCATGTAAACTCGATCTCCGAATGTCAAAAACCTTAATTTTGTGCAAATGCATCGTTTTGCATCGTTAGAACTCGTTTGACACCGATGCCGCGAGCGAAAAAGAATCAAACAGCCAAATCGAGCCATCTCGTTTTGCGAGCGCTGCACGCATGTAAACTCGGTCGCCAAGTATCAAAAACCTTTGTTTCGTGCAAATGCATCGTTTTGCGTTGTTAAAACTCGTTTGGCACCGATGCTGCGAGCGAAAAAGCGTCAGTCAGCTAAATCGAGCCATCGCGTTTTGCGAGCGCTGCACGCATGTAAACTCGATCTCCGAATGTCAAAAACATTAATTTTGTGCAAATGCATCGTTTTGCATCGTTAGAACTCGTTTGACACCGATGCCGCGAGCGAAAAAGAGTCAAACAGCCAAATCGTGCCATCTCGTTTTGCGAGCGCTGCACGCATGTAAACTCGATCTCCGAATGTCAAAAACCTTAATTTTGTGCAAATGCATCGTTTTGCATCGTTAAAACTCGTTTGGCACCGATGCCGCGAGCGAAAAAGCGTCAAACAGCCAAATAAAGCCATCTCGTTTTGCGAGCGCTGCACGCTTGTAAACTCGATCTCCGAATGTCAAAAACCTTAATTTTGTGCAAATGCATCGTTTTGCATCGTCAAAACTCGTTTGCCACCGATGCACGAGCAAAAAAGCGTCTAACAGCCAAATCGAGCTATCGCGTTCTGCGCGCGTAGCACTCATGTAAACTCGGTCGCCGAGTATCAAAAACCTTTATTTTGTGCAAATGCATCGTTTTGCATCGTTAAAACTCGTTTGGCACCGATGCTGCGAGCGAAAAAGCGTCAATCATCCAAATCGAGCCATCGCGTTTTGCGAGCGCTGCACGCATGTAAGCTCGGTCGCCGAGTATCAAAAACCTTTATTTTGTGCAAATGCATCGTTTTACATCGTTAAAAATCGTATAGCACCGATGCCGCGAGCGAAAAAGCGTCAAACAGCCAAATCGAGCCATCGCGTTTTGCGAGCGCTGCACGCATGTAAACTCGATCTCCGAATGTCAAAAACCTTAATTTTGTGCAAATGCATCATTTGCATCGTTAGAACTCGTTTCACACCGATGCCGCGAGCGAAAAAGAGTCAAACAGCCAAATCGAGCCATCTCGTTTTGCGAGCGCTCCACGCATGTAAACTCGATCTCCGAATGTCAATAACCTTAATTTTGTTTAAATGCATCGTTTTTCATCGTCAAAACTCGTTTGCCACCGATGCACGAGCAAAAAAGCGTCTAACAGCCAAATCGAGCTATCGCGTTTTGCACGCGTGACACTCATGTAGACTCGGTCGCCGAGTATCAAAAACCTTTATCTTGTGCAAATGCATCGTTTTGCATCGTTAAAACTCGTTTGGCACCGATGCCGCGAGCGAAAAAGCGTCAATCATCCAAATCGAGCCATCGCGTTTTGCGAGCGCTGCACGCATGTAAACTTGGTCGCCAAGTATCAAAAACCTTTGTTTTGTGCAAATGCATCGTTTTACATCGTGAAAACTCGTTTGGCACCGATGCCGCGAGCGAAAAAGCGTCAATCATCCAAATCGAGCCGTCGCGTTTTGCGAGCGCTGCACGCATGTAAACTCGGTCGCCGAGTATCAAAAACATTTATTTTGTGGAAATGCATCGTTTTACATCGTTAAAAATCGTTTGGCACCGATGCCGCGAGCGAAAAAGCGTCAAACAGCCAAATCGAGCCATCGCGTTTTGCGAGCGCTGCACGCATGTAAACTCGATCTCCGAATGTCAAAAACCTTAATTTTGTGCAAATGCATCGTTTTGCATCGTTAGAACTCGTTTGACACCGATGCCGCGAGCGAAAAAGAATCGAACAGCCAAATCGAGCCATCTCGTTTTGCGAGCGCTGCACGCATGTAAACTCGGTCGCCGAGTATCAAAAACCTTTGTTTAGTGCAAATGCATCGTTTTACATCGTGAAAACTCGTTTGGCACCGATGCCGCGAGCGAAAAAGCGTCAATCATCCAAATCGAGCCATCGCGTTTTGCGAGCGCTGCACGCATGTAAACTCGGTCGCCGAGTATCAAAAACCTTTATTTTGTGCAAATGCATCGTTTTACATCGTTAAAACTCGTTTGCCACCGATGCACGAGGAAAAAAGCGTCTAACAGCCAAATCGAGCTATCGCGTTTTGCACGCGTGGCACTCATGTAGTCTCGGTCGCCGAGTATCAAAAACCTTTATTTTGTGCAAATGCATCGTTTTGCATCGTTAAAACTCGTTTGGCACCGATGCCGCGAGCGAAAAAGCGTCAAACAGCCAAATCGAGTCATCTCGTTTTGCGAGCGCTGCACGCTTGTAAACTCGATCTCCGAATGTCAAAAACCTTTATTTTGTGCAAATGCATCGTTTTGCATCGTCAAAACTCGTTTGCCACCGATGCACGAGCAAAAAAGCGTCTAACAGCCAAATCGAGCTATCGCGTTTTGCACGCGTGGCACTCATGTAGACTCGGTCGCCGAGAATCAAAAACCTTTTTTGAGCAAATGCATCGTTTTGCATCGTTAAAACTCGTTTGGCACCGATGCTGCAAGCGAAAAAGCGTCAGTCAGCTAAATCGAGCCATCGCGTTTTGCGAGCGCTGCACGCATGTAAACTCGATCTCCGAATGTCAAAAACCTTAATTTTGTGCAAATGCATGGTTTTGCATCGTTAGAACTCGTTTGACACCGATGCCGCGAGCGAAAAAGAGTCAAACAGCCAAATCGTGCCATCTCGTTTTGCGAGCGCTGCACGCATGTAAACTCGATCTCCGAATGTCAAAAACCTTAATTTTGTGCAAATGCATCGTTTTGCATCGTTAAAACTCGTTTGGCACCGATGCCGCGAGCGAAAAAGCGTCAAACAGCCAAATAAAGCCATCTCGTTTTGCGAGCGCTGCACGCTTGTAAACTCGATCTCCGAATGTCAAAAACCTTAATTTTGTGCAAATGCATCGTTTTGCATCGTCAAAACTCGTTTGCCACCGATGCACGAGCAAAAAAGCGTCTAACAGCCAAATCGAGCTATCGCGTTCTGCGCGCGTAGCACTCATGTAAACTCGGTCGCCGAGTATCAAAAACCTTTATTTTGTGCAAATGCATCGTTTTGCTTCGTTAAAACTCGTTTGGCACCGATGCTGCGAGCGAAAAAGCGTCAATCATCCAAATCGAGCCATCGCGTTTTGCGAGCGCTGCACGCATGTAAGCTCGGTCGCCGAGTATCAAAAACCTTTATTTTGTGCAAATGCATCGTTTTACATCGTTAAAAATCGTATAGCACCGATGCCGCGAGCGAAAAAGCGTCAAACAGCCAAATCGAGCCATCGCGTTTTGCGAGCGCTGCACGCATGTAAACTCGATCTCCGAATGTCAAAAACCTTAATTTTGTGCAAATGCATCGTTTTGCATCGTTAGAACTCGTTTGAAACCGATGCCGCGAGCGAAAAAGAGTCAAACAGCCAAATCGAGCCATCTCGTTTTGCGAGCGCTCCACGCATGTAAACTCGATCTCCGAATGTCAATAACCTTAATTTTGTTTAAATGCATCGTTTTTCATCGTCAAAACTCGTTTGCCACCGATGCACGAGCAAAAAAGCGTCTAACAGCCAAATCGAGCTATCGCGTTTTGCACGCGTGACACTCATGTAGACTCGGTCGCCGAGTATCAAAAACCTTTATCTTGTGCAAATGCATCGTTTTGCATCGTTAAAACTCGTTTGGCACCGATGCCGCGAGCGAAAAAGCGTCAATCATCCAAATCGAGCCATCGCGTTTTGCGAGCGCTGCACGCATGTAAGCTCGGTCGCCGAGTATCAAAAACCTTTATTTTGTGCAAATGCATCGTTTTACATCGTTAAAAATCGTATAGCACCGATGCCGCGAGCGAAAAAGCGTCAAACAGCCAAATCGAGCCATCGCGTTTTGCGAGCGCTGCACGCATGTAAACTCGATCTCCGAATGTCAAAAACCTTAATTTTGTGCAAATGCATCGTTTTGCATCGTTAGAACTCGTTTGACACCGATGCCGCGAGCGAAAAAGAGTCAAACAGCCAAATCGAGCCATCTCGTTTTGCGAGCGCTCCACGCATGTAAACTCGGTCGCCGAGTATCAAAAACCTTTATTTTGTGCAAATGCATCGTTTTACATCGTTAAAACTCGTTTGCCACCGATGCACGAGGAAAAAAGCGTCTAACAGCCAAATCGAGCTATCGCGTTTTGCACGCGTGGCACTCATGTAGTCTCGGTCGCCGAGTATCAAAAACCTTTATTTTGTGCAAATGCATCGTTTTGCATCGTTAAAACTCGTTTGGCACCGATGCCGCGAGCGAAAAAGCGTCAAACAGCCAAATCGAGTCATCTCGTTTTGCGAGCGCTGCACGCTTGTAAACTCGATCTCCGAATGTCAAAAACCTTTATTTTGTGCAAATGCATCGTTTTGCATCGTCAAAACTCGTTTGCCACCGATGCACGAGCAAAAAAGCGTCTAACAGCCAAATCGAGCTATCGCGTTTTGCACGCGTGGCACTCATGTAGACTCGGTCGCCGAGAATCAAAAACCTTTTTTGAGCAAATGCATCGTTTTGCATCGTTAAAACTCGTTTGGCACCGATGCTGCAAGCGAAAAAGCGTCAGTCAGCTAAATCGAGCCATCGCGTTTTGCGAGCGCTGCACGCATGTAAACTCGGTCGCCGAGTATCAAAAACCTTTATTTTGCGCAAATGCATCGTTTTACATCGTTAAAACTCGTTTAGCACCGATGCCGCGAGCGAAAAAGCCTCAGTCATCCAAATCGAGCTATCGCGTTCTGCGCGCGTGGCACTCATGTAAACTCGGTCGCCGAGTATCAAAAACCTTTATTTTGTGCAAATGCATCGTTTTGCATCGTTAAAACTCGTTTGGCACCGATGCTGCGAGCAAAAAAGCGTCAATCAGCCAAATCGAGCCATTGCGTTTTGCGAGCGCTGCACGCATGTAAACTCGGTCGCCGAGTATCAAAAACCTTTATTTTGTGCAAATGCATCGTTTTACATCGTTAAAACTCGTTTAGCACCGATGCCGCGAGAGAAAAAGCGTCAATCATCCAAATCGAGCCATCGCGTTTTGCGAGCGCTGCACGCATGTAAACTCGGTCGCCGAGTATCAAAAAACTTTATTTTGTGCAAATGCATCGTTTTACATCGTTAAAACTCGTTTGGCACCGATGCCGCGAGAGAAAAAGCGTCAATCATCCAAATCGAGCCATCGCGTTTTGCGAGCGCTGCACGCATGTGAACTCGGTCGCCGAGTATCAAAAACCTTTATTTTGTGCAAATGCATCGTTTTACATCGTTAAAAATCGTTTAGCACCGATGCCGCGAGCGAAAAAGCGTCAAACAGCCAAATCGAGCCATCGCGTTTTGCGAGCGCTGCCCGCATGTAAACTCGATCTCCGAATGTCAAAAACCTTAATTTTGTGCAAATGCATCGTTTTGCATCATTAGAACTCGTTTGACACCGATGCCGCGAGCGAAAAAGAGTCAAACAGCCAAATCGAGCCATCTCGTTTTGCGAGCTCTGCACGCATGTAAACTCGATCTCCGAATGTCAAAAACCTTAATTTTGTTTAAATGCATCGTTTTGCATCGTCAAAACTCGTTTGGCAACGATGCCGCTAGCGAAAATGTGTCAATCAGTCTAATCAAGCTATCGCGTTATGCGCGCGTGGCACTCATGTAAACTCGGTCGCCGAGTATCAAAAACCTTTATTTTGTGCAAATGCATCGTTTTGCATCGTTAAAACACGTTTGGCACCGATGCTGCGAGCGAAAAAGCCTCAGTCATCCAAATCGAGCCATCGCGTTCTGCGCGCGTGGCACTCATGTAAACTCGGTCGCCGAGTATCAAAAACCTTTATTTTGTGCAAATGCATCGTTTTGCATCGTTAAAACTCGTTTGGCACCGATGCTGCGAGCAAAAAAGCGTCAATCAGCCAAATCGAGCCATTGCGTTTTGCGAGCGCTGCACGCATGTAAACTCGGTCGCCGAGTATCAAAAACCTTTATTTTGTGCAAATGCATCGTTTTACATCGTTACAACTCGTTTAGTACCGATGCCGCGAGAGAAAAAGCGTCAATCATCCAAATCGAGCCATCGCGTTTTGCGAGCGCTGCACGCATGTAAACTCGGTCGCCGAGTATCAAAAACCTTTATTTTGTGCAAATGCATCGTTTTACATCGTTAAAACTCGTTTGGCACCGATGCCGCGAACGAAAAAGCGTCAAACAGCCAAATCGAGCCATCGCGTTTCTCGAGCGCTGCACGCATGTAAACTCGATCTTCGAATGTCAAAAACCTTAATTTTGTGCAAATGCATCGTTTTGCATCGTTAGAACTCGTTTGACACCGATGCTGCGAGCGAAAAAGAATCAAACAGCCAAATCGAGCCATCTCGTTTTGCGAGCGCTGCACGCATGTAAACTCGGTCGCCAAGTATCAAAAACCTTTGTTTTTGCAAATGCATCGTTTTGCGTTGTTAAAACTCGTTTGGCACCGATGCTGCGAGCGAAAAAGCGTCGATCAGCCAAATCGAGCCATCGCGTTTTGCGAGCGCTGCACGCATGTAAACTCGGTCGCCGAGTATCAAAAACCTTTGTTTAGTGCAAATGCATCGTTTTACATCGTGAAAACTCGTTTGGCACCGATGCCGCGAGCGAAAAAGCGTCAATCATCCAAATCGAGCCATCGCGTTTTGCGAGCGCTGCACGCATGTAAACTCGGTCGCCGAGTATCAAAAACCTTTATTTTGTGCAAATGCATCGTTTTACATCGTTAAAACTCGTTTGCCACCGATGCACGAGGAAAAAAGCGTCTAACAGCCAAATCGAGCTATCGCGTTTTGCACGCGTGGCACTCATGTAGTCTCGGTCGCCGAGTATCAAAAACCTTTATTTTGTGCAAATGCATCGTTTTGCATCGTTAAAACTCGTTTGGCACCGATGCCGCGAGCGAAAAAGCGTCAAACAGCCAAATCGAGTCATCTCGTTTTGCGAGCGCTGCACGCTTGTAAACTCGATCTCCGAATGTCAAAAACCTTTATTTTGTGCAAATGCATCGTTTTGCATCGTTAAAACTCGTTTAGCACCGATGCCGCGAGCGAAAAAGCCTCAGTCATCCAAATCGAGCCATCGCGTTCTGCGCGCGTGGCACTCATGTAAACTCGGTCGCCGAGTATCAAAAACCTTTATTTTGTGCAAATGCATTGTTTTGCATCGTTAAAACTCGTTTGGCACCGATGCTGCGAGCAAAAAAGCGTCAATCAGCCAAATCGAGCCATTGCGTTTTGCGAGCGCTGCACGCATGTAAACTCGGTCGCCGAGTATCAAAAACCTTTATTTTGTGCAAATGCATCGTTTTACATCGTTAAAACTTGTTTAGCACCGATGCCGCGAGAGAAAAAGCGTCAATCATCCAAATCGAACCATCGCGTTTTGCGAGCGCTGCACGCATGTAAACTCGGTCGCCGAGTATCAAAAACCTTTATTTTGTGCAAATGCATCGTTTTACATCGTCAAAACTCGTTTGGCAACGATGCCGCTAGCGAAAATGTGTCAATCAGTCAAATCAAGCTATCGCGTTATGCGCGCGTGGCAATCATGTAAACTCGGTCGCCGAGTATCAAAAACCTTTATTTTGTGCAAATGCATCGTTTTGCATCGTTAAAACTCGTTTAGCACCGATGCTGCGAGCGAAAAAGCGTCAATCAGCCAAATCGAGCCATCGCGTTTTGCGAGCGCTGCACGCATGTGAAATCGGTCGCCGAGTATCAAAAACCTTTATTTTGTACAAATGCGTCGTTTTACATCATTAAAACTCCTTTGGCACCGATGCCGCGAGCGAAAAAGCGTCAATCATCCAAATCGAGCCATCGCGTTTTGCGAGCGCTGCACGCACGTAAACTCGGTCGCCGCGTATCAAAAACCTTTATTTTGTGCAAATGCATCGTTTTACATCGTTAAAAATCGTTTAGCACCGATGCCGCGAGCGATAAAGCGTCAAAGAGCCAAATCGAGCGATCGCGTTTTGCGAGCGCTGCACGCATGTAAACTCGGTCGCCGAGTATCAAAAACCTTAATTTTGTGCAAATGCATCGTTTTGCATCGTTAAAACACGTTTGGCACCGATGCTGCGAGCGAAAAAGCGTCAATCATTCAAATCGAGCCATCGCGTTTTGCGAGCGCTGCACGCATGTAAGCTCGGTCGCCGAGTATCAAAAACATTTATTTTGTGCAAATGCATCGTTTTACTGTTATGCCGCTCGTCGCGTATCGGTTCGAATACGGACGAAGGATAATATTTATTTAATTATTTTGGGGATCGTTTGTCAATTAAGAGTTGGAACTCACGTGATAGGGTTAACAGTAGCTGATTTATTATAATCGTTGTGTTACAGTTATTTAATTGAGCTCTTGCTCGGTTAATTCAAAGAGATTATTTCTATATTGTCGGTCGGGCGAGTCCTCACGGTCGGATGCGTCCGATCGTGGTGCGAGTTGTTACAAGACTGATTTTACTGCCGCTCTGAGCGCAGCAAGTTGACTGCAATTGCCCAAAAGTGCAATTGCAGATAAAGTGCAAATTGTGACATTGTCAATCGAGGTCACTCGATCGCAGATCGGTTGGCCCATCGATTGCAATATCCGCACGCAATCCGCGTTAGCGCATTCCAACACGCGTGACTCCACGCGGTTGCGACATTTCGTTCAATTGTGCCCTGACGTACAATTCAGGTCACAATTAACGAAATAAATTAAATTATTTCCGAATTTTATTCCGGGGCGCAACATCCCTCCCCCCTTAAAGGAAAAAATCGCGAAGTCGATTTTTTCCCCAATCCTAGGTTTAATAATAATTTCCCATACAAATCACATTATCCCCTTAGATTCTATATAAATCTAATGTTGCCTCCCGCTGTCACATGCGGGTGGACCTTGCGGCTTGTTTATTTTTATTTCCGCGTATCGGAGCTGCTCGCGCGGTGTGAACAACCCGGCGCGCACATTCTGCTGACGCAGCATTGTCACGTCGCGCGCGGTCTCCGGGCGCGCGGCCTTCAAGCGCGCGGCCTCCGAGCGCGCGGCTGGTGCCTCTACACTTATGTGCACGGCCGACGGGGCCACGGCGTTCGGCGAAGCCGTCGGTGTCGCCTTACGCGCACGGTATCTCCTCAGCGCGAGGTAGCTAACTAATACTACCACAATCACTGCACAGATAGAGTACATACTTATATTATGCACCCACTGTCCGTGTATAATAAAGTCTCTATTCGCATTTTCCTCGATTTTGTCCATTTGTTTCCCGAGGTCCTCGATTTCCTCGGGATTTTGGATGATCGGTGCGAGGTCGAACTTGCCGTCTCCGGTTTGCACTTGTTGACGCGTCTGTTCCTCAATGTCCGACAGCGTTAAGTTAAACGGAGGCAAATAATGTTCGCTTATTTCCTGGACCGATCGTCCCGTCGTCCGCACGGTGAAATCCTGAGCGGTTACCGTACAAGTCCGTATCAGAGCCAGTATTCCCGAATTTTCTATCTTATCGCTATAGACGGGTTGATTATCGCAGGCTACGCTAATAATTTCTTCTTTCGGCGCCACGTATATCCAACGGCCCGGCTGCCGCATTGGTATTATCCTGGCACGCGCAAGGGTTACTGCCCGCTTCGCGCAGCGCGCACCGCTGCCTATATCAATTTTTGCCGCCATCAGCACCTCGCAGGGTGCAGTGCCCGGCAACGGCCTTGACGGATGCACCGGCGCGCAAACGTAATGACGCGCGTTCTTTTTGCAATTTCCGAGTTCAATTTCGGGCATTCGGATATAACTCCGTCCTTCCTGGTCCACAATTACCAATTCCTCGGCTGTCTCGAATTTAAAATAAGAAGCATTGCCCGCTTGTACTGGCATCGGGTATATCTTATTCACTTGGTATGTCTGTGGGCCCACCAGTGGGATATCCAATACCAACACCACTTCGTTCTCGTGGCTGTACGCCTTCGCGTCGGTCAGTCGTAGTAACGCGGCGGCATTGTGTTTTATCAGCGCTACGGGGAAGCCTGTGCCCGCCGGCAAGTGTGCGAGCGCGTCGGTGAGATACTCTACGAGCCGGCGCGGCGGTAGTAGAGCAGGGCTCACGTTACCCGTTCCGAGTCCCGCGAACACCCACACCAATTCTTTTACGTCGGTGAGCAGCGCCTCCACCACCACACCTATGACTGCGAGACTTTCGTCGAGTCTCTGACGCACGCTGAGCTGATCCATCCTGTCGCTCAGGGTTTTTTGGACGTATTCCACCTGGCTCTGCAACGCCAGTTCATTGGCCCTTATGACGCTCGCGGAGCTATTGAATATAGCGAGCGTGGACCGGACCACCTGCATCTGGTCCTTGATGCAATGCTGATTGTTGGCTTGGCCCTCGCGGAGCGCGAGAATCTCGTCGTTGATTCTTTCCGCGTCAGCAGCATCCATATTTCCGGTAATTGATTTGACGATGCTTCCGAGTCCGTCAATCAATCCGCGGCGAACTCGCTTACGCCCTGGCAGCACGAGATCGTGCACCGTCTCGATGCCGTCGGATATCCGCCCCAGCATTCGCTCGACCTTGGTCGTGATGACGGGGCAGAGTTCATCGGTCGCATCGGCCGCGGCCACTCTTTTGCACACAGCCTTCAGCTGATGCAGCTGTATCACGGCGTTGAAGGTTCGCGCGTGGATTGCGGACAAGTCCATTGACACCGCCAAACGCCACGTGCTCTTCACCTCCGACAAACTTCCGATTTCTTCGTAGAAAATTCCAGGGTTGTGTGCGAACGGCCGAATCTGACACCCAAGCTCCTGGCCATCCACGTTGAAGGTGCCTAATATGGCCCAGGCCGTTCTGGAAGCAGAAAGTCGCGCTGTTACCAAGCTGCTCGATCGCCTGATGCTGATGCAGCTAAATTTCTCCCTTCTTTTCGAGTTTTACGCGGTTTTAAATACGGCGTTGGAGCTCCCGGGGCTCATTCATCGCTCAAAATTTACGGATTCTCCGTCGTTTCGCACCGCAAAAAAAAATCTTTCCACTTCGAAATGGGCTTCTGCGGCAGACAAAACCGTCGCGCCAACCCGGGCGCTCACCCCGCTGATCCGCGGCTGGTCGAGCCGACTCACGCCCTCGAGCTACTGAGGGTGGCCGTAAGTATCCTCGAAAATTCCGCAAATGTTCGCCACACCCCAGTGGTAAACGGGTTTTTTTTTATTTTTCCCCCAGATCGCCCTCCTGGAGAAAGGGGAACCAGGTTGCATCTCGTGGGTCCAGGGCCTGACCGCCCATGCGCGCTCGATTCGTCGCGAGCGTCAATGGCGGCGCGACAATCTGGCCGACCTGTGGGGTTTCGGTCGCTGGGGACCCTCCCCCTCGTCTTCTCGTTTTCTCGGCCTTCGCCGCCTCTTCTGCGAGGGTACGGCCGCCACCCGAGCCACGTGTCCTCTCCAGCTTCCCCCGTCGCACGATTGTATCGAGGAGATGTCGGCGGACGAGAGCGACGACGAGATCTGGTGACGCCCCTCGTTTTCCTTTAGAATTGTTAACGGCGCCCATCCGCCGTAGGACTTAAAAAATATATGATGGGATTTTTAAACAAAATTTACCGTCTTCGGCGTTTTGATTAGGCCTGTAAGGAATTTCCCCCTGTAATAGAGCAGGAAACCCTTCCTTTACCTTTGCGTATATATTTTTATGTTTAAGGGCTAATAGATAAATATGTAATTTTTATAGATAATTTTTTTTCTATAGATATCTCTCTTTTTTTTTTTTGATCCGGGCTTTTATGCTAGGATTACTGGTCGACGAAGTGCTTGAGCCGGTTTGCATGTACCGTGCTCGCCTTCCGACCCTTTTTAATGACGATGGTGACCGGAGATTTCACCTCCGTCACCGCATATGGCCCTGTCCACTTCGGCGTCAATTTCGCCGAACGGCCACGTCGCACGGTTTCGTCCCGGAGCAACACGCGGTCGCCAACGCGAAAAATGCAATCCCGTGCAGTTTTGTCGAATTGTTCTTTCGACTTCTGCTTGGCGATTTGCAAATTTTCACGTGCCACCGACCATGCGGCACGCAGACGCTCTCGGAGCTCGTGTGCGTAGTCGTCGTGTGTATATGTAGGTCGCGGCTCCTGTTTCACCGCAGTCGGCAGCACCGCCGCGCGCCCGAACACGAGCTCATACGGTGATAATCCGGTAGCTGTGTGCGGCGTCGTATTGTAAACAAACATTGCGTACGGCAGCCATTCGTCCCAATTTCCCTGATCCTCCTGTATGTAATTTTTCAGGTACTCTGCGAGAGTTCGGTGCGACCGCTCCAGAGCCCCGTTGCTCTCCGGATGATAAGCCGTCGTCTGAATTTTCTTAATCCGCAGGAGTTTACAGACTTCCTTAAAAACGGAACTCAGAAGGTTCGCCCCCTGGTCTGAGAGGATTTTCTCCGGAATTCCGTACCGGCAGATGACCTCCTCGACCAGCGCCTTGGCGATGGTGTTGGCCTCCTGATTCGGAATGGGAATGGCGGCGCTGTACTTGGTGAGCGCATCCTGGAACGTGAGCACATATTTGTTCCCAGCAGCCGTTTCCGGTAACGGTCCAACGATGTCGACCGCCGTTTTTTCGAATGCCCTTTCCGGCGTGTCAGTCACGACCATCGGCACCCTTTCCCGATTCCTCAATTTATTTTTCTGGCAGGATTCACAGGCGGCGATATAATCGGTGATTTCCCCGCGCATTCCCGGCCATTCGTACTTGGCGCGGATTCTTTCGAGCGTTCTCTTGACGCCCTGGTGTCCCCCCAGAGGGGCATCGTGATATTCGTAGAGGAGTTGCTTACGCGTGGCGGCATCCGGGCAGGTTACGCCACTGCTGCAGCCACTCTCCTCTATCGTCGCTGCGTCCTTCTCCTCGCCCGGCTGTAAGTATACCGGGCGGCTCGCCCCGCACTCCGACTCCCCGCGTTAGCTTCCATGCCACGCCGCGCTAGCCGTAGCGTGCTGACCCGCATTACCCCGCACCTGGTGCGCACCGAGCTTGGCGTCGCGCTCGCACTCCCGCGCGGGCTCCCTCTCTCTCTCCTCGAGTCTCCTCTTTGCGCGATGCTTCGTCGTCTCCCCTCCACTCGGCGGCTCGGCCGAGTGCCTGCTGCTACGCTCGCTCGCAGTGGTGCTGTCTCCCTCGCACCCACTGTCGCGCTCGCTTTCCGCGTCGGAGCTGCTTTCTTTGTCGCACTCCCGCGGCTGCCCGTTCGCGGCGTTGCTCGCGCTCCCTTGCGCTGCGGCTGCCTGTCTCTCTCGCACTTGCGCACGGGTAGCAATACAAATGCGACTTAGCGCGTCGGCATTCGTATTCCTTTTCCCCGCTTTATATTCCACGTCGAATTCATGTTCGGCGAGCTTAATTTTCCAGCGCATCAGCCTCGATCCTGGATCCTTTACACCGAACAACCAGGTGAGAGGTTGATGATCGGTAATGACCCGAAATCGTGTGCCGTACACGTAGGGCCGAAATTGCGCCAACGCCCACACGATCGCGAGCAACTCCTTCTCGGTCGTTGTGTAATTTAACTCCGCCTTTGATAAGGTGCGACTCGCGTAACAGATGGGCAGATCCTCGCCCACTGGTCCCTGCGAGAGTATCGCGCCTATCGCCTTGTCGGACGCGTCAGTCGTTACCAAGAATTGCCTGGTAAAATCCGGGTATTGCAACACCGGTGCTGAAGTGAGCGCGGCCTTTAAACTCTCGAACGCCGCGTCACGCACAGGTGTCCACGCCCACGGCTCATCTTTGCGTATGAGTTCCGTGAGTGGCTTCGCTATATCCGAATAATTCCGGATGAACTTCCGATAATAACCTGCCAGGCCGAGAAACGATTGCACGCCCTTGACGTCCCTGGGAACGGGATAGTTCCGTACGGCTTCCAGCTTTTTGGGATCAGCTCGGACACCGTTTTCCGAGATGATGTGCCCCAGGAAGTGCGTCTCCTTCCGCAAAAACTGGCATTTCCCCGGCTGCACAGCCAGATTCGCCTCCCTCAATCGCTGCAGCACGTCTCGCAGTCGATCGTTGTGGTCCTTCAGGTTCTTCCCGTAGATCACAATGTCGTCGAGGTAGACGTAGCATTTGACCCCCTGTATCCCCGCCAGGACAGAGTTCATGAGCCTCTGGAAAGTTGGTGGGGCGTTTTTTAACCCGAACGGCATTCGGTTGTATTCGAAGTGTCCTTTGGGGGTTGAAAAAGCCGTCTTTTCCTTGTCCTCTTCTGCCATCGGGATTTGATGAAATCCCGAGGCAAGATCGAGGGTGGAAAAATATTGAGCTTTTCCCAACTGGTCCAATATTTCCGTGATATTGGGCAGTGGGTATGAGTCCCCGATGGTGGCTTCATTTATTTTTCGAAAATCCACCACGACTCGCAGACGCTGAACTCCGTTTGCGTCGGGTTTCTTCGTCACGACCAGCAACGGCGCGTTCCATTGGCTCCGGCTGGGGCGAATTATCCCGTCGTCCAGCATCTCCTCGATTTGCCGATCGATTTCCTGCTTGTGTGTCTCGGGCAATCGATACGGGCGCACCTTGATTGGCAGCACGCCGTCCTTCAGCAGAATGCGATGCTCCGCCATGTGCGTGCACTCTAATTTGTCGCCCTTTAAATGAAATAAATCCGCGTATTCATTTAATATTTCCATTAGGGCATCCTTTTCTTCCTCGTTAAGGTGCGCGGTCGCGATCTCCTCTTTCACTCGCTCGAGTCGACGCGCGCCTCTTTCCACCGCGAGCGTGTGTATGCGCGGTGACTCACTCACACCGTCGCGCTCGGGCGTCGTTATCGGTAGCGGCTCAAGTGACACCTGCGGCCGCTCCACCTCGACCACGTGCTCAGTCGTGTTGACAAGACTGACCACGCAGCTATTTCCTCGAGGCGGCGTGATGCATCCGCCAAGAATAATGCCCGGCATTATTTCCCTGCGCGCGAGCATCCCCACCAATTTGCTGTTTGTCTTCGCGTAGGTCAGAGTCTCGCTTCGCGGCGGGAGCTGGATCTTCGATTTTCCATCGATGAGTGGCATCGCATGCCCGTATAATTTGAGGGTTTCCCCACTCAAAATGTCGGCCTTGTGCTTCTTCATAAAGTCCATGCCGAGCAGGCCATTGACCCCTAATGGTACTTCGTCGCGCACGACGTAGAACCAGTGTTTCACGGTTACCGCGGGAGTTTTTAGTACCACCTCCGCCTTGCACAACGGAGAGACCTGCTCCCCCCCGACCCCTTGCAGCTCGACGTCGCTGTCCTCGATCATCGTGGTGGGCTTCAAACAGCCTCTCTTGATGATGCTGCACTGGGCTCCGGTGTCGGCCTTCAGCGTGAGCGTTCCCTTTACGGCGACCGGTGACGCGATATCAAAATCGCTGGCCGAGTCGCTTATCGCTGGCACAGTGACCTGCATTAGTTGCCGCGGCCGCTGGCCGACGGCTCGGCCGTCGACCGCCGGGTCTCGAATTTCGCTGACGGTGGCCAGCGTGCGTACGCTCAGCGTACCCAGCTCGCGTCGTGCGGGCTTCCCGCCGTCCTTGGCCTGGATCGTCGCGTAGCTCTTATCGGCTGTCTTTGTAGCCGGCTGTTGATTCTGCTGCTGTTGCTGCTCAGCTTCCTTCTTCTGCTTCTTCCGGCATTCCTTCCAGGTGTGGCCTTTTATTTTGCAGTAATTGCACACCACGTCCACCTGACTTATTGTTTTGTTCGGATTGGCTGCTGGCAGGCTCACTCTGCCGGGCTTCCTACAATCCCTTGACAGGTGCCCGACTTTTCCGCA
Source organism: Itoplectis maculator (assembly GCA_964034905.1). Lineage (NCBI taxonomy): Eukaryota > Metazoa > Arthropoda > Insecta > Hymenoptera > Ichneumonidae > Itoplectis > Itoplectis maculator. Next base: position 690,192 of record OZ035863.1, read on the forward strand.
ATTATAGCAGGCTTTTCCGCCGGCGTCCTGCCCACCGACGGATCTCCGGGCGCCCGCCTGGGCCCCATTACCTCCCGCGATCGCGGTCTTCGGGTTCACCATCTGCGTGACTTCGATGGCGCCGGCAATCGACTCATGCAACGTCGCGTAATTTCGCGAGCGCACGAGGATTTGCACTTGCCCGCTCAGGCCTTGTTCGAAGTTGGCTTGCGCGCAACGACGAGTGACCCATTCCACGGTCCGCGCCTCGGCCTCCGTGGGTAAACCCTCGCATAATTTTTCGACAATCTCTATCGTCAGTTTTTCCACTCTCGTGGCGTAGACACTGATGTCCTCTCCCTGGCCCTGGCGCAGACTGTTAAACTCGAGCTGGAGCGCAGCCAGTGACTTCCGCTTCCCGTAGAGAGCTTCGAGCTCGTCCGCCAGTTGGTCCATGGTGTCGAATCTCTTGTGCTTCAACTCCATGGAGGCCCGTCCAGTGAGCTTATTGCTGATCACCAGTTCCAGCAAAAGCTCCTTGTGGTCGTCTGGGACCCGCCGGAACACCGTCCAGCACGATCGCAGGAACCCGTCCAGTTCGTTGACGTTTTCCCCGTCGAATGTTTTCACCAGCTTGATGGCCTGCGTGAAATCCATCAGTGGTCCCCGCGGCGGCCGATATTCGTCGCTGCGCCGCATCACCGCGGAGTTTCGCGGTGCAAACCTGGGCCGACTCCCCGACGCTGACGGGGACGTCGCCTGCCGCGTCTCCTCCTGGTCCCGAACCAGGTTCTGGGGGTTTTGTCCGCTCCCCTCGCGGCGCCCCAGTGTCTCGCGCAGCTCCTGTATTTTTGCCTCCAAAATGAGGATGTACTCGCGCTCAGTTCCGCGAGCTTCTTCCAGGGTGCACGTCAGCAACTCGTGCTCGCTTGCGCCGTGCGCTCCCAAGGGTTGGTTGCGTGGTACCGCCCCCTGGCCCCCCTGTTGCCGGCCCGCCCGACCGTCGTAGATCGAGTTGGCGGCCGTCCCTGGATTTGACAGCTCCTGTCTCATCTGGTCGATCTCCTGATCGACCATGTCGTCCGTCACGTGGTCCAACGCCTCGTCGTAGCCGTCCGCCATGCCTGCTCCTCCGGCGAGCTCTTCAGAGCTGGTGAACGCAGTCCCTCTGCGCGTATTTACCCCGAATTGCAGGGCCAAACTACGCGACAGAACACTCTGCCTGCGCTCCGGTATCCGACTCGTCGGTGATAATTCCCCGAGGGCTTGACGAGCGCGAAAGGTGATATCACCGAGGGCTGCTTCTACCCCGGTTGTAGGGCTCACAACCTCGCCCGGAAGGGTTGTCTCGAGCGAGTTTCCCCTTCGCAACGGCGCGTCGAACTTATCACCCGGCATGTGACGATAATCCGCCCTGACCCGTTGCCGGCGTAACTCGTATTACGTTCGCGGAATTTTTTTTCCCTAACCGTCTCTTTAAATTTTTCGCGCACAAAATAAAATGTCCCTATTCGACTGGCTCTGATACGTAATGGGAAATGCGGTAACCGCTACTTACAGGACGCCGTAGAGCCGCATGCCGCCTCCGGAGTTGTCCCGCCCGTGTGGTGTCAGGGTCCCCGAGGTGTGGCGCTGCTGGTCCAGGTTTCGTCCTCCTTCCTGTCTGGTCCGCTTCCTCTCGTCCTAGCCGTCGGCTGGTTGCGTTGCTCGTTCGCACTGGTTCACAGCACTCGGCAAATCGACGACTGCGTGTCGATTTGCACCAGCCTATCGCCGACGTCTGCGTGTCGAGATAGCGCTGGGTTTTTACCGGTAACCGGAGGGATTCGGTAACTTTACGAACCTCGGTTATTTGACCGGTCACTTGACTGTCCGAAATCACGTTGACAGATCCCACCGCTGCCACCAAAATGTTATGCCGCTCGTCGCGTATCGGTTAGAATACGGACGAAGGATAATATTTATTTAATTATTTTGGGGATCGTTTGTCAATTAAGAGTTGGAACTCACGTGATAGGGTTAACAGTAGCTGATTTATTATAATCGTTGTGTTACAGTTATTTAATTGAGCTCTTGCTCGGTTAATTCAAAAAGATTATTTCTATATTGTCGGTCGGGCGAGTCCTCACGGTCGGATGCGTCCGATCGTGGTGCGAGTTGTTACAAGACTGATTTTACTGCCGCTCTGAGCGCAGCAAGTTGACTGCAATTGCCCAAAAGTGCAATTGCAGATAAAGTGCAAATTGTGACATTGTCAATCGAGGTCACTCGATCGCAGATCGGTTGGCCCATCGATTGCAATATCCGCACGCAATCCGCGTTAGCGCATTCCAACACGCGTGACTCCACGCGGTTGCGACATTTCGTTCAATTGTGCCCTGACGTACAATTCAGGTCACAATTAACGAAATAAATTAAATTATTTCCGAATTTTATTCCGGGGCGCAACATTATATCGTTAAAAATCGTTGAGCACCGATGCCGCGAGCGAAAAAGAGTTAAACAGCAAATCGAGCCATCGCGTTTTGCGAGCGCTGCACGCATGTAAACTCGATCTCCGAATGTCAAAAACCTTAATTTTGTGCAAATGCATCCTTTTGCATCGTCAAAACTCGTTTGCCACCGATGAACGAGGAAAAAAGCGTCTAACAGCCAAATCGAGCTATCGCGTTTTGTACGCGTGGCACTCATGTAGTCTCGGTCGCCGAGTATCAAAAACCTTTATTTTGTGCAAATGCATCGTTTTGCATCGTTAAAACTCGTTTGGCACCGATGCCGCGAGCGAAAAAGCGTCAAACAGCCAAATCGAGTCATCTCGTTTTGCGAGCGCTGCACGCTTGTAAACTCGATCTCCGAATGTCAAAAACCTTTATTTTTTGCAAATGCATCGTTTTGCATCGTCAAAACTCGTTTGCTACCGATGCACGAGCAAAAAAGCGTCTAACAGCCAAATCGAGCTATCGCGTTTTGCACGCGTGGCACTCATGTAGACTCGGTCGCCGAGTATCAAAAACCTTTTTTGAGCAAATGCATCGTTTTGCATCGTTAAAACGCGTTTGGCACCGATGCTGCAAGCGAAAAAGCGTCAGTCAGCTAAATCGAGCCATCGCGTTTTGCGAGCGCTGCACGCATGTAAACTCGATCTCCGAATGTCAAAAACCTTAATTTTGTGCAAATCCATCGTTTTGCATCGTTAGAACTCGTTTGACACCGATGCCGCGAGCGAAAAAGAGTCAAACAGCCAAATCGTGCCATCTCGTTATGCGAGCGCTGCACGCATGTAAACTCGATCTCCGAATGTCAAAAACCTTAATTTTGTGCAAATGCATCGTTTTGCATCGTTAGAACTCGTTTGACACCGATGCCGCGAGCGAAAAAGAGTCAAACAGCCAAATCGAGCCATCTCGTTTTGCGAGCGCTCCACGCATGTAAACTCGATCTCCGAATGTCAATAACCTTAATTTTGTTTAAATGCATCGTTTTTCATCGTCAAAACTCGTTTGCCACCGATGCACGAGCAAAAAAGCGTCTAACAGCCAAATCGAGCTATCGCGTTTTGCACGCGTGACACTCATGTAGACTCGGTCGCCGAGTATCAAAAACCTTTATCTTGTGCAAATGCATCGTTTTGCATCGTTAAAACTCGTTTGGCACCGATGCCGCGAGCGAAAAAGCGTCAATCATCCAAATCGAGCCATCGCGTTTTGCGAGCGCTGCACGCATGTAAACTCGGTCGCCGAGTATCAAAAACCTTTATTTTGTGCAAATGCATCGTTTTACATCGTTAAAACTCGTTTGCCACCGATGCACGAGGAAAAAAGCGTCTAACAGCCAAATCGAGCTATCGCGTTTTGCACGCGTGGCACTCATGTAGTCTCGGTCGCCGAGTATCAAAAACCTTTATTTTGTGCGAATGCATCGTTTTGCATCGTTAAAACTCGTTTGGCACCGATGCCGCGAGCGAAAAAGCGTCAAACAGCCAAATCGAGTCATCTCGTTTTGCGAGCGCTGCACGCTTGTAAACTCGATCTCCGAATGTCAAAAACCTTTATTTTGTGCAAATGCATCGTTTTGCATCGTTAAAACTCGTTTAGCACCGATGCCGCGAGCGAAAAAGCCTCAGTCATCCAAATCGAGCCATCGCGTTCTGCGTGCGTGGCACTCATGTAAACTCGGTCGCCGAGTATCAAAAACCTTTATTTTGTGCAAATGCATTGTTTTGCATCGTTAAAACTCGTTTGGCACCGATGCTGCGAGCAAAAAAGCGTCAATCAGCCAAATCGAGCCATTGCGTTTTGCGAGCGCTGCACGCACGTAAACTCGGTCGCCGAGTATCAAAAACCTTTATTTTGTGCAAATGCATCGTTTTACATCGTTAAAAATCGTGTAGCACCGATGCCGCGAGCGATAAAGCGTCAAAGAGCTAAATCGAGCCATCGCGTTTTGCGAGCGCTGCACGCATGTAAGCTCGGTCGCCGAGTATCAAAAACCTTAATTTTGTGCAAATGCATCGTTTTGCATCGTTAGAACTCGTTTGACACCGATGCCGCGAGCGAAAAAGAGTCAAAGAGCCAAATCGAGCCATCTCGTTTTGCGAGGTCTGCACGCATGTAAACTCGATCTCCGAATGTCAAAAACCTTAATTTTCTTTAAATGCATCGTTTTGCATCGTCAAAACTCGTTTGGCAACGATGCCGCTAGCGAAAATGTGTCAATCAGTCTAATCAAGCTATCGCGTTATGCCCGCGTGGCATTCATGTAAACTCCGTCGCCGAGTATCAAAAACCTTTATTTTGTGCAAATGCATCGTTTTGCATCGTTAAAACTCGTTTGGCACCGATGCTGCGAGCGAAAAAGCGTCAATCAGCCAAATCGAGCCATCGCGTTTTGCGAGCGCTGCACACATGTAAACTCGGTCGCCGAGTATCAAAAACCTTTATTTTGCGCAAATGCATCGTTTTACATCGTTAAAACTCGTTTAGCACCGATGCCGCGAGCGAAAAAGCCTCAGTCATCCAAATCGAGCCATCGCGTTCTGCGCGCGTGGCACTCATGTAAACTCGGTCGCCGAGTATCAAAAACCTTTATTTTGCGCAAATGCATCGTTTTACATCGTCAAAACTCGTTTAGCACCGATGCCGCGAGCGAAAAAGCCTCAGTCATCCAAATCGAGCCATCGCGTTCTGCGCGCGTGGCACTCATGTAAACTCGGTCGCCGAGTATCAAAAACCTTTATTTTGTGCAAATGCATCGTTTTGCATCGTTAAAACTCGTTTGGCACCGATGCTGCGAGCAAAAAAGCGTCAATCAGCCAAATCGAGCCATTGCGTTTTGCGAGCGCTGCACGCATGTAAACTCGGTCGCCGAGTATCAAAAATCTTTATTTTGTGCAAATGCATCGTTTTACATCGTTAAAACTCGTTTAGCACCGATGCCGCGAGAGAAAAAGCGTCAATCATCCAAATCGAGCCATCGCGTTTTGCGAGCGCTGCACGCATGTAAACTCGGTCGCCGAGTATCAAAAACCTTTATTTTGTGCAAATGCATCGTTTTACATTGTTAAAACTTGTTTGGCACCGATGCCGCGAACGAAAAAGCGTCAAACAGCCAAATCGAGCCATCGCGTTTTGCGAGCGCTGCACGCATGTAAACTCGATCTCCGAATGTCAAAAACCTTAATTTTGTGCAAATGCATCGTTTTGCATCGTTAGAACTCGTTTGACACCGATGCCGCGCGCGAAAAAGAATCAAACAGCCAAATCGAGCCATCTCGTTTTGCGAGCGCTGCACGCATGTAAACTCTGTCGCCAAGTATCAAAAACCTTTGTTTTGTGCAAATGCATCGTTTTGCGTTGTTAAAACTCGTTTGGCACCGATGCTGCGAGCGAAAAAGCGTCGATCAGCCAAATCGAGCCATCGCGTTTTGCGAGCGCTGCACGCATGTAAACTCGGTCGCCGAGTATCAAAAACCTTTGTTTAGTGCAAATGCATCGTTTTACATCGTGAAAACTCGTTTGGCACCGATGCCGCGAGCGAAAAAGCGTCAATCATCCAAATCGAGCCATCGCGTTTTGCGAGCGCTGCACGCATGTAAACTCGGTCGCCGAGTATCAAAAACCTTTATTTTGTGCAAATGCATCGTTTTACATCGTTAAAACTCGTTTGCCACCGATGCACGAGGAAAAAAGCGTCTAACAGCCAAATCGAGCTATCGCGTTTTCCACGCGTGGCACTCAAGTAGTCTCGGTCGCCGAGTATCAAAAACCTTTATTTTGTGCAAATGCATCGTTTTGCATCGTTAAAACTCGTTTAGCACCGATGCTGCGAGCGAAAAAGCGTCAATCAGCCAAATCGAGCCATCGCGTTTTGCGAGCGCTGCACGCATGTGAAATCGGTCGCCGAGTATCAAAAACCTTTATTTTGTACAAATGCGTCGTTTTACATCATTAAAACTCCTTTGGCACCGATGCCGCGAGCGAAAAAGCGTCAATCATCCAAATCGAGCCATCGCGTTTTGCGAGCGCTGCACGCACGTAAACTCGGTCGCCGAGTATCAAAAACCTTTATTTTGTGCAAATGCATCGTTTTACATCGTTAAAAATCGTGTAGCACCGATGCCGCGAGCGATAAAGCGTCAAAGAGCTAAATCGAGCCATCGCGTTTTGCGAGCGCTGCACGCATGTAAGCTCGGTCGCCGAGTATCAAAAACCTTAATTTTGTGCAAACGCATCGTTTTGCATCGTTAGAACTCGTTTGACACCGATGCCGCGAGCGAAAAAGAGTCAAAGAGCCAAATCGAGCAATCTCGTTTTGCGAGCTCTGCACGCATGTAAACTCGATCTCCGAATGTCAAAAACCTTAATTTTCTTTAAATGCATCGTTTTGCATCGTCAAAACTCGTTTGGCAACGATGTCGCTAGCGAAAATGTGTCAATCAGTCTAATCAAGCTATCGCGTTATGCGCGCGTGGCATTCATGTAAACTCGGTCGCCGAGTATCAAAAACCTTTATTTTGTGCAAATGCATCGTTTTGCATCGTTAAAACACGTTTGGCACCGATGCTGCGAGCGAAAAAGCGTCAAACATCCAAATCGAGCCATCGCATTTTGCGAGCGCTGCACGCATGTAAGCTCGGTCGCCGAGTATCAAAAACATTTATTTTGTGCAAATGCATCGTTTTAAATCGTTAAAAATCGTTGAGCACCGATGCCGCGAGCGAAAAAGAGTTAAACAGCTAACTCGAGCCATCGCGTTTTGCGAGCGCTGCACGCATGTAAACTCGATCTCCGAATGTCAAAAACCTTAATTTTGTGCAAATGCATCCTTTTGCATCGTCAAAACTCGTTTGCCACCGATGCACGAGGAAAAAAGCGTCTAACAGCCAAATCGAGCTATCGCGTTTTGCACGCGTGGCACTCATGTAGTCTCGGTCGCCGAGTATCAAAAACCTTTATTTTGTGCAAATGCATCGTTTTGCATCGTTAAAACTCGTTTGGCACCGATGCTGCAAGCGAAAAAGCGTCAGTCAGCTGAATCGAGCCATCGCGTTTTGCGAGCGCTGCACGCATGTAAACTCGATCTCCGAATGTCAAAAAACTTAATTTTGTGCAAATGCATCGTTTTGCATCGTTAAAACTCGTTTGACACCGATGCCGCGAGCGAAAAAGAGTCAAACAGCCAAATCGTGCCATCTCGTTTTGCGAGCGCTGCACGCATGTAAACTCGATCTCCGAATGTCAAAAACCTTAATTTTGTGCAAATGCATCGTTTTGCATCGTTAAAACTCGTTTGGCACCGATGCCGCGAGCGAAAAAGCGTCAAACAGCCGAATAAAGCCATCTCGTTTTGCGAGCGCTGCACGCTTGTAAACTCGATCTCCGAATGTCAGAAACCTTAATTTTATGCAAATGCATCGTTTTGCATCGTCAAAACTCGTTTGCCACCGATGCACGAGCAAAAAAGCGTATAACAGCTAAATCGAGCTATCGCGTTCTGCGCGCGTAGCACTCATGTAAACTCGGTCGCCGAGTATCAAAAACCTTTATTTTGTGCAAATGCATCGTTTTGCATCGTTAAAACTCGTTTGGTACCGATGCTGCGAGCGAAAAAGCGTCAATCATCCAAATCGAGCCATCGCGATTTGCGAGCGCTGCACGCATGTAAGCTCGGTCGCCGAGTATCAAAAACCTTTATTTTGTGCAAATGCATCGTTTTACATCGTTAAAAATCGTATAGCACCGATGCCGCGAGCGAAACAGCGTCAAACAGCCAAATCGAGCCATCGCGTTTTGCGAGCGCTGCACGCATGTAAACTCGATCTCCGAACGTCAAAAACCTTAATTTTGTGCAAATGCATCGTTTTGCATCATTAGAACTCGTTTGACACCGATGCCGCGAGCGAAAAAGAGTCAAACAGCCAAATCGAGCCATCTTGTTTTGCGAGCGCTCCACGCATGTAAACTCGGTCTCCGAATGTCAATAACCTTAATTTTGTTTAAATGCATCGTTTTTCATCGTCAAAACTCGTTTGCCACCGATGCACGAGCAAAAAAGCGTCTAACAGCCAAATCGAGCTATCGCGTTTTGCACGCGTGACACTCATGTAGACTCGGTCGCCGAGTATCAAAAACCTTTATTTTGTGCAAATGCATCGTTTTGCATCGTTAAAACTCGTTTGGCACCGATGCCGCGAGCGAAAAAGCGTCAAACAGCCAAATCGAGTCATCTCGTTTTGCGAGCGCTGCACGCTTGTAAACTCGATCTCCGAATGTCAAAAACCTTTATTTTGTGCAAATACATCGTTTTGCATCGTTAAAACTCGTTTAGCACCGATGCCGCGAGCGAAAAAGCCTCAGTCATCCAAATCGAGCCATCGCGTTCTGCGCGCGTGGCACTCATGTAAACTCGGTCGCCGAGTATCAAAAACCTTTATTTTGTGCAAATGCATTGTTTTGCATCGTTAAAACTCGTTTAGCACCGATGCCGCGAGAGAAAAAGCGTCAATCATCCAAATCGAGCCATCGCGTTTTGCGAGCGCTGCACGCATGTAAACTCGGTCGCCGAGTATCAAAAACCTTTATTTTGTGCAAATGCATCGTTTTACATCGTTAAAAATCGTTTAGCACCGATGCCGCGAGCGAAAAAGCGTCAAACAGCCAAATCGAGCCATCGCGTTTTGCGAGCGCTGCACGCTTGTAAACTCGATCTCCGAATGTCAAAAACCTTTATTTTGTGCAAATGCATCGTTTTGCATCGTCAAAACTCGTTTGCCACCGATGCACGAGCAAAAAAGCGTCTAACAGCCAAATCGAGCTATCGCGTTTTGCACGCGTGGCACTCATGTAGACTCGGTCGCCGAGTATCAAAAACCTTTTTTGAGCAAATGCATCGTTTTGCATCGTTAAAACTCGTTTGGCACCGATGCTGCAAGCGAAAAAGCGTCAGTCAGCTAAATCGAGCCATCGCGTTTTGCGAGCGCTGCACGCATGTAAACTCGATCTCCGAATGTCAAAAACCTTAATTTTGTGCAAATGCATCGTTTTGCATCGTTAGAACTCGTTTGACACCGATGCCGCGAGCGAAAAAGCGTCAATCATCCAAATCGAGCCATCGCGTTTTGCGAGCGCTGCACGCATGTAAACTTGGTCGCCAAGTATCAAAAACCTTTGTTTTGTGCAAATGCATCGTTTTACATCGTGAAAACTCGTTTGGCACCGATGCCGCGAGCGAAAAAGCGTCAATCATCCAAATCGAGCCGTCGCGTTTTGCGAGCGCTGCACGCATGTAAACTCGGTCGCCGAGTATCAAAAACATTTATTTTGTGCAAATGCATCGTTTTACATCGTTAAAAATCGTTTGGCACCGATGCCGCGAGCGAAAAAGCGTCAATCAGCCAAATCGAGCCATCGCGTTTTGCGAGCGCTGCACGCATGTAAACTCGATCTCCGAATGTCAAAAACGTTAATTTTGTGCAAATGCATCGTTTTGCATCGTCAAAACTCGTTTGCCACCGATGCACGAGCAAAAAAGCGTCTAACAGCCAAATCGAGCTATCGCGTTTTGCGAGCGCTGCACGCATGTAAACTCGGTCGCCGAGTATCAAAAACCTTTATTTTGTGCAAATGCATCGTTTTACATCGTTAAAAATCGTTTGGCACCGATGCCGCGAGCGAAAAAGCGTCAATCAGCCAAATCGAGCCATCGCGTTTTGCGAGCGCTGCACGCATGTAAACTCGATCTCCGAATGTCAAAAACCTTTATTTTGTGCAAATGCATCGTTTTACATCGTTAAAACTCGTTTAGCACCGATGCCGCGAGAGAAAAAGCGTCAATCATCCAAATCGAGCCATCGCGTTTTGCGAGCGCTGCACGCATGTAAACTCGGTCGCCGAGTATCAAAAACCTTTATTTTGTGCAAATGCATCGTTTTACATCGTTAAAACTCGTTTGGCACCGATGCCGCGAACGAAAAAGCGTCAAACAGCCAAATCGAGCCATCGCGTCTTGCGAGCGCTGCACGCATGTAAACTCGATCTCCGAATGTCAAAAACCTTAATTTTGTGCAAATGCATCGTTTTGCATCGTTAGAACTCGTTTGACACCGATGCCGCGAGCGAAAAAGAATCAAACAGCCAAATCGAGCCATCTCGTTTTGCGAGCGCTGCACGCATGTAAACTCGGTCGCCAAGTATCAAAAACCTTTGTTTTGTGCAAATGCATCGTTTTGCGTTGTTAAAACTCGTTTGGCACCGATGCTGCGAGCGAAAAAGCGTCGATCAGCCAAATCGAGCCATCGCGTTTTGCGAGCGCTGCACGCATGTAAACTCGGTCGCCGAGTATCAAAAACCTTTGTTTAGTGCAAATGCATCGTTTTACATCGTGAAAACTCGTTTGGCACCGATGCCGCGAGCGAAAAAGCGTCAATCATCCAAATCGAGCCATCGCGTTTTGCGAGCGCTGCACGCATGTAAACTCGGTCGCCGAGTATCAAAAACCTTTATTTTGTGCAAATGCATCGTTTTACATCGTTAAAACTCGTTTGGCACCGATGCCGCGAACGAAAAAGCGTCAAACAGCCAAATCGAGCCATCGCGTCTTGCGAGCGCTGCACGCATGTAAACTCGATCTCCGAATGTCAAAAACCTTAATTTTGTGCAAATGCATCGTTTTGCATCGTTAGAACTCGTTTGACAACGATGCCGCGAGCGAAAAAGAATCAAACAGCCAAATCGAGCCATCTCGTTTTGCGAGCGCTGCACGCATGTAAACTCGGTCGCCAAGTATCAAAAACCTTTGTTTTGTGCAAATGCATCGTTTTGCGTTGTTAAAACTCGTTTGGCACCGATGCTGCGAGCGAAAAAGCGTCGATCAGCCAAATCGAGCCATCGCGTTTTGCGAGCGCTGCACGCATGTAAACTCGGTCGCCGAGTATCAAAAACCTTTGTTTAGTGCAAATGCATCGTTTTACATCGTGAAAACTCGTTTGGCACCGATGCCGCGAGCGAAAAAGCGTCAATCATCCAAATCGAGCCATCGCGTTTTGCGAGCGCTGCACGCATGTAAACTCGGTCGCCGAGTATCAAAAACCTTTATTTTGTGCAAATGCATCGTTTTACATCGTTAAAACTCGTTTGCCACCGATGCACGAGGAAAAAAGCGTCTAACAGCCAAATCGAGCAATCGCGTTTTGCACGCGTGGCACTCATGTAGTCTCGGTCGCCGAGTATCAAAAACCTTTATTTTGTGCAAATGCATCGTTTTGCATCGTTAAAACTCGTTTGGCACCGACGCCGCGAGCGAAAAAGCGTCAAACAGCCAAATCGAGTCATCTCGTTTTGCGAGCGCTGCACGCTTGTAAACTCGATCTCCGAATGTCAAAAACCTTTATTTTGTGCAAATGCATCGTTTTGCATCGTTAAAACTCGTTTAGCACCGATGCCGCGAGCGAAAAAGCCTCAGTCATCCAAATCGAGCCATCGCGTTCTGCGCGCGTGGCACTCATGTAAACTCGGTCGCCGAGTATCAAAAACCTTTATTTTGTGCAAATGCATTGTTTTGCATCGTTAAAACTCATTTGGCACCGATGCTGCGAGCAAAAAAGCGTCAATCAGCCAAATCGAGCCATTGCGTTTTGCGAGCGCTGCACGCATGTAAACTCGGTCGCCGAGTATCAAAAACCTTTATTTTGTGCAAATGCATCGTTTTACATCGTTAAAACTTGTTTAGCACCGATGCCGCGAGAGAAAAAGCGTCAATCATCCAAATCGAACCATCGCGTTTTGCGAGCGCTGCACGCATGTAAACTCGGTCGCCGAGTATCAAAAACCTTTATTTTGTGCAAATGCATCGTTTTACATCGTTAAAAATCGTTTAGCACCGATGCCGCGAGCGAAAAAGCGTCAAACAGCCAAATCGAGCCATCGCGTTTTGCGAGCGCTGCACGCATGTAAACTCGATCTCCGAATGTCAAAAACCTTAATTTTGTGCAAATGCATCGTTTTGCATCATTAGAACTCGTTTGACACCGATGCCGCGAGCGAAAAAGAGTCAAACAGCCAAATCGAGCCATCTCGTTTTGCGAGCTCTGCACGCATGTAAACTCGATCTCCGAATGTCAAAAACCTTAATTTTGTTTAAATGCATCGTTTTGCATCGTCAAAACTCGTTTGGCAACGATGCCGCTAGCGAAAATGTGTCAATCAGTCAAATCAAGCTATCGCGTTATGCGCGCGTGGCAATCATGTAAACTCGGTCGCCGAGTATCAAAAACCTTTATTTTGTGCAAATGCATCGTTTTGCATCGTTAAAACTCGTTTAGCACCGATGCTGCGAGCGAAAAAGCGTCAATCAGCCAAATCGAGCCATCGCGTTTTGCGAGCGCTGCACGCATGTGAAATCGGTCGCCGAGTATCAAAAACCTTTATTTTGTACAAATGCGTCGTTTTACATCATTAAAACTCCTTTGGCACCGATGCCGCGAGCGAAAAAGCGTCAATCATCCAAATCGAGCCATCGCGTTTTGCGAGCGCTGCACGCACGTAAACTCGGTCGCCGAGTATCAAAAACCTTTATTTTGTGCAAATGCATCGTTTTACATCGTTGAAAATCGTTTAGCACCGATGCCGCGAGCGATAAAGCGTCAAAGAGCCAAATCGAGCGATCGCGTTTTGCGGTCGCTGCACGCATGTAAACTCGGTCGCCGAGTATCAAAAACCTTAATTTTGTGCAAATGCATCGTTTTGCATCGTTAAAACACGTTTGGCACCGATGCTGCGAGCGAAAAAGCGTCAATCATCCAAATCGAGCCATCGCGTTTTGCGAGCGCTGCACGCATGTAAACTCGATCTCCGAATGTCAAAAACCTTAATTTTGTGCAAATGCATCCTTTTGCATCGTCAAAACTCGTTTGCCACCGATGCACGAGGAAAAAAGCGTCTAACAGCCAAATCGAGCTATCGCGTTTTGTACGCGTGGCACTCATGTAGTCTCGGTCGCCGAGTATCAAAAACCTTTATTTTGTGCAAATGCATCGTTTTGCATCGTTAAAACTCGTTTGGCACCGATGCCGCGAGCGAAAAAGCGTCAAACAGCCAAATCGAGTCATCTCGTTTTGCGAGCGCTGCACGCTTGTAAACTCGATCCCCGAATGTCAAAAACCTTTATTTTGTGCAAATGCATCGTTTTGCATCGTCAAAACTCGTTTGCCACCGATGCACGAGCAAAAAAGCGTCTAACAGCCAAATCGAGCTATCGCGTTTTGCACGCGTGGCACTCATGTAGACTCGGTCGCCGAGTATCAAAAACCTTTTTTGAGCAAATGCATCGTTTTGCATCGTTAAAACGCGTTTGGCACCGATGCTGCAAGCGAAAAAGCGTCAGTCAGCTAAATCGAGCCATCGCGTTTTGCGAGCGCTGCACGCATGTAAACTCGATCTCCGAATGTCAAAAACCTTAATTTTGTGCAAATCCATCGTTTTGTATCGTTAGAACTCGTTTGACACCGATGCCGCGAGCGAAAAAGGGTCAAACAGCCAAATCGTGCCATCTCGTTTTGCGAGCGCTGCACGCATGTAAACTCGATCTCCGAATGTCAAAAACCTTAATTTTGTGCAAATGCATCGTTTTGCATCGTTAAAACTCGTTTGGCACCGATGCCGCGAGCGAAAAAGCGTCAAACAGCCAAATAAAGCCATCTCGTTTTGCGAGCGCTGCACGCTTGTAAACTCGATCTCCGAATGTCAAAAACCTTAATTTTGTGCAAATGCATCGTTTTGCATCGTCAAAACTCGTTTGCCACCGATGCACGAGCAAAAAAGCGTCTAACAGCCAAATCGAGCTATCGCGTTCTGCGCGCGTAGCACTCATGTAAACTCGGTCGCCGAGTATCAAAAACCTTTATTTTGTGCAAATGCATCGTTTTGCATCGTTAAAACTCGTTTGGCACCGATGCTGCGAGCGAAAAAGCGTCAATCATCCAAATCGAGCCATCGCGTTTTGCGAGCGCTGCACGCATGTAAGCTCGGTCGCCGAGTATCAAAAACCTTTATTTTGTGCAAATGCATCGTTTTACATCGTTAAAAATCGTATAGCACCGATGCCGCGAGCGAAAAAGCGTCAAACAGCCAAATCGAGCCATCGCGTTTTGCGAGCGCTGCACGCATGTAAACTCGATCTCCGAATGTCAAAAACCTTAATTTTGTGCAAATGCATCGTTTTGCATCGTTAGAACTCGTTTGACACCGATGCCGCGAGCGAAAAAGAGTCAAAGAGCCAAATCGAGCCATCTTGTTTTGCGAGCTCTGCACGCATGTAAACTCGATCTCCGAATGTCAAAAAACTTAATTTTCTTTAAATGCATCGTTTTGCATCGTCAAAACTCGTTTGGCAACGATGCCGCTAGCGAAAATGTGTCAATCAGTCTAATCAAGCTATCGCGTTATGCGCGCGTGGCATTCATGTAAACTCGGTCGCCGAGTATCAAAAACCTTTATTTTGTGCAAATGCATCGTTTTGCATCGTTAAAACACGTTTGGCACCGATGCTGCGAGCGCTGCACGCATATAAGCTCGGTCGCCGAGTATCAAAAACATTTATTTTGTGCAAATGCATCGTTTTAAATCGTTAAAAATCGTTGAGCACCGATGCCGCGAGCGAAAAAGAGTTAAACAGCTAAATCGAGCCATCGCGTTTTGCGAGCGCTGCACGCATGTAAACTCGATCTCCGAATGTCAAAAACCTTGATTTTGTGCAAATGCATCCTTTTGCATCGTCAAAACTCGTTTGCCACCGATGCACGAGGAAAAAAGCGTCTAACAGCCAAATCGAGCTATCGCGTTTTGCACGCGTGGCACTCATGTAGTCTCGGTCGCCGAGTATCAAAAACCTTTATTTTGTGCAAATGCATCGTTTTGCATCGTTAAAACTCGTTTGGCACCGATGCCGCGAGCGAAAAAGCGTCAAACAGCCAAATCGAGTCATCTCGTTTTGCGAGCACTGCACGCTTGTAAACTCGATCCCCGAATGTCAAAAACCTTTATTTTGTGCAAATGCATCGTTTTGCATCGTCAAAACTCGTTTGCCACCGATGCACGAGCAAAAAAGCGTCTAACAGCCAAATCGAGCTATCGCGTTTTGCACGCGTGGCACTCATGTAGACTCGGTCGCCGAGTATCAAAAACCTTTTTTGAGCAAATGCATCGTTTTGCATCGTTAAAACGCGTTTGGCACCGATGCTGCAAGCGAAAAAGCGTCAGTCAGCTAAATCGAGCCATCGCGTTTTGCGAGCGCTGCACGCGTGTAAACTCGATCTCCGAATGTCAAAAACCTTAATTTTGTGCAAATCCATCGTTTTGTATCGTTAGAACTCGTTTGACACCGATGCCGCGAGCGAAAAAGAGTCAAACAGCCAAATCGTGCCATCTCGTTTTGCGAGCGCTGCACGCATGTAAACTCGATCTCCGAATGTCAAAAACCTTAATTTTGTGCAAATGCATCGTTTTGCATCGTTAAAACTCGTTTGGCACCGATGCCGCGAGCGAAAAAGCGTCAAACAGCCAAATAAAGCCATCTCGTTTTGCGAGCGCTGCACGCTTGTAAACTCGATCTCCGAATGTCAAAAACCTTAATTTTGTGCAAATGCATCGTTTTGCATCGTCAAAACTCGTTTGCCACCGATGCACGAGCAAAAAAGCGTCTAACAGCCAAATCGAGCTATCGCGTTCTGCGCGCGTAGCACTCATGTAAACTCGGTCGCCGAGTATCAAAAACCTTTATTTTGTGCAAATGCATCGTTTTGCATCGTTAAAACTCGTTTGGCACCGATGCTGCGAGCGAAAAAGCGTCAATCATCCAAATCGAGCCATCGCGTTTTGCGAGCGCTGCACGCATGTAAGCTCGGTCGCCGAGTATCAAAAACCTTTATTTTGTGCAAATGCATCGTTTTGCGTTGTTGAAACTCGTTTGGCACCGATGCTGCGAGCGAAAAAGCGTCAATCAGCCAAATCGAGCCATCGCGTTTTGCGAGCGCTGCACGCATGTAATCTCGGTCGCCGAGTATCAAAAACCTTTATTTTGCGCAAATGCATCGTTTTACATCGTTAAAACTCGTTTAGCACCGATGCCGCGAGCGAAAAAGCCTCAGTCATCCAAATCGAGCCATCGCGTGCTGCGCGCGTGGCACTCATGTAAACTCGGTCGCCGGGTATCAAAAACCTTTATTTTGTGCAAATGCATCGTTTTGCATCGTTAAAACTCGTTTGGCACCGATGCTGCGAGCAAAAAAGCGTCAATCAGCCAAATCGAGCCATTGCGTTTTGCGAGCGCTGCACGCATGTAAACTCGGTCGCCGAGTATCAAAAACCTTTATTTTGTGCAAATGCATCGTTTTACATCGTTAAAACTCGTTTAGCACCGATGCCGTGAGAGAAAAAGCGTCAATCATCCAAATCGAGCCATCGCGTTTTGCGAGCGCTGCACGCATGTAAACTCGGTCGCCGAGTATCAAAAACCTTTATTTTGTGCAAATGCATCGTTTTACATCGTTAAAACTCGTTTAGCACCGATGCCGCGAGAGAAAAAGCGTCAATCATCCAAATCGAGCCATCGCGTTTTGCGAGCGCTGCACGCATGTAAACTCGGTCGCCGAGTATCAAAAACCTTTATTTTGTGCAAATGCATCGTTTTACATCGTTAAAACTCGTTTGGCACCGATGCCGCGAACGAAAAAGCGTCAAACAGCCAAATCGAGCCATCGCGTTTTGCGAGCGCTGCACGCATGTAAACTCGATCTCCGAATGTCAAAAACCTTAATTTTGTGCAAATGCATCGTTTTGCATCGTTAGAACTCGTTTGACACCGATGCCGCGAGCGAAAAAGAGTCAAACAGCCAAATCGAGCCATCTCGTTTTGCGAGCGCTCCACGCATGTAAACTCGATCTCCGAATGTCAATAACCTTAATTTTGTTTAAATGCATCGTTTTGCATCGTTAAAACTCGTTTGGCACCGATGCTGCGAGCAAAAAAGCGTCAATCAGCCAAATCGAGCCATTGCGTTTTGCGAGCGCTGCACGCATGTAAACTCGGTCGCCGAGTATCAAAAACCTTTATTTTGTGCAAATGCATCGTTTTACATCGTTAAAACTCGTTTAGCACCGATGCCGCGAGAGAAAAAGCGTCAATCATCCAAATCGAGCCATCGCGTTTTGCGAGCGCTGCACGCATGTAAACTCGGTCGCCGAGTATCAAAAACCTTTATTTTGTGCAAATGCATCGTTTTGCATCGTTAAAACTCGTTTAGCACCGATGCTGCGAGCGAAAAAGCGTCAATCAGCCAAATCGAGCCATCGCGTTTTGCGAGCGCTGCACGCATGTGAAATCGGTCGCCGAGTATCAAAAACCTTTATTTTGTACAAATGCGTCGTTTTACATCATTAAAACTCCTTTGGCACCGATGCCGCGAGCGAAAAAGCGTCAATCATCCAAATCGAGCCATCGCGTTTTTCGAGCGCTGCACGCACGTAAACTCGGTCGCCGAGTATCAAAAACCTTTATTTTGTGCAAATGCATCGTTTTACATCGTTAAAAATCGTTTAGCACCGATGCCGCGAGCGATAAAGCGTCAAAGAGCCAAATCGAGCCATCGCGTTTTGCGAGCGCTGCACGCATGTAAACTCGGTCGCCGAGTATCAAAAACCTTAATTTTGTGCAAATGCATCGTTTTGCATCATTAGAACTCGTTTGACACCGATGGCGCGAGCGAAAAAGAGTCAAACAGCCAAATCGAGCCATCTCGTTTTGCGAGCTCTGCACGCATGTAAACTCGATCTCCGAATGTCAAAAACCTTAATTTTGTTTAAATGCATCGTTTTGCATCGTCAAAACTCGTTTGGCAACGATGCCGCTAGCGAAAATGTGTCAATCAGTCTCATCAAGCTATCGCGTTATGCGCGCGTGGCACTCATGTAAACTCGGTCGCCGAGTATCAAAAACCTTTATTTTGTGCAAATGCATCGTTTTGCATCGTTAAAACACGTTTGGCACCGATGCTGCGAGCGAAAAAGCGTCAATCATCCAAATCGAGCCATTGCGTTTTGCGAGCGCTGCACGCATGTAAGCTCGGTCGCCGTGTATCAAAAACATTTATTTTGTGCAAATGCATCGTTTTGCATCGTTAAAACTCGTTTGGCACCGATGCTGCAAGCGAAAGAGCGTCAGTCATCTAAATCGAGCCATCGCGTTTTGCGAGCGCTGCACGCATGTAAACTCGATCTCCGAATGTCAAAAACCTTAATTTTGTGCAAATGCATCGTTTTGCATCGTTAAAACTCGTTTGGCACCGATGCCGCGAGCGAAAAAGCGTCAAACAGCCAAATAAAGCCATCTCGTTTTGCGAGCGCTGCACGCTTGTAAACTCGATCTCCGAATGTCAAAAACCTTAATTTTGTGCAAATGCATCGTTTTGCATCGTCAAAACTCGTTTGCCACCGATGCACGAGCAAAAAAGCGTCTAACAGCCAAATCGAGCTATCGCGTTCTGCGCGCGTAGCACTCATGTAAACTCGGTCGCCGAGTATCAAAAACCTTTATTTTGTGCAAATGCATCGTTTTGCATCGTTAAAACTCGTTTGGCACCGATGCTGCGAGCGAAAAAGCGTCAATCATCCAAATCGAGCCATCGCGTTTTGCGAGCGCTGCACGCATGTGAAATCGGTCGCCGAGTATCAAAAACCTTTATTTTGTACAAATGCGTCGTTTTACATCATTAAAACTCCTTTGGCACCGATGCCGCGAGCGAAAAAGCGTCAATCATCCAAATCGAGCCATCGCGTTTTGCGAGCGCTGCACGCACGTAAACTCGGTCGCCGAGTATCAAAAACCTTTATTTTGTGCAAATGCATCGTTTTACATCGTTAAAAATCGTTTAGCACCGATGCCGCGAGCGATAAAGCGTCAAAGAGCCAAATCGAGCCATCGCGTTTTGCGAGCGCTGCACGCATGTAAACTCGGTCGCCGAGTATCAAAAACCTTAATTTTGTGCAAATGCATCGTTTTGCATCGTTAGAACTCGTTTGACACCGATGCCGCGAGCGAAAAAGAGTCAAAGAGCCAAATCGAGCCATCTCGTTTTGCGAGCTCTGCACGCATGTAAACTCGATCTCCGAATGTCAAAAACCTTAATTTTGTTTAAATGCATCGTTTTGCATCGTCAAAACTCGTTTGGCAACGATGCCGCTAGCGAAAATGTGTCAATCAGTCTAATCAAGCTATTGCGTTATGCGCGCGTGGCACTCATGTAAACTCGGTCGCCGAGTATCAAAAACCTTTATTTTGTGCAAATGCATCGTTTTGCATCGTTAAAACACGTTTGGCACCGATGCTGCGAGCGAAAAAGCGTCAATCATCCAAATCGAGCCATCGCGTTTTGCGAGCGCTGCACGCATGTAAGCTCGGTCGCCGAGTATCAAAAACATTTATTTTGTGCAAATGCATCGTTTTACATCGTTAAAAATCGTTGAGCACCGATGCCGCGAGCGAAAAAGAGTTAAACAGCTAAATCGAGCCATCGCGTTTTGCGAGCGCTGCACGCATGTGAAATCGGTCGCCGAGTATCAAAAACCTTTATTTTGTACAAATGCGTCGTTTTACATCATTAAAACTCCTTTGGCACCGATGCCGCGAGCGAAAAAGCGTCAATCATCCAAATCGAGCCATCGCGTTTTTCGAGCGCTGCACGCACGTAAACTCGGTCGCCGAGTATCAAAAACCTTTATTTTGTGCAAATGCATCGTTTTACATCGTTAAAAATCGTTTAGCACCGATGCCGCGAGCGATAAAGCGTCAAAGAGCCAAATCGAGCCATCGCGTTTTGCGAGCGCTGCACGCATGTAAACTCGGTCGCCGAGTATCAAAAACCTTAATTTTGTGCAAATGCATCGTTTTGCATCATTAGAACTCGTTTGACACCGATGGCGCGAGCGAAAAAGAGTCAAACAGCCAAATCGAGCCATCTCGTTTTGCGAGCTCTGCACGCATGTAAACTCGATCTCCGAATGTCAAAAACCTTAATTTTGTTTAAATGCATCGTTTTGCATCGTCAAAACTCGTTTGGCAACGATGCCGCTAGCGAAAATGTGTCAATCAGTCTAATCAAGCTATCGCGTTATGCGCGCGTGGCACTCATGTAAACTCGGTCGCCGAGTATCAAAAACCTTTATTTTGTGCAAATGCATCGTTTTGCATCGTTAAAACACGTTTGGCACCGATGCTGCGAGCGAAAAAGCGTCAATCATCCAAATCGAGCCATCGCGTTTCGCGAGCGCTGCACGCATGTAAGCTCGGTCGCCGTGTATCAAAAACATTTATTTTGTGCAAATGCATCGTTTTGCATCGTTAAAACTCGTTTGGCACCGATGCTGCAAGCGAAAGAGCGTCAGTCAGCTAAATCGAGCCATCGCGTTTTGCGAGCGCTGCACGCATGTAAACTCGATCTCCGAATGTCAAAAACCTTAATTTTGTGCAAATGCATCGTTTTGCATCGTTAAAACTCGTTTGGCACCGATGCCGCGAGCGAAAAAGCGTCAAACAGCCAAATAAAGCCATCTTGTTTTGCGAGCGCTGCACGCTTGTAAACTCGATCTCCGAATGTCAAAAACCTTAATTTTGTGCAAATGCATCGTTTTGCATCGTCAAAACTCGTTTGCCACCGATGCACGAGCAAAAAAGCGTCTAACAGCCAAATCGAGCTATCGCGTTCTGCGCGCGTAGCACTCATGTAAACTCGGTCGCCGAGTATCAAAAACCTTTATTTTGTGCAAATGCATCGTTTTGCATCGTTAAAACTCGTTTGGCACCGATGCTGCGAGCGAAAAAGCGTCAATCATCCAAATCGAGCCATCGCGTTTTGCGAGCGCTGCACGCATGTGAAATCGGTCGCCGAGTATCAAAAACCTTTATTTTGTACAAATGCGTCGTTTTACATCATTAAAACTCCTTTGGCACCGATGCCGCGAGCGAAAAAGCGTCAATCATCCAAATCGAGCCATCGCGTTTTGCGAGCGCTGCACGCACGTAAACTCGGTCGCCGAGTATCAAAAACCTTTATTTTGTGCAAATGCATCGTTTTACATCGTTAAAAATCGTTTAGCACCGATGCCGCGAGCGATAAAGCGTCAAAGAGCCAAATCGAGCCATCGCGTTTTGCGAGCTCTGCACGCATGTAAACTCGATCTCCGAATGTCAAAAACCTTAATTTTGTTTAAATGCATCGTTTTGCATCGTCAAAACTCGTTTGGCAACGATGCCGCTAGCGAAAATGTGTCAATCAGTCTAATCAAGCTATTGCGTTATGCGCGCGTGGCACTCATGTAAACTCGGTCGCCGAGTATCAAAAACCTTTATTTTGTGCAAATGCATCGTTTTGCATCGTTAAAACACGTTTGGCACCGATGCTGCGAGCGAAAAAGCGTCAATCATCCAAATCGAGCCATCGCGTTTTGCGAGCGCTGCACGCATGTAAGCTCGGTCGCCGAGTATCAAAAACATTTATTTTGTGCAAATGCATCGTTTTACATCGTTAAAAATCGTTGAGCACCGATGCCGCGAGCGAAAAAGAGTTAAACAGCTAAATCGAGCCATCGCGTTTTGCGAGCGCTGCACGCATGTAAACTCGATCTCCGAATGTCAAAAACCTTAATTTTGTGCAAATGCATCCTTTTGCATCGTCAAAACTCGTTTGCCAACGATGCACGAGGAAAAAAGCGTCTAACAGCCAAATCGAGCTATCGCGTTTTGCACGCGTGGCACTCATGTAGTCTCGGTCGCCGAGTATCAAAAACCTTTATTTTGTGCAAATGCATCGTTTTGCATCGTTAAAACTCGTTTGGCACCGATGCTGCGAGCAAAAAAGCGTCAAACAGCCAAATCGAGTCATCTCGTTTTGCGAGCGCTGCACGCTTGTAAACTCGATCCCCGAATGTCAAAAACCTTTATTTTGTGCAAATGCATCGTTTTGCATCGTCAAAACTCGTTTGCCACCGATGCACGAGCAAAAAAGCGTCTAACAGCCAAATCGAGCTATCGCGTTTTGCACGCGTGGCACTCATGTAGACTCGGTCGCCGAGTATCAAAAACCTTTTTTGAGCAAATGCATCGTTTTGCATCGTTAAAACTCGTTTGGCACCGATGCTGCAAGCGAAAAAGCGTCAGTCAGCTAAATCGAGCCATCGCGTTTTGCGAGCGCTGCACGCATGTAAACTCGATCTCCGAATGTCAAAAACCTTAATTTTGTGCAAATGCATCGTTTTGCATCGTTAGAACTCGTTTGACACCGATGCCGCGAGCGAAAAAGAGTCAAACAGCCAAATCGTGCCATCTTGTTTTGCGAGCGCTGCACGCATGTAAACTCGATCTCCGAATGTCAAAAACCTTAATTTTGTGCAAATGCATCGTTTTGCATCGTTAAAACTCGTTTGGCACCGATGCCGCGAGCGAAAAAGCGTCAAACAGCCAAATGAAGCCATCTCGTTTTGCGAGCGCTGCACGCTTGTAAACTCGATCTCCGAATGTCAAAAACCGAGTGATGCCCACTTGCACACATTCCGATTGGACACAGCCCGATTGGACACACAATATTGGACACATGAAGATTGGACACAAGCCCGATTGGACACATCAACATTGGACACAAGCCCGATTGGACACATCATTATTGGACACATGCCCGATTGGACACATGCCCGATTGGACACAAACCCAATTGGACACATCATTATTGGACACAAGCCCGATTGGACACAAAACCGATTGGACACAATCCCGAATGGACACATCAACATTGGACACAAGCCCGATTGGACACATCATTATTGGACACAAGCCCGATTGGACACATCAACATTGGACACAAGCCCGATTGGACACATCATTATTGGACACAAGCCCGATTGGACACATCAACATTGGACACAAGCCCGATTGGACACATCATTATTGGACACAAGCCCGATTGGACACGTCAATATTGGACACATGCCTGATTGGACACATGCCCGATTGGACACACGCCCGATTGGACACACGCCCGATTGGACATATGCCCGATTGGACACATGCCCGATTGGACACATGTCCGATTGGACACATGCCCGATTGGACACATGCCCGATTGGACACATGCCCGATTGGACACACGCCCGATTGGACACACGCCCGATTGGACACATGCCCGATTGGACACATGCCCGATTGGACACATGCCCGATTGGACACATAACCGATTGGACACATGCCCGATTAGACACATGCCCGATTGGACACAAGCCCGATTGGAAACAAACCCGATTGGACTCATGCCCGATTGGACACATGCCAGATTGGACACAAACCCGATTGGACACATAACCGATTGGACACAACCGATTGGACACATGCCCGATTGGACACAAACCCGATTGGACACATAACCGATTGGACACACAACCGATTGGATACACAACCGATTGGACACAAACCCGATTGGACACATAACCGATTGGACACATAACCGATTGGACACAAACCCGATTGGACACATCATGATTGGCACATCATTGGCATCACTCTCGTTTTTCAGGTGTTCCAGCTTCCCGGAGGACATTCTACAGGTAAGATTTTTGTAAAAAGTATTCTAATCTTTTTCTTTTTCAGGTGTTCCAGCTTCCCGGAGGACATTCTACAGGTAAGTTTTTTGTAAAAAGTATTCTAATCTTTTTCTTTTTCAGGTGTTCCAGCTTTCCGGAGGACAGTAAACTCGGTGTGAATCACTGTTTGCTCCGTGCCGCTCAAAGATGCAACTTGGTTTGTTTTGCAAACGTTGACAACTGTTAAAAAATGAAGAGGCGCGGTACTTACACAGTCGTTTTCCTCGTCTGTGCATCCGATTTCGGTGGTGTTGCGACAACGCGACGGCGGGCGATCGCGGGACTCGCTTGCGACTATGGTGTGCAACGTCGGTTCGTCTGACGAATCGACTGCTGTCTGCAAGACACCGACTGGTGACGATGGAGTAGGAATTGGTATTTCAACCTCCTGAGCATTCTCCTTCGTTCCAACCTGCAAATAATGAACGATAATGCAATAAACTCTTCTAATAGCAACTCTCTCGTTTTTCAGGTGCTCCAGCTTAATATTGGAAATTCTACAGGTAAGTTTTTTGTAACAAGTATTCTAATCTTTTTCTTTTTCAGGTGTTCCAGCTTCCCGGAGGACATTCTACAGGTAAGTTTTTTGTAAAAAGTATTCTAATCTTTTTCTTTTTCAGGTGTTCCAGCTTCCCGGAGGACATTCTACAGGTAAGTTTTTTGTAAAAAGTATTCTAATCTTTTTCTTTTTCAGGTGTTCCAGCTTCCCGGAGGACATTCTATAGGTAAGTTTTTTCTATGGTTCTTACATTATTCTCCGCCACCATCCGATTCGGCGAAACGTAATTTTTGAAAAAAGTGAATGCGTTTTGCATTCTCATCCGCAACGTTCGACGTCTCGACGACTGCGGTACTTCTGGTGTTGAAAGCTGAAAATTATTTAATTCCTTAAAAAGAATTTCTTAAACCAATTTATTTATAATATGGTCGGGAATAAATTACCAGGACTGGTCTGCGGATGGACGGTATCAAAAAATCTTCGTCGCAATTTAATGATTTTTCCGTCACAACAATGATGTCTTGGCAAGGCCTAAAAAGCATCATAATCATGCCTCGCCATGACAAATGGTCAACGGGCTTACTTAAGAACGACTTGAGTTTCGCAATCCCGTTATTTACGAATAGCACGTGAATTTCCTGTAAATAGAATCGTTATTTTTTAATAATAAATAGTAAATAATTAATAATAATAAATAATAATAATAATAAAATGAAAAAAATAATTACTTCATTAAAAAAATAGAGAGCCTCATATTTCTTCGTAAATCTACACATTTCTTCGGCGATTTCGGCCTGCGAAAATATCGCCGAGTCTTCTACCTCGAATGACTTTGCTCGACACCATTTCACTTCAGGCGAGATTTTGGAAAGCTGCATTAGGTTCGAGACGTACCTGTAAATCCTTGTAAAAAACAATAACATAGTGATTAAGCAGTTCATCGATACCGGGAGTTCGGAGTGCACGATTCGAAGGACAACACGACGACGTGGTCAACGATCTACATGCGGTAATGAACGAATATAGAGACTGTATTTCGACTGGCCTTAGCGGTCTATTCGAAACGATCGAATTATTCGAAACGATCGAATTATTCGAAACGATCAAATTATTCGGAACAATCGAATATTCGAATCGAAAATCGAATCGAATATTACTATTCGATCGAATATTACTGTGAATCCTCGTGATCATAAAAAAAAAAGTGAAACGAGAGCAACCGAGGCGTATGACAACGCAAACGCGAGTGTGAGTGTTGATCAACATATCGAGGCGAGCGACGAATCGCCACAGGACGCCAGCACCAACGCATCATCGATTGAATCGAAGAACGAAGCGATCGAAGAAACGAAAAAGTCTGATTTAGCTGTAAGGAAATAAAAATGTACAAAGAACCGCAACAAACTCATGTACTCACCTGATCGGGCCTATATTAGCAACGTAGTCAACAACATTTTCCGGCAGCACCGTGTGGACGTATCCGATGGGCCTTTGCGACGTTTTTGGCAATTCCAATTGCGCTACATTGTTTGCGATTTTTTCTTCGCGAAGAAAGACAACGTCATTGCCCTTGCGCTCGAACACGGCACGATATACCTCCATTTTCTATAATCATTATAAATAATAATAATAAATAATGCAAAAATTAAAACTTTGAATTCTTCGCTTTTTTTCTTTTATTATCGAAAAAAATGTTTTTTTTTTTTAATTCTTAATTAAATTTAATTTTAATTGAAAAAAAATATTGCGTAGCGACGAACGTTTCAAACGGTCGAACTGAAAGACACGAACAAAGACACGAACAATGGCGCGAACTGAAAGATTCGACATATAGCGAACCTGGTACTTGGCCAATGAGATTATTATCAAGTTACTTTTGTTATTTTTGCAATAATGTTAAAGTGTGACATTTGATAACTTACTCAAATAGTGGAGATGGAAACAAAGCGTATTTCTGCTTGACGAGTTGTTTTCGACGGCGGTGTGACTTGACTGGACTTGACCAGGACGACGGTACGTTATCGGGATCGACACTACGTGTTATCCTTGGCGCATGTGCGAATTAATTTTTTTTTTTATTTTTACGATTGAAGCGCTGTGCGTGGAACCGCCGTGCCACCTAGCAACCAAATAGAGAAAACACCCTAAAAGAAAGATGGCCGCTGTGCAGTTGATGCGTTGAGAGGTGACGTGGACGTGTGCCGGTGTGCCGTGTATTTGTTCAAACAGCAGCAATTTCGGACGAAAATGAACGCGTTTAAACGTGACAAAAAAGAAGAGGAAGATGGTAAGTGACCAAAAACCCATCGAATCCGATCGAACAACCTATAATAATTTTTTTTTAGCCACTTGTCAAAATTTCGTTTCGACTTTTGACAGTTTGAAAAACACGCAATATCGCAATTTTTTTCTCATTCAATCGACATTTTTACCGGAATTGAATATTTTTATGTTTATTGAAATACATTAATTTTTCGTAGGAGGTGGAAACCCGTTTCAAAATTTGGAAAAAACGACGGTGCTTCAGGAGGCTCGAACGTTCAACGACACTTCGGTTAACCCCAGAAAATGTGCTCACATATTGACGAAAATTTTGTATCTTCTAAACCAAGGCGAGCAACTCGGTGCGACGGAGGCGACCGAGGCATTTTTCGCGATGACGAAACTTTTTCAGTCGCGCGACGTCGTGCTCTGACGTTTGGTTTATCTTGGGATAAAAGAATTGAGCTCCGTAGCGGAAGACGTCATAATCGTGACGTCGAGTTTAACGAAGGACATGACGGGCAAGGAAGATCTTTATAGAGCAGCTGCGATTCGAGCGCTTTGCACGATAACGGATGCGAGCATGTTGGCAGCGATCAAGCGTTACATGATCACGATTCTTGAGTGAGGAAGCCAGAGCCATGGACAGGATGCAAAACGATATTTACAATGAGGCTCCACACGCCGCCGAAGCTCACAGGTGAACAAGAAAACACATCATGAACTGGGTTTGCAATTTATGGTTTTTTATTTTCTTGGGAAAATCTGATGTGGAAAAAAAAAATTTTAATAGTCAAATAATTCAGCACAAAAACGATTTTTATCAATTCACGGTTTCTATTTTTTTTTACTATTTTTCAACTTGAATTCTGTATTTTAGTTTTTTGAAAAATTGATTTTTTTAATCGATTTTTTTGTTTGAGATTTTTTTAATTTTGATTTTTTCTCTATTTTTTAATATTTAATAAAAAAAATATTGTAATTTTTAAATACTTCAAAATATTAATTTTTTGCAAAATTCATTTCTCCGAGGCTAAACAAATCAGCGACTTATATCCAAATATTTAATACAAAAATATGAAATTGAAACGAAAATGAAATTTTTTAAATCTTCATTAATATTTCTAAAACTTCTAAAATGTTAATTTGGCAGGTAAAACCAGGAATGATGATGATCGAGATTTGCGAAGAATTGGAGAACACAGCAAGAAAGTTGATTGGCGAGGACGGTCTGAAGGCCGGTTTGGCATTTCCAACGGGTTGCTCTCGCAATCATTGCGCGGCTCACTACACGCCGAACGCTGGTGACGCGACGGTTTTGCTTTACGACGACGTAACGAAGATCGACTTCGGTACTCACATAAACGGACAATATTTGGTACTATTCGATCAAATACAATTGGTTAGTTTGAATTTCCTCTTTTATGATAAATTTAAAATTAAGTAAAAACATTTTTTTGTCTTATTTTTATTTTTTTCAACATTTTTTATATCAATTCCTTTTTTTTTCAACATTTTTTTTATATCAATTTTTTTTTAACAGATCGACTCCCAAAGACCGATAGGTGAGCAAGAATTGCGAGAGAGTCACGCGAGCGATGCGAACGCTTATCACAGACAGACGAATTCGTTATCGTCGAATTACTCGGGCAGCGGAGAAAGAGAGAACATAATCGCGCCGACAACGAGTATGGCTCAACTGGAGTGGATCCTCGCGGCAACGGCGATCGATCGATTGACCTTTTTCGTATTTTCCATAATATTCGCCATAATGGCTATGGTCTGTCTGACATGAAAAATTTCCGTAACCTTCCAACGGTTGATCATCAGTCGAATTGTCTTACCAATTATTTTTATTGTCTAAAGTAATATACAAGCGTTGTAAAAGCAGTTTTTTTTTGTATAGTATAAAGAAAAAACGGAAGATAACAATTGATACGGTACGATTGAAAAAATGCACAGAGTGGTCAAACGGGTTCTTATGTCTTCGACGCCGCCCACAAGCTCGAGTCGGTTTATCGTGTCCAGCGGCAGTCTGTAATGAAACTCGCAAAAGTGTTCACCGTTTACGGCTATCTGTAAAAAAAAAGTACACACAATGAACAGGAGTAAGAGTACGTCTCGCTAATAAATACGTTAACCGTAGTATTTACCTGAAAGTCGTGTTCGCCGCAAAAAATGACAACGTGAAAATACGCGTCGCGATGGAATATCGATGAACTCGGCGCTGCCGGCGAGCACGTTTCCTCGTCGTCCCAGGATCCACGAGACTTCGTATTTCTCACAACGTATCCTCGATCCAAACGCGGATTAAAATGCAGAGCAATATTTCCTGACGTCTTGCATGTCAGATTAATGGCGAAGCTGTATTTACAACAGAAGAAAAACACGCGATCTTAACGTTTGCGCCGATGATTTGTTTCCGGAAATGAAATAGAGAACAAAAAACATACCCGACAGTTTGACCCGCGATGTAGCCAGTCACTATAATCGCCGACGTTGGTTTCAATTGTACTTCAATTCCAGATTGCGCAGCATTCTGCAAGAGACAAGAATTTTCTCTCCTTCAATTCGGATGGAGCTCAACATTTTTTTCATCCCGACTTCGTACATAGATATTCGTCAGAGTGGGAATGAAAATCCGTGGCATGGAACGCTCGCCGATGACACGAAGCAACTCTCTTTTGCGTTCCCTAATTTCCCAATGGAGTCTGCCCTCCGGTTGAACAGACCCATTTTCTCGTTACCACAGATTTTTTAAATATTTCGAACGGCAATGCGTCAATTTTGATACAATGTCTAACTCTAATGTAATAAACTTGAGCCACAAATATCAAATCGATACCGACGAAAGATACAAAAATGATAACTCACGAAAGATCGGGTGGTACCTGGTCTTGTGAGAAACTTAACCGGTTTCGAGTTTATCTTCAAAATTCAAGATGAAAATCATCGGCCGCCCGATGCGGCCGAGAGAACGGACAATGTCGGTGGATTTATGAGCTGTCGAAATTCACATCGTCGTTTGTTTTCGATCTTCAAAAACAAAACAAACATTTGAATGCTGTTTATAAAAAAAACGAAATAAACGATCGTTTCTCTCGTTATGAATTCAGCATTCGCTGGTGTATATCTCATCAGTGTCGCATCGGATATAATTATGACAATGACATACTCGAGGAATTATCGAGTCTAACAAAGCGTACGTCATGCGTTGATCGAATGAGACGGGAATACCCCGGGGTAGCATCGGTGAACAACAACGAGCGAGCGCGAAGACTGGCGGAAATGTCCGAGCGTGACAACTATAGAGTACCGAGAACGATAGTACCTGCCGCCGCGGCGTATAGTCACTGCAGTGTGAAAAGATAAACTGTACAATATCGAACGTTAGTCGTATCGAAAGAAAAACAAAAACAAAATACGTAACCTCTTTGTTCAACTCACCAATGGTTGTGCTTTCGAATCAAATAAATCAAAATTTTTCAAAACCGCTTTTTTGCGATTTTCGACGATGTTCTCGGTGGATCCCATGACTTCGCTACTGTTCGGGACACCGAACAACCATGCGACGTTGCTACACCCGCACTTGCTATTCGTGTGTGTCACAACGCTCCTTTTCTCCACCCAAGAATTACGTATCTTCGGTGCCAATAACTAGACGCAATAGCCATTCTTGGCCACGATTCCACACCGCAACCCTTTAATCGCACACTTAGCGCGAGCTTGCTAATCGTTCGAACGACCTTTAAGTAGAAAGTACCGAGGTTTTGAAATTAGAACACTGGTCGCGCTTTCGGTACGGCTCGGTATTCATATCATTATGTAAGTCGTATAAAAATCCATATTATGCTTAATGGAGTCGTTAAATCGAAGCGCGGAATCGATAAAAATAATTGTATTGGCAAGGATGAACCAGCGGAAAAACCTGTAAAGCGTTAAAAAACATGCGCTTTTAAAAGCGATTTTACAAAAAAACACCCGGAAAGAATTCATATCTGGTATTCGAAGATTAGATAATAAAACGAATGCGAAATTGCGACGACCGATGAAAAACAACTCGTTTATTCATTTTTCATCCAATGAGAAACGCGTTCTCTACAATCGATAAACTTTGCGAAGACGTTAAAGATTATATTTTGAAAAAAAATTTTTCAACGATTTACGAAGACCATACGATTAATTTACGAAATAATATAATCGATCACAAGATTGGCTACGCCTATAATCGCTATGTATATTGTACTATTCAAATTTAGAAGCTATCGTGAAATTAATTAATCGCAATATTTTTTTGTTAAACGGTAGTTTCGTTGTATTATACGATATGGGCGAAATCGCGGCGAGGATATTTTCGTGCGAAACTGAGTATTCTTCCAGCCATTGACGATTTCGCCTGAACGTGATTATCATTAAAAAAATATATGATTCGTTATTAGTTTCTGTTATTACATCGAGGCTGACCAGAGAAACGGATCTCTGGACAATATCAGCAAGAGATAGTTGTGTCATTAGTTCCCTTTTTTTTCCTGTAAAATTGTGAGCAGAATTCAGAGTGCATTCGATGATCGGACGGATAACATCCAACGATAGAATGTTGCAACGAGTTATCTTATTGTACAAAGGGCGACGGGGCAAACGTCAAGCATCTTGGCACGCATTGACAAGATGAGAGTTTGAGGAGACGGACGCGTATGTGCGTGTACGAAGATTCAGAAAATTTCGATTTTTTCTTCTTGATTTATCGTGCGTCGATCCGAGCAAAAAATAAAAATATATTCGGCTTTACGTAACATCGAGAAAACACGTAAACACACGACAATCACATGGCAATTGCAGAGAGAAAAATATGACGAGGAAAAAACAAATCGCAAATAACTTCCTAAGGGTTTGTTTCGAGACGATTGTTGGGCAATCTCTAAATGTCACGGGGTTCATGAGGATCCGGAAGTGCCTTCCAGTTGGGCTAGACGCCCCAAATCTCACGGGCGTAATCCTCAATCGTTCGATCCGACGAGAATTTTCCTGACGATGCGATGTTGTGAATAGCCATTTCTACCCACTTGTTCTCATCCTGCAAGAACGATAAAGAATATCCATGAGAGCGGATCGAATATCCTGTAAAAATATACGCTCGCAAGAAACGCTTTGTCAAACTTACCTGATAAGTGTCGCTCACGCGATCCTGAGTATTGATGTAACTCTCGTAATCAGCGAGAAGGAAGAAACGATCCCATTTCATCAAAACATCGGTTACGTCTCTGAACTCGTCGGGGTTGTTGGGGCTGAAGAAACCGCCTTGAATTTGATCGATGCACTGTTTCGCTTCGGGCAATTTGTTGTAATAGTCCCAAGCGTTGTAGCCGCGCTATACTGCTTTAGGGCCTCGACCTCATCCACCGTCATTCCGAAAATAAAGATATTTTCGTTGCCCATTTCCTCAGCCATCTCGACGTTCGCTCCGTCGAAGGTACCGATAGTCAATGCGCCGTTCAACTATAATAAAATAAGCAAGGACGAAAAATAAATTTCAAGCAAAACATAAATTAACATAAAATGGAAATCAATAGAACGATAGCCGACCATAAATTTCATGTTGCCAGTACCGGAAGCTTCGGTACCCGCCGTGGAGATTTGTTCACTGAGATCGGCAGCCGGAATGATTTTCTCAGCTAGAGTTACTCTGTAGGGGAGGAACCCACTTGCGCACATTCCGATTGGACACAGACCGATTGGACACATAGGATTGGACACATCAATATTGGACACAAGCCCGATTGTCCAATCGGGACATGTGTCCAAACGGGCATGTGTCCAATCGGGCATGTGTCCAATCGGGCATGTGTCCAATCGGG
This sequence comes from Itoplectis maculator, assembly GCA_964034905.1. Classification (NCBI taxonomy): domain Eukaryota; kingdom Metazoa; phylum Arthropoda; class Insecta; order Hymenoptera; family Ichneumonidae; genus Itoplectis; species Itoplectis maculator. The sequence goes on from OZ035863.1 coordinate 722,960, forward strand.
CATGTGTCCAATCGGGCATGTGTCCAATCGGGCATGTGTCCAATCGGTCTGTGTCCAATCGGAATGTGCGCAAGTGGGTCCCTCCCTCAAAAACCTTAATTTTGTGCAAATGCATCGTTTTGCATCGTCAAAACTCGTTTGCCACCGATGCACGAGCAAAAAAGCGTCTAACAGCCAAATCGAGCTATCGCGTTCTGCGCGCGTAGCACTCATGTAAACTCGGTCGCCGAGTATCAAAAACCTTTATTTTGTGCAAATGCATCGTTTTGCATCGTTAAAACTCGTTTGGCACCGATGCTGCGAGCGAAAAAGCGTCAATCATCCAAATCGAGCCATCGCGTTTTGCGAGCGCTGCACGCATGTAAGCTCGGTCGCCGAGTATCAAAAACCTTTATTTTGTGCAAATGCATCGTTTTACATCGTTAAAAATCGTATAGCACCGATGCCGCGAGCGAAAAAGCGTCAATCATCCAAATCGAGCCATCGCGTTTTGCGAGCGCTGCACGCATGTAAACTCGGTCGCCGAGTATCAAAAACCTTTATTTTGTGCAAATGCTTCGTTTTACATCGTTAAAAATCGTTTGGCACCGATGCCGCGAGCGAAAAAGCGTCAATCATCCAAATCGAGCCATCGCGTTTTGCGAGCGCTGCACGTATGTAAACTCGATCTCCGAATGTCAAAAACGTTCATTTTGTGCAAATGCATCGTTTTGCATCGTCAAAACTCGTTTGCCACCGATGCACGAGCAAAAAAGCATCTAACAGCCAAATCGAGCTATCGCGTTTTGCACGCGTGGCACTCATGTATAGATGTGGAATTACTGGTCACCAGCGTTGTGAAATTTTTAATGTAAAAATAATGCATTATTTAAATTAAAAAAAAATCGATAATGGAAATCTAATCCAGTACCCATTATTTTTTTAATGTTTAATGGACCAGAGATCCAGCACCCATTATTTTTTTAATGTTTAATGGAACAGAGACCCAGCACCCATTTTTTTTTTAATTTTTAATGGGACGGAGATCCAGCACCCATTACTTTTTTAATGTTTAATGGAACAGAAATCCATCACACATTTTTTTTTTAATTTTCAATGGAACAGAGATCCATCACACATTTTTTTTTATTTTTTAATGGGGCGGAGATCCATCACCCATTATTTAAAAATTTTTTAATGGAGCAGCGATGCAGCGCCCATTACTTTTATAATGTTTAATGGAACACAGATCCACTACCCATTTTTTTTTTAATGTTTAATGGCGCAGTTATGCAGCTCCCATTACTTTTTTAATGTCCAATGGAACAGATATCCGGCGCCTATTATTTTTTTAATGGAGCAGTGCTACAGCTCCCATTATTTTTTTAATGTTTAATGGAATAGATACAGCACCCATTATTTTTTTAATGGAGCAGTGCTACAGCTCCCATTATTTTTTTAATATGTATATAATATTTCTGAAATCGCGTCTGTCTAACTCTGTCTAACCCAGTATAACTCTGTCTTACCTCTGTCTAACCCAGTCTAATCATGTCTAACCCAGTCTAATCGTGTCTAACCCAGTCTAATCGTGTTTAAACCAGACTAATCGTGTCTAACCCAGTCGAATCGTGTCTAACCCGGTCGAATCGTGTCTAACCCGGTTTAATCGCGTCTAACCCAATCGAATCGTGTCTAACCCGGTCTAATCGTGTCTAAACCAGTCTAATCGTGTCTCTAACCCAGTCTAATCCTGTCTAACGCTGCCTAACCCTACTTAACCCAGCTAACTCGGCCTCACCTTGTCTAACCCTGTCTAACCCTGCTTAACCCAGCTAACTCGGCCTCACCTTGTGTAAGCCTGTCTTACCCCGCCTAACTCTGCCTAACTCTGTCCAACTCCGTCTTATACTTTCTAACCCTGTCTAAGCCTATTAGACAGAGTTGGACAGAGTTAGGCAGAGTTAGAGTTAGGCAGAGTCAGACAGGGTTAGACTGGGTTAGACACAATTAGACTGGGTTAGACACGATTCGACTGGGTTAGACAAGATTAGACTGGGTTAGACACGATTAGTCTGGGTTAGACACGATTAAACCGGGTTAGACACGATTAGTCTGGGTTAGACACGGTTAGTCTGGGTTAGACACGATTCGACTGGGTTAGACACGATTAGACTGGGTTAGACACGATTCGACTGGGTTAGACACGATTAGACTGGGTTAGACACGATTCGACTGGGTTAGACACGATTAGACTGGGTTAGACACGATTGGACTAAATTAAACACGATTGGACTGGGTTAGACATGATCAGACTGGGTTAGACACGATGAGACTGGGTTAGACCGGCTCAGGCAGCGTTAGACAGTGTTAGACAGCGTTAGACCGAGTTAGGCAGAGTTAGACAGTTAGACAGGGTTAGACATGGTTAGACAGAGTTAGACTGGGTTAGACTTGATTAGACAGAGTTCGACAGAGCTTGACAGAGTTAAACAGACACGATTTCAGTAACACTATATACATATTAAAAAAATAATGGGAGCTGTAGCACTGCTCCATTAAAAAAATAATGGGCGCCGGATATCTGTTCCATTGGACATTAAAAAAGTAATGGGAGCTGCATAACTGCGCCATTAAACATTTAAAAAATGTGTACTGGATCTGTGTTCCATTAAACATTATAAAAGTAATGGGCGCTGCATCGCTGCTCCATTAAAAATTTTTAAAATAATGGGTGATGGATCTCCGCCCCATTAAAAATTAAAAAAAAAATGTGTGATGGATTTCTGTTCCATTAAACATTAAACAAGCAACCCGGTCGCCCCTTCGGGGCGCCGGGTTGTTGTTGGAGGGCTTCGCCCCCCAAAACCCCATTGGGGGGCTCCGCCCCCCAAACCCCCCGAAAATGACCCTGCGGCAAAAATGTCCCTTTGGGACATTTTTCCCTGGTGTCATTTTAAGGCACTCACGCGGTCGTCGCGCTCCGCGCTCCGCAGGGGGTCGTTTGGACGTCGCGCTTCGCGCTCCACACAGCGCCGGTCGGACGTCGCGCTTCGCGCTCCGCACGATGCCGTTCGAAAGTCGCGCTTCGCGCTCTACACGGTGGCGTTCGGACGTCGCGCTTCGCGCTCCGCACCGTGCCGTCCGGACGTCGCGCTTTGCGCTCTGCACGATGCCATCCGGACGTCGCACTTCGCGCTCCGCACGATGCCGTTCGGACGTCGCGCTTTGCACTCCGCACGATGCGGTTCGGACTAGAGACGTGAGTGGTATACATGACCAGTAATTTTACGATTAAAAACGGTATGTGACCGGTGTTAAATTTACGACATCGGTAATAAAGTCATATAGTCTCTTAGTGATTAAGAATTCTCGTCAAGATACGGTGAATTTACGAAACAACGTTGCTGTAATTTTACCAAAAAATTCGTTATAGACAGTTTACCATTTTTTATGGTGAATTCACCAACAAAAATTTGTAACCGGTCAAACTTACGAGCATTTTTCGTGACCGTATTTTCACAACACAAAGTTTGTAGAAAAAAAATGTGGATAAAAGACGGTAAAGGTACGGTAGTTTCATTGTTATTTTACAAAAAATAAAAATACCGGTATTTTCATATCTATATAATTCTGTGATGTTCAATGTCGGTCATTTTCAAAAAATAAAAAGTCATTCGAATCAATAGAAACTGACCCATAAAATGGTCAATAGAAAATGTGGAGTATAAATTTGATATTCGATTTTTTTTAGTCGATGTTTCATAAAAAAACAACACCGAACGTCGATTAATCGACGAAGATCGGTTTTGTGACGGTCATTTGACCGTCACAAAACCGTTTGGACCGTCACATGACGCTTGTCGAAATGACTGTCATTTTTACTTCGACCAAATAGGCAAAAAATGACGTCACAAAACCGTCAAATGACGGTTATTTCTTGGTCTTCTGAACTGTTATAAAAATTACCGTTATTTCAAATCTCTATGTGTGTCAATCGAAATGAGGTAAAAAAACACGGTGTCTCCAGTAAAAGAGTCTTAGAGCGTCTCGTCTCGGTCGGTAAGGTAGTGGAAATGGACTTGTCTCGAGACGCTATCGTGTCTCTTGAAAAGTCGTAAATCGTCATTAAGTTCTACTTTCTTATTATAGTTAAATCATTTAATAACAAAGTGTAAAGAAGGGTTATCGTTAAAAAAAAAAAAGATATAAGAAATTAATAAAACCGCCCCAGCAGATCGACCAACCACGAAAAATCCAACCAGGTCGGTTTAGAACACGAAAACAACCAGTATTTTGAAGAAAACAACCACCGACAAACCGTGTTCTCAACTAAATCTTAGTTGGTCGGTGGTTGGTTTCGATGAAATACTAGTTGATCCCGTGTCCTAAAACGACCCGGTGGGGATCATAGTCGGTATACGGTTGGACCGAACTGTTAGGGCGTGAACGCAGTTGTAATTTGGTGATTACGATTGTTTTATGATAAATAAATTAAATCGAGAGATACATCAGCCACAGTAACAGGTGAACATTCTGAGACGAAAACAGCCCTGATGCACGCCACATTACACGGTCAAATACACGCGTGTAATGTCTTCATCTATTTGACCGTGTAATTTTAAGAAAATACACGGTCAGCTGTAGATTCAATCGCAAATGCACGTACAAATAAACGAACAAATACACGGTCCGGGCGCCGTAAATTTGATCGCAAATGCACGTACAAATAAACGCACAAGTATACAGGGTCCGGGCGCCGCGGATTTAATCGCAAATGCGCGTACAAATGAACGCACAAATACACGGTCCAAAAAAATCTGACCGTGTATTTTCTAAAAATTATACGGTAAAATAGATGAAGACATTACATGCGCGTATTTGAACGTGCATTTGTCCATTCATTTTATCGTGTAATCGATCGTGTACCGTCCTACCAGGGAGACCAAAAAACAGCGAATGCAGTGATAAGATCCAGTGAAAATAAGCAAAAAACAAATAATTAAATATAAAATATACATTATTCATTTATATTACCGATGTGTGTCAATCGAAATGAGGTCAATACACGGTGTCTCCGGTAAAAGAGTCTTGAAGCGTCTCGTGTCGGTCGGTAAAGTAGGTTTTGTCTACACTGGAACCTCTTATAGCGCACACCCTCATAACGTACATTGGGAAACGTACCAGCGCTGTGATTGGATGATTTTGCGAGAGAGAGTGAGAGGCACGAACGTTTCGCGTGCCTGATTGGCTCTTCACTTAGCGTTGTAACGTTCTGGTTTTCGGGTAATTTATATTTTAGTTATTTAATCGCGAGAGAGATGGCGCGAAGGAACGTTTCGCCCGAGGAACACTGAAGTGTTCGGCTCGGAGGCGCGGGATATTTGAAAGGGTTTTAAATAACAATACGTTTCGTTGATTAGCAAAAGTCAACGTATTCAATGTCGATATATTGATAAATGTTAAAATGGAACGTCTGTTCCGTACAAGAGTCAAGAAAGTTCTGAGTACAAAATCGTCGTTCTCCTCGTCGCTGATCTCTGCTGCGTCGTTGAATGGGGGTGGTTCATCCCTCCAGGGTGAACGTTGGCCAATCGTCGGTCTTCGCGGGTGGATCGGTCAGCCTTCCCAGGGGTAGCGTTGGCCACTCCCGCTTCCCTGGCTGAAGCGGGAAAAGCGCGTCGGTCTGGCTCGGAGGGCCTGGCGCCGATCGGCGCCAGCCGAGGCCCGTTGGTCACCACGTGTTGTCCACTTGAGTGGCGACTTTCCGTGAATTAGAAAACGGCCAAGAGTCACGTACATCGTCCGTCGGTGGTCCCTCTCAATTGGCGACGATAACCAGACTCGCATCCCTCGTTGTTCTCTGCATCCGGTGGTCCGCTGGTCGTCAGTGTGGGAAAAGAGAAAGCGCACCCTACGTTCTCGTGTGACCGTTTCTATCTCTAAAATATCCGTACTATTCCATTCCTAACATCTACATTCAAATTAATTTAATTACGCGCGGTTCGCGTGGTTCGATTATCGATACTCTTCGATATCACCGAGACCCTACGTCACAGCGTACATGTCCCCGCATTTGGTACGCTATGAGAGGTTCCACGGTACTTGGACTTGTCTAGAGACTAGAGATGTGGAATTACCGTAAAATCCTGGAACGGTAAACTTACCAAAAAACAATGTCAGTGAATTCGTACACAAGTGACGCGGTATCGTTTGATAGTTTGTAATTAGCGTTTGTTAGTGATTAATAGTCCACGATATTTATTTGAATTTCCTTCGTAATAAGTATCAAATTAATAAAAATTAATTTATTAAAATGTATTAATGTAGGTAATTATCACTCTAAAATGATCTTATGGCAAATATAAGAGAAGAAATATCTGAATTGAGATAAAATATGAGTACGCTGTAAGTTATAGCCAAAGTCAAGTACGCAGTGGAAAAATATTCACTTGTTCACCTAAGTAGAGTTCTTCATTACCGACACATGCAGCTAACTGTGTCGGTATATTGGAGTTCTCTAGAATTCAATCTATAGCCGCCTCGTTTACAGATAGTTTTCGCCTCTTAAGGGGCTGCTGGAGTAGATTTTTTTAAAAATGTCTCAAATTGCACAAGATTATTATATCAATGTAAGCGCATCGGCGTAGATTCTCGTTTTTCGTATGGGATTCCTGGAAATATTTATATAATACGAAAAAGGTGACAGTTGACAGTTCTAGCGGCCATATTGGTTTTCGATAGACTTACAAATTTACGATTTTCTTTGTTTTTCAAGCGTTTTCACCCAAAATTCGAGTCTACGCTGATGCGCCTATGTTGATATTATAATCCGGTGCAATTTGAGACATTTTTGTAATACAATAACGACGTAAACCGTAAACTACGAAACCGTACTTTTTTACCGACCAGTCGGTAAAAAAATCTATTCCAGCAGCCCCTTAATATTTACCAGTCGATATCCACATGATGTAATGATTATTAAGCTTATTAAGAGACGAAAACTATCTGTGGACGAGGCGACTTTAGATTGAATTCTAGAACTCCAATATACCGACATGGTTAGAAGCATGTGTCGGTAATGAAGAACTCTACTTAAGTGAAAAATATTTTCTGTCAAAATCCCATTCGGGAGAACGGACTTTCGAGTGTTCGATACATTCAGGCAAATAGTGCATTCGGGAACATTACAATTCTGTTGAAATGAAATTCGGTATTTTCATCCGTTCGGCATAAAAACTTTTCGGCGTTTTCACCGTTCGGCTAATAAATATTTCGGTATTATGACTCGTCGGATCTTTTCTCATTCGGGTGAACGGTCAATCGGCATTTATAAATTCGCGCGTTTAGTACGTTCGGCAATCGTATTTTTTGGTCGAGTGACGGCAAGCCGTCAGCGCGATTGCGGTCGCGGCGTGAATTATGAATCAGGTGACAATCGTGAAACACCTGAATTTGTTGGGTTCTATTTTTTTATAGTAGTTAATTAATTTAATAATTGAGTGTAAAAAAAATGTTAGAAATCAATAAAATCATGAATGCAGGTGTTATATGGTAATTACGTGATGATTTACAATGAGTAAATAAAATTGACAAAAACATTAGCAGTGACAAGTGAAAATTTACAGACGAAACCAGACAATAAATAGTGAATACAGTTATGAGTGCCAGTGAATAAAATATAACGAATAATTTAATAAAAAATATACATTTCAAACATATATAGTTCCGTAGAGAAGGTGTCAATATGTTTTACGAATTTTGTGTTTAGGTTATGTTTATACTCATATTTCAGTTTGGTATATTAATTATGAATTAATAATACAATAAAACTGTATCAGTGCAATTAATAAATATAAAAATTGAAAAATCATTTCGGAATCAATTATTTTGACATTATAATATGTGGAATGTACAGCGGATAATTATTTTGAAGAGAAAAATATTATTGTTATCATAATTGTGAAATTAATTAAAATTGAATATTTTGATTCTATTATGGTAGGTAATCATCATTCTAAAATGATCTAAGGGCTAATATGAGGAAAGATACATTTGAATTAAGGTAAAATATGAGAACGCTGCAAGTTTTAGTCAAATTACTGTATTGACTGCGAAGACTGACAGCCGGACACAATTTTCAATTTAATGATTTGAGTGTCTTAGGTATTCACCACTTAAAAAGTGTGTAAGAAAAAAACTAAAAAAAGTGCATCAAGATTAAGTTGAATTAGAATTATGCAGCAAGTTTCAGCCAAATTCTTCCATCGATGGCCAAGATTGAGACCCGTATACAACTTGACGACCAAAAGTGCCAAATTTCTTCAAGTGAACTCCTGTATAAAATGATTGGAAAATTAACACACTTCATGGGCATACTTCCCAGTGCTAGACTAAGAAATATTCCAAATTTCAACTTGTTCGCTCTGTTCAGTCCAGAGCCACTAAGTGATACGGACGTCCGGGTAACACAAAATCTTGTCTGAAGGAAAAAATGTCTTTAGTAATGCAAATTCCTTATTATTTTATGTCAAGAATATGTATTTTAGCATGCTTAAGAAATGTGAACTAAAAAGTAGTGGATAAAATAAAATTATATTAACATTTTCCTTAAAAAACGTATTTACACCCTTGGACAGCGAATTCAATAGGCACTCTTGGTGCGTTTTCTTAAAACGTGAGTGCCTAAAAAGTAATGGGTGCTGGATCTCCGTCCCATTAAAAATTAAAAAAAAATGTATGCTGGATCTCTGTTCCATTAGACATTAAAAAAATAATGGGTACTGGATCTCTGGTCCATTAAACATTAAAAAAGTAATGTGCAGTGGATCCGAATTCCATTATCCATTTTTTAAATAATGGGTTAAAAAAACGGTAATGCATTAAAAAAATAATGCATTACCGCCAACTCTGCTTCTAACATGTGTAGCGGGTAATGATTTTTCAGGAAAAAACATTTTTAGTTGACGTAAGTGTCAAATTAAAAAAGAATAATTAATTAAAATGTTTTAATGCAGGTAATTACCACTCTAAAATGATCTTATGGCAAACATAAGAGAAGAAACATCTGAATTGAGATAAAATATGAGTATGCTGCAAGTTATAGCCAAAGTCAAGTACGCAGTGGGAAAATATTCACTTGTACACATATGCGTAATTAAAAATGTAATTTTTTAATTTTGGTGATAGGTATTCACCCCTTAAAAAAAGTGTAAGGGAAAAACTAAAAAAAAGTGTATGAGAATTAAGGTATATATCTTGGGTTGACAGCGGAGATTGGGCTCCGGACACAATTTGAGACCCAAAAACCCAACTTTTCTTGAAATAAACTCCTGTATAAAATTATTGGAAAATTACCATACTTCATGGGCATACTTTCTAGTGCTAGACTAAGAAATATTCCAAATTTCAACTTGTTCGGTCTGTTCAGTCCAGAGCCACTATCCGGGTAACACAAAATCTGGTCCGCAGTAAAAAATATCTTTAGTAATGCAATTTCCTTATTATTTTATGTCAAGAATATGTATTTTACTGTGTTAAAGATATCTGAACTAAAAAAAGTTAATACATTTGAAATATATCAATTTTTGTCCTTTAAAACCTTATTTAGACCCAGGAAAGCGATTTCAATAGGCACTCCTGGTGCGTTTTTTAAAACGTGAGTGAAAAATTTGTAACCGGTCAAATTTACGAGCAATTTTCGTGACCGTATTTTCACAACACAAAGTTTGTAGAAAAAAAATGTGGATAAAAGACGGTAAAGATACGGTAGTTTCATCGTCATTTTACCGAAAATAAAAATACCGGTATTTTTATATCTATATATATATATATAGATATAAACCCCCGTCAAAACTGCCCCGTTACATATATATATATGTGACGGGGCAGTTTTGGGGACATTTTCAAAACCGGAGACATTTTCATCAGTTCAAAAAATTTTAAGAGGCCGCCCTGAGTGTGCTCTCCAAAGGATTTGAAAAAAAAAATAATAAAAATAGTCAAAAATGTACTTTAAAACATTAAAGTGGCAGGTTTAAGGACTGTCCTCAAAACTGCCTTTACACATACGAAAAATATTAAAAATATACATTTTTTTTTAATTCCATTTATGTAAAGGCAGTTTCAAGGACAGTCCCCAAAACTACCTTTACATATATCTATTTTATATATGTATCGGTGTTTTCAAGGACTGTCCCCAAAACTGCCTTCATATGTGCATGGGTAGTTTTGAGGACTGTCCCTAAAACTACCGATACACATATTAAAAATGCAAAAAATATACGTTTTCTTAAATATTTTTGTATGCGTAAAGACAGTTTTGGGGACATGTCCCCAAAGCTTCCCATACATATATTTTTGAGTTATATGTATCGGTGCTTTCAAGGACTGTCCCCAAAACTGCCTACGCATGTGCATGGGTAGTTTTGAGGACCGTCCCTAAAGCAACCGATACACATAGCCATAAAAAATTCCTATCAAAAAATCTTTTTCAAAAATATTAAACCAAATCCATTACACTAGCCAAGTAAAAAGTGGTTAACGAATGTAGATGTTTCTTTACAAAAAAAATTGGCGTGCCAGCTGTTTGGTCCTGTCTATTTATTAATTAAATAAAAAAAAACAAATGTTAATTTAATGGCATAATGTTAATCTTTTTCCGAATGTTTGTAGTGGCTGGTACAGTTGTCCCGAACTCATTTCTCTGGACTAGGTACGGGACCAAACCGCTGGCACGCCAATTTTTTTTTGTAAAGAAACATCTACATTCGTTAACTACTTTTTACTTGGCTAGTGTAATGGATTTGGTTTAATATTTTTGAAAAAGATTTTTTGATAGGAATTTTTTATGGCATATTTTTAAAATGTTTTTTCTTTCAAGGATTTTTTTTATGGGATGGATTTTTTTGTCTTGGCGTACCATTTTTGTTTTGAAAAAACAGTTTTGGGTTTATTTGCTGTCTTTTTGAAATTCAGAGCTTGATTGTACATTTTTTTAAACTAAGTGGGCACCGTTAACTTGCCCACTTCCTTTTTGTTTATCACATATAACCTTAAAAATTGACCTTAAAAACTACAAAGATACCGGTCGTTCCGCCGAGCTCTGCGAACTTGGTTAGAAACACAATTTAATTTCATACACACTACATTATTTTCTCATAACCCAACTAAAAAAGACGCGCACATCCGAGACTGTCAAAAAAGCCACACTGACAAGACGAGAGCGAGCTGGTCACCTAACCGATCGTCGTGAATTTATCGGCATGCCGTCGCTGTGTACGTGCGACTCTCTGCACGTATATGCGAGGGGACAAATCGGTGCAGTTGTGTGAGTGGGGACAAATCGCAAATACTCCCAGATATCAGCATTGCCGGCACCGATTTTATCGAAACAGGTCTCATTAAAAAGAGAAAAATAAATAAAAAATATTGGCGCTGATACATTTTGCGTCCGTGACATGTTGCTTAAGATAATTAAAGGTTAAAGACGAGATGTGAGTGAGGAGGTAACGCGCCATGCACGTATATGCGAGGGGACATTTTCGTGCCGATGTGCGAGTGCGGACGAAAATTTTTGACAGATTCTGAATTTCAAGTGGCCAGATATTAGCATTGCGGGCATCGATTTTATTGAAACAGGGCTCATTAGAAAGAGAAAAAAAAAAAAAAAATATTGGACCTGACACATTTAGCATCCGCGAAGTTTTGACTGAGATAATTCGAGTTAGATTTCGTAGCAGACGAAAAAAACGCGAGCTTGCTGTAAATAAGAGTGCGCTAGCGTCTCGGTCGTATGAGGCATATGAGTTTTTTTAAGTCTTGGCGTCGAGACGCTACCGCGTCTCTTGATAAAAAAATGCAAATACAGTAGAACCTCGGTTATCCGAGGTAATGGGGGGAGGAGGTACCTCGGATAATCGAAAACTCGGATAATACGGAAACACACACAGACCAAACATTTTTATTTTTTGTATGAGTTTTAAATAATAAATGAAAATTTGCAATCGTTACTCGAACCTAACGTTAATTCTAACGAACGTACGTACGTACGTTCATCTTTGATGAACAAGATCGTTAGTATTTCGTACTAGCGTGACTGCAGAAAATCAGTTATACGCGGCTGCGTCAACTTGCTTATTCGTTTTTTAGCTGCAATATCTCGCCATCGTTTTATTAATAACAGGTCACTCGCAGTACTTTCCGACTGTTCCTCGACATATTTAAGAGCTAGTTCAAGCGCGTTTAGACCTTCTTCGTGTTTCATTCGCGGGCTTTCTTCCGATTCGTCGTCTTCTATTTCGTCCGCGATTTCTTCCTCAGAGTTCACGAGTTGGCCAATTTCGTCGTCATTAAGTTCGTGTTCACAATCGTCTCCGTTAGCCCATTCGTCAGTATCGTTCCTCTCAACGTCTGCGCAGCCGGGGATTTGCTCCATGATACCGTGCAAGTCTACGTCGTTTGCAATTTCATCGCTTTGATTCTGACAATCCAAGATTTTCCCCCATGATTTCACGAGCGTGATCCTTTGGATAGCATCCCAAGCTTGAGCAGACCAGTAAATGACGTTTTTCATGTTTATCGCAAGCAGACATTCTTTAAGTGTGCGACCCTCGCTGCTTTTTTCCAAAATATCTTGCAGTAGGAAACGCCGGTAATGTCGTTTGAACGTTTCCAGTACTCCTTGATCCATTGGTTGTCCAATGGAGGTCACGTTTGGTGGAAAAAATTTGACGATAATGTTGTCACTTCCAAGCGTTGACTCGTTCGGGTGCGATGGAGCATTGTCGAGCAACAAAATCGCTTTTCTTGGAAGACCTTTTTTTTCAGAAATGTTTCCACCGAAGGAACGAATTTGTCGAAAAACCATTTCTGAAAAAGATCGCGACTCATCCACGCACTCTTTTGATGCGCGTAGTACACTGGCAAGGCTTGAGGTTTAATGTGTTTAATCGCTCTGGGTTTAGCCGATTTCCCGATACACATTAGTGGCAGTTTGTGTGTTCCGGACGCATTACTGCACGCTAAAATCGTCATCCTCTCTTTGTTCTTTTTATACCCTGGAGCAACCGCTTCCTCCCTCGAGGCCAATGTCTTGGAAGGCATCATACTAAAATTTAGGCCAGTCTCATCGCAGTTATAAATTTGATCGCGCGTGTATCCTTCTTCTGCTACAAGTTTGTCGAAATCTTCTTTGAACTTCGTCAGTCCACCTCCGTCAGCTGACATTTTCTCGCCGCAGATGCTTAACTGACGAATATCATGTCGTTTCTTCCACCTATCCAGCCATCCGCTGCTTGCCGTGAACGTCTCGCTTTCTTCGGGAAATTGTTTCGCTAGCATCATAGCCTTTTCCGTTAAAATGGGGCCTGAAAATGGGAAAGGAAAAGACAGGTAATTTGGGGGGAAAACCTATTGGCACGGTATATTTTGTATTGAAGAAAATTCTTCAAATTCCGTACTTTGCAACCTGCTTACCTAATACTGGCAGTGCCTTTTCTCTCATTTGAGTAAACCACAAAAATAAAGCTTTGTCGACTTTATCGTACCCTGCGGGTTTCATCGTTTTACGAATTGATATCGCACCGCCTGATTGAGTCGCGAATTGTTCTAAATGCGCTCGATTTCGACGCCAATCGCCCACGGTGGTCTCTCCAACACCGTAATCGGACGCGACATTTCGAATCATTTCCCCATTATCCAACCTTCGGATTGCTTCCAACTTCTTCGCCACGCTCACTACGACTTTTTTTCTTTTCTGCGACATGGCGATGCTCTCCCATTGACGATTCAGTCCCAACTGATTTATTCTTATAGCTCGCAACCGAGAAACACACCAAACTTGTAGCAACACGTTTATGCGCGTATAAGCAACAATGTAGCGACGCGGACGACTCAGCGCCTTCAGCGTAGTCGTAGCTGCTTTATCCGTTTTATCCGAGTTTTTCCGTATTATCCGAGTCTCCACCTCGGTTAACGCGGAGTGCTCGGATGAGTCCGGTGCCTCGGATAACGCGGAGCCTCGGCTAATCGGAGGCCGGATAAGCGAGGTTTTACTGTATATATGTTTTTTTAAATTATTTTCGTAAGTATAAAGGCAGTATTGAGGACATGTCACCAAAGCTTCCAATACATATATCTTTCAGTTATATGTATCGGTGCCTTCAAGGACTGTCTCCAAAACTGCCGTAGTATGTAGATGGACAGTTTTGAGGACCGTTCCTAAGACGACCGATGTACATATGAAAAATACAAAAAGCCTGCAAAGTAGAACTTTGCAAACTGCTTCTTCAGCATTTGACTCCTTTCACGATGCTACTTCTATGAGGAAGTGTGTTGATCAATTTTGGCTTCCTCATATAGGAAGCATCGTTAAAGGAGTAAAATAATGTGGAAGAAGTTTCCAAAGTTCTACTTTGCAGGCTTGTTTTGATTGAGTCGTCATAGAACTCCACAGATGTATCTCAAATTTGTGCTCGGTCCTTGTTTAAAAAATTTTAAACTGACTCAAGACTGTATGTCAAAGGTGAAAATACAGCGAGAAAACGATAAATCGAAGTCCTTTTAGTTTCGAACGTCAGAGGCAGGCAAACGAAAAAGCATAAAATTCGTCTCACTTTTTTTCGCTCGACGACATCTCGGAGACAAAATTGAGAGGAACACCGATTTATATTCCATTAACGTGAATCCTTAGCTTTAATATGCAGCCAGAAAGAATTCAATCGGAGGAATTTTCAAAGAGATATGAATTTTTTGAAGGAACGTCTTTTTAACGCAATATTTCGTTAAAATATGACAAAATTCGGTCGTTAAACCAAGTTATTAAAAATTAATCATTAATTCCGATCAATGAAAAGTTTTAAACTGACTCAAGACTATATTTCGAAGGTGAACATACAGCGAAAAAACGATAAACCGAAGTCCTTTTAGTTTCAAACGTCAGAGGCAGGCAAACGAAAAAGCATAAAATTCGTCTCACTTTTTTTCACTCGACCACATCTCGGAGACGAAATTGGGAGGAACACGGATTTATATTCCATTAACGTGATTCCTTAGCTTTAATATGCAGCCAGAAAGAATTCAATCGGAGGAATTTCCAAAGAGATATGAATTTTTTGTAGGAACGTCTTTTTGACGCAATATTTCGTTAAAATATGACAAAATTCGGTCGTTAATTCAACTTATTGAAGAGTAATCATTAAGTCCGCTCAATGAAAAATTTTAAACTGACTCAAGACTGTATTTCGAAGGTGAAAATACAGCGAGAAAACGATAGATCGAAGTTCTTTTAGTTTCGAACGTCAGAGGCAGGCAAACGAAAAAGCATAAAATTCGTCTCACTTTTTTTCGCTCGACCACATCTCGGAGACGAAATTGGGAGGAACACGGATTTATATTCCATTAACGTGATTCTTTAGTTTTAATATGCACCCAGAAAGAATTCAATCGGAGGGATTTCCAAAGAGATATGAATTTTTTGAAGGAACGTCTTTTTAACGCAATATTTCGTTAAAATATGACAAAATTCGGTCGTTAATTCAACTTATTAAACAGTAATCATTAATTTCGCTCAATGAAAAATTTTAAACTGACTCAAGACTGTATTTCGAAGGTGAACATACAGCGAGAAAACGATAAACCGAAGTCCTTTTAGTTTCGAACGTCAGAGGCAGGCAAACGAAAAAGCATAAAATTCTTCTCACTTTTTTTCACTCGACCACATCTCGGAGACGAAATTGGGAGGAACACCGATTTTTATTTTATCAACGTGAATCCTCAGCACTAATATGCACCTAGAAAGAATTCAATCGGAGGAATTTCCAAAGAGATATGAATTTTTTTAAGGAAGGTTTTTTTAACGCAATATTTTGTTAAAATATGACAAAATTCGGTCGTTAATGCAACTTATTAAAGAGTAATCATTAAGTCCGCTCAATGAAAAATTTTAAACTGACTCAAGACTGTATTTCGAAGGTGAAAATACAGCGAGAAAACGATAAATCGAAGTCCTTTTAGTTTCGAACGTCAGAGGCAGGCAAACGAAAAAGCATAAAATTCGTCTCACTTTTTTTCGCTCGACCACACCTCGGAGACGAAATTGGGAAAAACACGGATTTATATTCCATTAACGTGATTCCTTAGCTTTACTATGCAGCCATAAAGAATTCAATCGGAGGAATTTTCAAAGAGATATGAATTTTTTGAAGGAAAGTTTTTTTAACGCAATATTTCGTTAAAATATGACAAAATTCGGTCGTTAATTCAACTTATTGTATTTCGCGCCTCTTCCTCGTGATCAAGGATGGTAGTGCCCCCTCTCGGTCCCAATGTCCACCATTTTAAAGCTCAAATAAAGCGACGCGCTTGCGTCGCCACTGTCGCCGCCGTTCCAGATCATTCTTCGTCTTGGTGCCAAGGTGTCCATACGCTCAAGATGGGAAAGAAAAGAAGAAGCAAGAAATCGGAAAGAGAAGCGGAAAAGGAAAATCGTTGGAAGAAGAGAGTCAAAATGTTAGAGGAGGAACTCGCGAGACGCAAGAAAAAAGAAAAGAAAAGTCGACGGACGAAATATTCGAGATCGTCGTCGAACGATTCGTCATCGTCGGATTCTTCGAGCAGTAAGCATTAATTTCTATCGTTTCGCGTGGTACTGTACGAAAAACACAGGCGCTAACCTGTGAAGTGAAAACAATGCACGCAGGCCCTAACCTGCATCGCCGACACACAGGCTCTAATCTGTACGTGTAGCGGCGAAAGTGCCACGCGGCGGGGCCCTAACCTCAACGCCGCGCGCGCGCGTCTGTTGTTTCTCCCAGCCAGTGAGGCGAACTCCTTGACAGACTCTAATCTGTTACAAGGAAGATTGAATAATTCAGTCAGATAAGAAAACTTAACCAGGCTCTAACCTGAGTACGAGTTTTCTATCATAACCTAAAAATGGGAAAATCACATATATTTATGTGCACACATGGTCATTTTTTCCATACAAATGTCGCAATCGGGACAAAAAATTAATTCCTCGTCCTCGATACATTATCGGTTCAGACAGCAGCAGCAGCCACAACAGTCGTAGCAGACTGAGCGACAGACACAGCAACAGCAGCAGCAGGAGCAGCAGCTCGTCGTCAGGGAGTCATACTCGACGCTCGCGCATACTGCGCGACCAGACAAACGCTGTAATAATATACCGCCGATCCTCACGGCGGAGGAGAAATCGGCTGAAATACCACCCGAACCCGCTTTGGACGAGGACGTTCTAAACGTTATAGGAAAACGTTTTGCTGAAGAACGGACTCTAGCGGAGCCGATACACAGCGACTTAGTCGCTAGATGGGAAGAAATTCTCAAACTAGGACTCCCTGCGGAGGAGCGGGCGGAACTTCTCAAGAAATATCCTCCTCCTTCAAACTGCACATTAATCGACCCCCCAAAACTTAACCTAGAAGTCAAAGCATCGATGCAAGAGGCTGTCTGGAAAAGAGACGAGCGAATTGTCGTGAAACAAGAGAAACTCGGTGCTTGTCTCGCGGCCATAGGCAAGGGGCTGTCGATTTTGATCAAACACAAGGGGGAGGCAGAGAACCTCGCAGTGATTGAAACGCTCGGAAATACCAGTAGACTGCTAGCAGATTTACATCACGACGAGTCAACGATTCGGAGGAGTTTAATTCTCACGAATATCAACGCCGCAATGAAGGAGACTCTGGGCTCAACGGTGATTGACGAATGGCTCTTCGGGAAGGATTTGTCTGAGAACGTCAAGGCGGCGAAGCTGATCGAAACGTCGTCCAAAGACCTTAAACAACAGAAAACTGCGGCGAAAAACAGTCAAAAAACTCGAAGTACCCGCCTCACCAACGCTCAAAGAGTCAGCCAGCATCGGGGGGCGGGAATCGGAATCAACAATCCCACGCGAAATCGTCTCACCACTACAAGCCATCGTACAACAAGAAGGAGAACTACGGGAAGAACGACAAGAGGCGCACATAGCAGCCGTAGGTAAACCAGCCGATAGGCTAAAATCGTTTTTACCCCGGTGGAGGGTGCTAACGACCGACAAATCTATTTTGTCATGGGTAAAGGGATACGAAATACCTTTCATACACAAACCATTCCAAATAGAGCCACCGAAGGAAACCCATTGGTCGCGCGAGGAGGAAACTCAGATTTTGTCCAAAATCACGGAATTACTGGCAAAAGGAGCTATCGAACCGGTCGAACAATCTCGAGATCAGTATATCTCGACCATTTTTTTACGGAAAAAACCTGACGGCTCTTACAGGTTAATATTAAACCTGAAAAAATTAAATGAGTTCGTGAAAACCGAACATTTTAAGTTGGAAGATCACAAGGTGGTGGCGAGGTTGCTAGGCAAAAATTGGTTCATGGCGTCCATCGATTTAAAAGACGCTTATTACCTTATCCCGGTTGCAGAATCCGATAAAAAATATTTAAAATTCAAATTCAGAGGAACATTTCTTCAGTTTACCTGCTTACCGTTCGGCCTTTCCAGTGCGCCGTATGTATTTACAAAAATTGTAAAACCGGTGATTTCTAACCTCAGACGAATGGGTTTCCTCTCGGTGGTATATTTGGATGATTTTTTGTTGCTCGGAAAATCGCATAACGAGTGCTCGTCGAATGTCTCTCACACTCAGACAATTTTAGAAAACTTGGGATTTATAATTAACCAGGAAAAAAGCCAGCTCTCGCCTGTTCAGAGATGCAAATACCTGGGTTTCGTATTCGATAGTAATCGAATGACGATCGAACTTCCAGACGAGAAAAAATCAAAATCACTAGAGTTACTGGAGAAATTCAGCTCTTCGCAACAGTGTACGATTCGCGAATTTGCACGAATGGTAGACTCAATCGTGTCATATTGCCCAGCAATAAAATACGGATACGCTCACACGAAGTCTCTGGAAAGAGAAAAATTTCTAGCACTCGAGAAAAACAACGGAAATTATGACGCGAAAATGACGCTGAGCGATAACGTCAACGTAGATTTAATCTGGTGGAAGCGAAAAATACAAAAATCATTTAACTCATTGGAGCCATTGGATTTTAAACTAGAAATCTATTCAGATGCGTCTCTAACGGGATGGGGAGCGGCCTGCGGAGACGAAACGGCTCGCGGTTCTTGGGATGCATCAGAGCGATCGATGCATATTAATTCCCTCGAACTACAAGCGGCCCTTTTCGGATTGAAATGTTTCGCGAAACATTTGCGGAACATAGACATCCTTCTCCGAATTGACAACACAACCGCCATTTCGTACATAAATAGGATGGGCGGCGTACAATACCTTAGTTTAAATCGGATAACCCAAGAAATATGGCGATGAAGAAAGGAACATTTCACTTTTTGCATCATATATAAGCTCTAAGGAAAATGTTGTTGCGGACGCAGAGTCAAGGAAAATGGAACGAGAAACAGAATACGAATTAGCGAGCGAAGCATATTCGAAAAAATCATGACGGCATTTGAAAAACCACAGATCGACCTGTTTGCCAGTCGTGTCAACACAAAGTGTGAAAAATATTTCTCGTGGTTCAAAGATCCCAACTCGCTGTCTACAGACGCATTTACGGAATCATGGAAAGATCTCTGTTTTTACGCGTTCCCGCTATTCGCCATTATCCTTCGGGTTCTCCGAAAAATCCGAGACGACAAAGCGGAGGGCATCGTCGTCGTCCCTGAGTGGCCCGCACAACCCTGGTTTCCGCTTTTCCACGCAATGTTAGTCTCGGAACCAATTTATGTCAAACCGGATATTAACCTGTTGACCTCGTGTGACAGGGAACCTCATCCGCTATGGCGTCATCTTACCCTGGTGGCAGGAAAATTATCATGGAAGGATTCGAACGGAGACAAACGCCAAAGAACACCGCCGAGATAATGATGGCATCGCTGGCAGAATCGTCCATAAAACAGTACGATTCCGTCTTAAGAGAAAATGGTGGGCCTTCTGCACCGTGAACTCCATCAGCCCGTTTACTAATTCGATTCGAGACATACTCGCAGGCTTGACGGACGCGTTCGAGAGAGGTGCTTCGTATGGCACGCTAAATTGCCTGCGCTCGGCAATATCGCTAATAGTCGGCCACGAAATCGGGAAAGACCCCAGTATTAAGAGGTTTTTCAAGGGCGTCTTTAGCAAAAGACCATGTTGTAATAAAATGTTATTGCTAGCCTTTTTTATTTATTTGATCCGTTTTGCATTATATATAGCTATTTAGTCACTTTTATTTTCTTTTTAAAATCTCATTTTGGCATTTTTATTTTAAAGACAATAACGGATTCGATTATTATAAATTCACGTATATATACCGAAAATAAATACAATATGCATAGAAATGCTAAAATTGTTATGAAAATCATATTCAAGAGAAAATAAATACACAAATCCAAAATTATATTAGAAATATTTCATAATTTTATTTTATCTACAAAAACAAAAACTCCTCTTCTTTATTACTATGTTTAAATTCGGGTTAATAATTTTGCAAAATTAAAATATAACAATGTATCGTTTTACAATTCAAGACTTATCTTATTATTCCGGTGAGCGCGTCCGCTCACCGCGATGGTCGAGAAGGGAGAGAGACTCGGCTCCGTTTCATCACGGTCGAGCAATGAAATTCGGAATTTGTCGGTCTTTTCCGTGGACCTTCGGGAATCGATCATAACATTGACACACGGGTAGATCGATTCATCGATAATATAAGCATCGACGTCGCGCACTCATGTAACGCGCCAAAGTAACGCGACTTTTAAATTTATATTTCTACATTATCCCCCCTTTTAAAAGAGGTGGTCATAACGCTGATTTTAAAAAGCAGATAAGGGGAACTTTGGCATGGTGACTCCACCCCACTAAGGGTCTCGTCATTATACTAAACGCGACTCCACCCCACTAAGGGTCTCGTCCTAAACTTAAATTAATTATCCCCCATCATAGTCAATATAAAATTACATAATACAACATTCGCTATAATTATACATACAAATATATACATATGAGAAATTCGCAGGAGAGGATTCGACTTAAATACATTCTAATGTGATACACGATTGAACTATTTGATATTCTTTTTACACGGTTTGATGATATTTACGCAGACTGGTACGATTGTACCTCCCTTTTACAGCGTTATTATCTATATTTACTAATTCAAAAGCATTCGAACCTAAAACTTTTCCGATTTTATATGGGCCTTCGTATAAATGAAAGAATTTATGCGTTACACGATCGGTGTTGCTCGAGAGGTGTGGAACCCGCAAAAGGACCAAATCACCGACCTTCAAATCGAGTGGTTTTTTCGTTTTTTGTTGTTGGCAGCGAGACTTGAAACTCTTAAGGATGTAGATGCGTGACCGTCTCTGTCAAAAGTTAAAGACATTTTCAAATTTGCGTTATCACGTTTTTCAAAGGTTTCCCTGTTCCGAAAAGTTATTCCAAGCCAACTAAAAGGTGAATAAGATCTCCAGGTTGCAGTTTACGCATACATTTCATTATTGAAACTTCTTAAAATATATATTTACGAGAAAATCGAAATTAGTCAAATGCTCAGACTGTACCGTGAATCAACTGTGTAACAAAAAATTTTCGAAGTCTAAATCCGTTTATATAATGACAACAATAATCAAAACACATTCGCATGTTGAAGAGAATATCAGTAAATACAAGTAACAATTACTATTTTTTAATCAAACTCATATATATACATGAAAACAATATATGAAAATGAGAAGTAAATCGTGACAACACTGTATGCCTCGTCATTTACATTTCATAAGTTGGCAGCAGTGCTTCGCCCAACCGCCACGACCGACGCTACCTCGGACGCCAGTGTGTTTGAGCGTTACCATCGACAAGTGAGGTTAGAGAGCACCGAGTGGTTGGAGCGTACTCCAAACTTTGATATTTTTATTTATAAAAAAAATGTCAAAGCAAGTGTATCGTTGGAAAGGAAAAATTGTGACGAAAGAAGTGTACGAACGACGAATAAAAACGCAGAATGTCGAGAAAAGTAACGCGGGAAGAAAGGCAGAAAAGCGGCCTCGAGAAATTGACGAGGAGAATCCCGATGATTTTGACGATGAACGGATCGTGTCGTTGAAAGTGCTCGGCCGCGAAATGTGGTGTGCATCGTGCAAAGAAGCGCTTTCGTTGGACAATGTGGAAGAGGAGAGACGTCAGGGGTTCGGTTCCACATTGACTGTGAGGTGTCACAAATGCTTGCTTCTCAATAAAGTCAATACAGGCAATCAGCGTGGAGCTCCAGACAAAAAGCAAGCTGCTCGTTTCGAACGAAATTTCAAAGCCGTATTGGGTAAGTTATTTTTATTTATTTATTTATTTATTTATTTAGAAAAGCATTTAATATAAAAATATTGAAATTAAAAAAATTATAAAAGAAATATTAATAGAGCTACGCAAGGTGTGTGATAGTAGACTTTGCACTCCAGTGCGAAAGGAATGTCCAGCTTCGCAGCCAGGTTACAAGCACATGTTGGGCTACGCAGTCTACTATGAAATAAAAATTGTGGTCTCAACGACTAAAGACTCTGCATAGCCAAAGATGTGCTAGCTACCGTAGCAATAGTAAACACTGATTTCTGTAGCTAATCTGCACCGATATGCTTCCATAGCTAGCACATCTTTGGCTACGCAGAGTCTTTAGTCGTTGAGTCCAGAATGTTAATTTCACAGTAGACGGCGTAGCCCAACCTGTGCTTGTGACCTGGCACGCAGCGGGGCATTGCTTTCCCAATGGAGTGCGAGCTGGGAATTGCTGTCGGTGTGAATACAAATAAATAAATAATAATAAATAATAATAAAAAATAAATTTGTTTACTAAGTATTTACTTATATATTTCAGGTTGCATACACAGTGGGATGGGATACACCCAACTCCATAAGTTCTGCTCAATTATGAACATCCCGTGCCCGGACAAGACAATTTTCAAGCGATATGAAAAGGACATTGGACTAGCTGCTGAAGAAGTGGCAAAATCAAGTTGTCGAGAAGCAGCAGCGAAGGAAAGAGAATTGACAGTCAGGCATGCTGAGACAATCGAAAAATCATTGTAATTGATTTTTATTTTTACTTCGTCGCATTATATTTTTTTATTCGATCGAATTTATGTCAACATCAGAAACTTATAGGAAACTGACCTGAGTTGACCTGTTTTACTTGATAATATAAAACGATTTGTATATAATTTTTTTAAATATCGACGGTTAATACATATAGTTTGTTATGTAATTACAATCGATTAGAATAGATTTTTTTTTACAATTTATGAGATACGAGAAATTGATTTACTGGCTGTTGCTATGGCTTTTTTTATTCGATCGAATAAAAAAAATAGCAATAATACAATGAACCACATGATAAAAATAAAAGTAATAGTAAAAAAATATATTGCTATTCATGCGTATCTTATATGTCTATTTTGTACCCCCCCCCCCCCCCCCCCCCCCGTGCCTCATTTTGTTATCCCGACAGCATGCGTTTATGACAACGAAAGGTTATATTTGACGATTAAATGTGACGATTACATTTTGAGAACTGAGCTCTTCAATTTTTTCTTTAGTAGAGTGGAATCCTTGGGCTATATGACTAAGTCCAATTTGCCGCCGATAACGTATCAAGATGGCGTCCTGACGTCAGCTGGCGGTAGCTAGAGGCAGCGTTGCCAAGCCGCCGTCGCCATATTGCTAGGAACGCGACAATCATGACATTTTGTAGGCGACTTTTTATAATTCTCGCCGAATTACGTAGTAAACTTTAGAAAAAATGGGCTGAAAATGTTCGTTAAATGTTCATTTATATATTTCTGCATTTTTTTTCATGAGTTAACATTTTATTTTATATTTTTTTTCGTACTAAAGAGCGCCACGTCAAGCTACTTTCGCGTAGTCCCATAAGCGCCCACGTTAAAAGTCCAACTATAAAAATATTTATAACCCGAAAAATACGTAGTGAATCAACTTCAAATTTTACACACATATTTTTTAACAATAATAGTTTCCGTTTCCGCAAAAAAATTAGGGCATTAACATTTCCTATGTAACGCATCTATATCCTTAAGGAGACGCTCTTTTGCTAGTATTAATTGACGTTCTCGTGGCATTTCAGTCGATTTCGGGAAATTTATTATCTCAGAAATTTTATCGTTCGGATATTTTCCGCAATGGAGCTGGTAAGGCACACAACCGGTACTACAATGAGTCGTGTAATTGAAAAGCATTTCGATTCTCGATATATATTTTGACCAAACGGTATGTTTTTCTGCACATAACGTCCTGAATAAACGTCCCAATTCACGCATCACCCTCTCGGTCGGGTTCGACTGGGGATGTCTTATGGAGGAAAATACAACCTTGATTCCGGAATTTTCAAGTGCATTTTTCCACATGACTGATGTGAACTGCGAGCCGTTATCAGATAGAATGCGTTTGGGTTTTCCTATGGATGGAATATAATTCTCAAAAATTTTCTTTACAATAATGCGTGTTGTTGCCTTCTTTATGGGATATAATTTAACTAATTTTGAGAATGCATCCATTACGACAAAAATATATTGTACGCCACCAGTTGGGCGTGGTAACGGGCCGTAAAAATCCACGGTAACTAAATCGTTTGGCGCTTCTGATTGTACAAAACAATATTGTCCTTCAATCGCTCGGTTTAAGTGTTTCACTCGTTGACATAAATCACATTCTTTTATATATTTTTTTATATCCCTCATTAATCCTTGCCACCAGAAAAATCGTTTTATATGGGATGCGGTTTTGTATACACCTAGGTGAGCGAGTCTGCTGTGTTCTGTTTGAATAATTATCTTAACAAGCGCCAAACGTCTGAAGAAGAACTGCGATGAAACCAAATCTCGTTATATTTTTCGAATTCGCGTTTTTCATTTGACTGTATTACCAATGCCATCAGATCTTCGTCCTCTTGTTGCAAGCGAGCGATAATTTTAAGTTTTTCCTTCAAAATAGGACTCAACTCGAGTAGACAAATCATAGATAAAGAGTCAATCCCGCAATCACCATGTACGGGGGTGTTGCTAGATATTATCTTTGAGATCATGATTGTGTCTGACTCTTGTCGTGTAAATACTTTATCCGGATTTCTACTGAGAAAATCAGCGATATAATTATCTGTACCATTGATGTGTATTGTTGTAAATACATATTCTTGCAAGAGAAGACTCCACCTTGATAATCGCATCGTGTGGAATGGCGTTCGATTAAGAAAAATCAAGCTCTGGTGATCCGTAATAACTTCGAATGGTTTTCCCATTAAATAAACACGAAATTTTGATAGCGCGTACACAATTGCTAGAAGTTCCTTCTCAGTTGTTGTATAGTGAAGTTCAGCGGGTATTAAACATCTACTGACAGCTGATATTAAACGGAGATTCCCTTCATCGTCAATTTGATGCAAAACTCCACTCACTCCTTTATCTGACGCGTCAGTGTGAACTTTAAATGGACGATCTGTATAAAAATGTGAGAGTTGTACAACTTTCAAAAAATTTTCTTTCAGTTCGTCAAACGCTTTATCAAATGATTCATTCCAGTGCCACGGTGTATCCTTTTTTAATAATATTCTGAACGGATCTAAATACCTCGCGTGGCCGATGCTGAATTGTTTATAATAAATACACACGCCTAAAAATTTTTGGAGATCCAATCGCGATTTTGGCACCTCAAAATCTTTTATCACAGCGAGTTTATCGGGATCTGGGCTGATTCCTTGAGGCGTAATAATATATCCTAAAAAATTCACTGATTCGCGACATAATTGCGCTTTTCCGAGTTTCAAAGTGAAATTTTGCCGTTGTAATTTTGTGAATACTAATTCAAGATGATTTATATGTTCATTAAAATTTTTCGAGGTTATTAATAGGTCATCAATATAATAAGTAAGGAATTCTTTCATTTCATCCCCCAATGCCATACTCAACGCGCGAATAAATCCACTGCCGGCGGTTTTTAGACCGAATGGAATTCTTTTAAAATGATACAGCGTTGAGCCGTGCAGAAAAGCTGTATATTTACGCGAATCTGGGGCTAACGGGATTTGCCAATATCCGCAAGTTAAATCAAGAGTCGACATGATTTTCGTGCCGCGATATTTCTGTAATAATTCCTCGATTCGTGGAGGTGATTCATTATCACCTTCTATTACGTCATTTAAATATCTAGCGTCAATACAGATTCGAACCTTTCCGTCGGATTTTGCAACAATTCTCAATGGATTAAGGTAGGAACTCGTCGATCGTTCAATAATATCGGATTCAAGCATCGACTTAATTTCAGCGTCGACTGCATCACGATAACATAAAGGAACCGGATATGAGCGTTTAATAAAAGGCTTAGATTTGATTAATTTAATTTCGTGTTCATAATTGATAACGCATCCGGGCTTATCAGAGAATAAATTCTCAAATTTACTTAATAATCGTACAACAGCATTCCTTTGCTCCAAATCCAGCGATGTTAGCATTCGCGCGAGAGAGAATGAATCGATGGCAGAGACACGTGAACCACAATAAGGTGTTAAATACGTGTCACAGAGAACAACATCACAAGGCTCGTAAATATTATTCTCAAGGGCAGATTCACTATCTGCGTTTGGAGGAAGCTCATTATTTACATCCTTGTCACTCTCTGAACGCTCAGAGAAATCGATTTTGTTCAACGCGTGCGTTACAGCATTATTGTTAATCGATTCATAACTCTTTTCTGTGTGAATATTACCCGAGCTTGAATGATTTTTCACGTTCTCTGCTTCTAGTAGTGTAATAATAATTTGATTATTTTCTGTTCTGGATACAAGTCTCTCCATCGATTCCTCCTCAAACATCACTAAATCCGGATTCAAACGGACGCCCTGAATCGATATCGATAAATTATCGTAATTAATGACAGCCTTATTTTTCCGCAACCAGTCGTTACCGAGAATCATATCCGATGATAAATATGGTATCACGAGAAACACATGAGCAAAAATTAAATGTCCAATTCTGACCTCAATATAAACTTGTTTTTTAACAGTCGTTTTCTTTTTGGTAATAGCTGTCGTAATATAAACATTTGTTACCGGTAATTCTTTTAACATTACTACCGACGCGAGTCGTTTATAAAATTCCTCGGAAATGCACGTTATTTGGCTTCCGGTGTCAACAAGGGGAGACATTGCAGCATTAGCGATATTAATATTTAAACGCGGCGATGGTGCAACATTTTCACGCACGCGATGCGGTTGGGTCGGATCACCGTCTATATCTTTTTTCAGATCCTGTACAAAATCATAAAATCGAGGATATGCCATCGGATCTGTTTTTAGCATACCTATTGGGAGTTTAAAGAAGTGTTATTTGTGTGTGCGTGCGAAGTATCATCGTGAGAACGCTGTGAATTTCCCAGAGACATTGGCGGGGGGTATCTAGTGTCAGGCAGAAACTGAGTAATAATCCCCGTAGGAGCAAATCGTGCGTTTTCGGAGTAATTTTGCCGCCGCGATTGATAATTTTGCGCAGGTCTATTATTTCTCGTCTGATTATAACTAGATTCGGCTTGAGATCGATACGCTTGCATACTATTAACACGATTCGGTCTAAAGTGACCATTAGTTTGAGTTTGATTATTATTATTCCCCCTCCAATCTCTATTCCTTTCAGGTTCGAGATCGTTCTGCGTGGTCTCCAACTGCGCCAAGACTTGTGCTACTAATTTTGTGTCGGAGTAATTGAGAGTCGCTAACGCAATTTGTATTCTCGGCGGGAATTGTTGCGTAATCGAATAATTAATTTCGTATGCCGTGAGAGGCGGATCAAAATATTTCGCGTCACGAATTTGTTTGTAAAAATACGCTTGCATTGAGCCCTCCGTTGATTTATATCGCCGCGCGAGCCACTGATTTTTGTACTGTACTTTGACAGGTGTCGAATAAAATTCATCGAGAAATGCCACTTTAAACAATTCAAACGTCGTTAAATTATTTTTGTTAATATCATACCAAACTTTCAATCGACCTTCGAGCAACCCTTCAACGGCCAACATCTGATATTCTGTTCGAATGCTTTTGTATTTAAGAAAACGTTCAACTTCGTCAATAAATTCTATTGGATTAATTTCATCAGTACATTTTGGATTTTTGAAATTTAAATTTAAATACTGGAAATGGTTTACCAAACCGTCGATCAATCGTTCATTTCCGCTGACAGGCTGCACCGGAACACCGATATTATTTTCCGCTGTTTGTTCGTCACGCCGAAGATCGACATCTCCAGCTGCAAAGGGAATCCGCTGTGCCTCCGTGTTCCTGGTCGCTTGCGCAACACGCTCAGCTTCGGCAGCACGAGCCGCATGGCGACGTGCCTCTTCGAATTGTCGTTGTTCAACACGAATTCTCTCCAATTCGAGCCTCTGTGCCTCTAATTCTTCTCGAGCCTCATGAAGTCGAATCCACTCCTCTGCGATTGTTCCATTTGCGTGAATATCACCGTCCTGAGTTGACATTGTATTCGCCAGTTCTCCTACAGAACAGTCAGGAATATTATCTTTCTTATTCATGCGCGCTCGCTTCTTAGGTCTCGTCTGTTTACTCGAGCGCGACACGACTGGCGTCTTCACACTAATTTTTTCACTCACTTTCGAACGCGTCAGCCGCGGTGCTGAAATTGACCCGTCGCTACTCGACATATATTATATTAATTATAAAAATTTACGATCTCGTGGTCGTGGCCGTGGCCTCGAGTTGGGCGCCAAATGTAATAAAATGTAATTGCTAGCCTTTTTTATTTATTTGATCCGTTTTGCATTATATATAGCTATTTAGTCATTTTTATTTTCTTTTTAAAATCTCATTTTGGCATTTTTATTTTAAAGACAATAACGGATTCGATTATTATAAATTCACGTATATATACCGAAAATAAATACAATATGCATAGAAATGCTAAAATTTTTATGAAAATCATATTCAAGAGAAAATAAATACACAAATCCAAAATTATATTAGAAATATTTCATAATTTTATTTTATCTACAAAAACAAAAACTCCTCTTCTTTATTACTATGTTTAAATTCGGGTTAATAATTTTGCAAAATTAAAATATAACAATGTATCGTTTTACAATTCAAGACTTATCTTATTATTCCGGTGAGCGCGTCCGCTCACCGCGATGGTCGAGAAGGGAGAGAGACTCGGCTCCGTTTCATCACGGTCGAGCAATGAAATTCGGAATTTGTCGGTCTTTTCCGTGGACCTTCGGGAATCGATCATAACATTGACACACGGGTAGATCGATTCATCGATAATATAAGCATCGACGTCGCGCACTCATGTAACGCGCCAAAGTGACGCGACTTTTAAATTTATATTTCTACAATGTAGACCCAGATACGATTGCACCTGGGATCCTAAAGTCGTCCTCGATCACTTATCGTCACAATCGAATAGCGTGAGACCGAATACCCGTCGCGTACAATTTTGACAAAGTATTCCACCCGGCGCGGCCTGGGTCAAGGGCTGCCGGGGCTCTGATTTGACGAAATAAATTAAATATATAGTTTTGTTAGGCGCCAGTCAATTTCCGTAATTGACAACGATAATATAAAGATAATATTTTTCGGCTAGCCGCGGATTGCATGGGGTTCCGCTGGAGACCCGAGGGAAATTGCAAGGGTAAGCGAGAAGTAAAGAACAGAGGTAGACAAAAGTTACTTACAATTGCTGCGTTTATTTGACGATCACCGTCAGTTCGCTCGACTCAATTGTCGAATTAATTCCACCTCCTTCAATCGACAGGTGATTCACAGTTTCACAAAACGTCGAACAATGGTCGACAAAATAATGGTTGACGAAATAGTCGTCGGAACACAAAATCAATTAATATAATAAATCAAGTAATAATTAGGGCGACAAAATAAGCGAGACTCCTCGAGGAAAATAACGGTGACTGCCCGTTACAGACGTCGGCGGGACAGTGACGATCGTCGCTCGATCGTGCGACGTCGTGCGTTACGCGTGACGCGTTTCGACCGGCCCTTTGCCCTAATTGGTCGATATCGGCGAACTATTTCGCCGCGGCGCGTTGTCGCGGCCAGCGTCTTCGCTGCGCGGTCAAGGTGTCGGTTGGGCGCACATTGGTATTAATGCGCCGACGGCTCGCGGCAAGTGTCGTGCTAACGGACGAATTCGCGCGACTTATAATAAATTTTATACGTTGTCGAGGAGCCGATTCGCGGTTCCGACGTCGAGGATGCGTTAAATTAAATTTCTTGTCACAAGCGAAAATACTAGTCTTAAAGTTCTATCCAAAAAATTGATTACGTTATTAGCGCTAACCACGGGTCACAGGTTACAAACCTTTGCTTTAATAGATATAAGAAACATTCGCGAAACGGCGGATTTCATGGAGATAAAAATCCCAGAAAAGATCAAAACGTCAGGACCAAGTAGAAAACAACCTTATTTAGTCCTGCCTTTTTATTTGGAAAATATAAACATTTGCGTAGCTCGAACTCTAAAAAAATACTTAGAATGTACAAAAGGAATCCGAGAATCCACTAATTCGCTATTTCTCTCCTTCAAAACAAAGCTCGTTTAGTCAATTATGGCTAGAAACCTTGGGATGCGCCGGTCGCGGGACGTTACAGTGTGCCACGTGAACTGTCAGTCGCTGGTGCCGCATCTCGACGAGCTGAGATTGCACTTTCTCGCGCATCCGTACGACATAATTTGTATGTCGGAGACGTGGCTAAAGCCGGAGGTATCGAGTGTGTTTGTTGCCATCCCTGGGTATGTGTTGTTGCGTCGAGATCGAGAGGGGGTTAGGGGTGGCGGCGTCGGGATCTACGTGCGTGATGATCTACCGGCTACAATTCTGGCTTCGTCTCCGCCAGTTTACTGCCATCTCCCGGAGTTTCTAATTGCGGAGATAAAAATCCCGGGTTCGTTGCCATTGCTGCTGGCGGTGGTATATCGCCCTCCGCACATCGGAAATCTGAGGACCTTCGAGGAGAGGTTCTTGGAGATTGCACCGGATTTTAGGCGCTCGATAATTTTCGGGGATTTCAACACCGACCTTGACGCGAGAACGCATGATGCCGCGCATCTGCAGAGCTTTGTCGACGAGAATGGTCTCTACTTGGTCCCGTATAGGCCATCGCATCATACTGCAACGGCGAGTACGCGTCTCGACCTGTGTATCGCGGACGATCGTGCGAACATTTTGTCGTTTGGGCAGTACGCGGTGCCGTTTCTTTCTGCGCATGACCTTATTCACGTGGAATATAAGATAAGGGCGCCGGCGCGCGAGCCAGCCACCTTTTTCTGCCGGAGCATAAAGCGAGTTGAGGAGGGGCGTGTGTGTCGTGACCTTGAGACGATGGATTGGGGCCCGCTGTATCAGTCGGAGTCGATTGATGAGAAGGTGCGTCTGCTGACGGAGGGAGTGACTGCGGTGTTTGATGCTCTCGCACCTGTGCAGCAGGTCGCGGTGAAGAGGACGGCAGCGCCGTGGTTGACGCCGGAGCTTCTTGAGCTGAGGCGGCGGCGGGATCGGCTACGAGATCGGCTGCGCAAGGCGTCGGGGGGGAGATGTCCTCTGACTGCCTCGGGGGAGCGAAGATGGGCTTATCTGCGGGAGCGCTTTGTGGCTGCGCGGGACCAAGTGAAGGAGAAATTGGAGGCGGCGAGGGACGCGTACTACCTGGCGAGTTTTCGCAGTGCGAGGACTCCATCGGACACGTGGGGCACGGTTCGACAGCTTGGCTTGATTGGGCGGGAGAGGTCAAGTGCGGCGCTCGATTTCTCTTTGGACGAGATAAACGAGCATTTTTTAGCGGCGAGTGCGGGGAACGTGGGTGTGGAGCGGCCTGTGCGGGATGCGTCTGCTCATGCAGAAGTGGGGGAATTTGTGTTGGCTCCCGTGACAGTTGACAAGCTGTGGAGAGCGTTGTCCCGTATAACCTCGAACGCGATGGGGGTGGATGGTTTGAGTGCGGAAATGTTGCGTTGTGCGTGGCCTGCGATTGCTGACATTGTATGTCATGTGTGCAATTTTTCGATTGAGCGCGCAGTCTTCCCAGCGTTGTGGAGGAAATTGCGAGTTTGCCCCATACCGAAGGTCGCTGTGCCGGCGGGTCCTGCGGACCTCAGGCCAATCGCGCTGCCGTGCGTGTTATCGAAGGTCGTAGAACACGTTGTGTCGGTCCAGGTGAAGGTATTTTTGGCTGCTCACGATTTGAATGACATCTATCAATCGGGATTTCGAGTGAATCATAGCACGCAGTCGGCGCTGCTGAGAATTGTCGATGATGCTCGTCTTGCAATCGACAATAGGATGGTCACAATTATTGTTTTTTTCGATTTTTCTAAGGCCTTCGATTGCGTGCGGCAGGACGTCCTGTTGCGAAAGCTGGAGGAAATGAATTTTTCAGTGGCGGCGGTAAATTGGTTCGCGGCGTATTTATTAGGTCGCAGTCAGGCGGTGTATGGTCGGGATGGGAGTCGATCTGCGTGGGGGGAAGTGCGTTCTGGGGTGCCGCAGGGCTCAGTTCTCGGCCCTTTGTTGTTCGCGATTTTCCTAAGGGGTTTTGGGGACATTGTTGGCGCTTGCCGGTACAGCTTTTATGCGGACGACCTGCAAATATATTATCACTGCGGGCCGGGCGACCTGGTTGAAGGTGTTGCGTGCGTCAATAGGTGCATAGAAGCGGTCTGCGTGTGGGCGCGGTCGTGCGGGCTCAGGCTAAATTCGGGAAAAACGAGGGCGATGATCATTGGGACGGCTCGCGTCGTGAATGCGCTGGCTGACGCGCAGCCACCGCCGGGTGTGGTGGGGGCAGATATTATACCGTATGCGACGTCGGTTAAGTGTCTTGGGGTCGTTTTGCAGAATACGTTGACGTGGCGGGAGCAATTCACGCGTGTCTCTGGGAAGGTGCATGGTATTGTATACCAGCTGAATTTGTGCCGCGGTCGAATTCCGTTCGAGGTGCGAAAGATGCTTGTGTCGGCGCTGGTGTTATCGCAGGTTGACTATTGCAGTTTGCTTTTTACCGATGTAACTGTCGAGCTGGATTTGCTGTTGCAGCGCGCGGTAAATCGGGGGGTGCGTTTCGTGTGTGGCGTGCGTAGAGACGAGCGGATTACGCCTTCGTATTTGCGGCTGGGATGGCTGAAGGTGGCGCAGCGGCGGAGGTTTTTGCTGGGGACGTGTGTGTGTGCGATCAGGTTGACGGGCGAGCCTCGGTATTTGTACGAGCGCATCTCGGTGCCCGTGCCTGCGCAGGCTTATGGGACCAGGCAGCAAGCGTCCGAGTTGGACTGTGCTGTGCCGTTTGCGCGCACGGTTTGCTTCGAGCGGTCGTTCACGGTTGCGGCGTGCACGCTGTGGAACTCCTTGGATGTCGAGCATCGGCGGTGTCGAACAGTGGGGGAGTTCAGGCGCATTCTTCGGGATCAGTTGTTGGCTGAGATGCGGCGCTTGTATGACGCGTGCGTGTAGGGGCGGCAAGTTACGCGTATGTGGCTTGTTGGTAGTATTAAGTAGAATTAGAATTACGATTAGGCTAGTTTAGAAGTAAGTTACATTTGGTTTTACTGTATTGCCTGCGCAGTATGTGAAGTGCGCGTATTGTATTATTGGTGTATATGTACATAATTTTGCACGGTGCTCTTAGGGGGCCTGGCCCCAGGGCACGTAATAAACGACTCTTTCTCTCTCTCTCTCTCTCTCTCTCTCTCTCTCTCTCTCAAAAAGCCCTTCAAGGCTGTAACAACGCAGACATTAAGTCGCTGGATTAAGGAGGTTTTAACAGAAAGCGGAGTCGATACCGAGTTATTCACCGCTTATAGCACTCGCCATGCCGCAACCTCGGCGGCGAAAAGAAACGGAGTTGACTTAGACACCATCCGGGAAACAGCCGGTTGGACAAGCAAGTCAGAAACATTTGCAAAATTTTATGATCGTGCAATAGTAGAAGATTGTAATAAGTTTGCGATCGCGATATTGGAATCGCCATAGAAACAGCGGAAACGACTGTTAACGCGCAGCAATAATAATAAAAGAAAAAAGTCCAAGTAGTTTTTTCTCTTTATTGAGGTGGCGTAACTGGACTTTAACCATCTACCATCCTTGATCACGAGGAAGAGGCGCGAAATACAATTATGATCGAACTTCACTTCGATCGTTTAATCAATAATTAAAGAGTAATCATTAAGTCCGCTTAATGAAAAATTTGAAAATGACTCAAGACTGTATTTCAAAGGTGAAAATACAGCGAGAAAACGATAGATGGAAGTTCTTTTAGTTTCGAACGTCCGAGGCATGCGAACGAAAAAGCATAAAATTCGTCTCACTTT
Organism: Itoplectis maculator; assembly: GCA_964034905.1. Lineage (NCBI taxonomy): Eukaryota > Metazoa > Arthropoda > Insecta > Hymenoptera > Ichneumonidae > Itoplectis > Itoplectis maculator. Next base: position 757,341 of record OZ035863.1, read on the forward strand.
TTTTCGCTCGACCACATCTCGGATAAGAAATAAACAAATTCGGAATCTAATGTTCAGCCAAGTCGGCATAATTGCTCATGAACTCTGAAAAAGCTGTTGTTTATTCACTGGTGACTGTTCGTGTACTGGTCCATTCACCCTTGTACACTAATATTGGGTTTCACAAAATTAATATGAACTCACCGTTCACCTTCTTCTTTGGTATGCGATTCATATCGCTAATTTTTCCGCGTATATGATTTAAATATTCGCTGAGTTCCGTCTCGACTTGTGCGTCCGTGTACTTTTTAGGCACTCACGTTTTAAAAAAACGCACCAGGAGTGCCTATTGAAATCGCTTTCCTGGGTCTAAATTAGGTTTTAAAGGACAAAAATTGATATATTTCAAATGTATTAACTTTTTTTAGTTCAGATATCTTTAACATAGTAAAATACATATTCTTGACATAAAATAATAAGGAAATTGCATTACTAAAGATATTTTTTACTGCGGACCAGATTTTGTGTTACCCGGACGTCCGTATCACTCAGTGGCTCTGGACTGAACAAACCGAACAAGTTGAAATTTGGAATATTTCTTAGTCTAGCACTGGAAAGTATGCCCATGAAGTATGGTAATTTTCCAATAATTTTATACAGGAGTTTATTTCAAGAAAATTTGGGTTTTTGGGTCTCAAATTGTGTCCGGAGCCCAATCTCCGCTGTCAACCCAAGAATTTGGCTGAAACTTGCTACAAAATTCTAAAATACCTTAATTCTCATACACTTTTTTTAGTTTTTCCCTTACACTTTTTTTAAGGGGTGAATACCTATCACCAAAATTAAAAAATTACATTTTTGATTACGCATATGTGTACAAGTGAATATTTTCCCACTGCGTACTTGACATTGGCTATAACTTGCAGCATACTCATATTATATCTCAATTCAGATGTTTCTTCTCTTATATTTGCCATAAGATCATTTTAGAGTGGTAATTACCTGCATTAATACATTTTAATTAATTAATTTTTTTTTATTTGACACTTACGTCAACTAAAAATGTTTTTTCCTGAAAAATCATTACCCGCTGCACATGTTAGAAGTTAGAAGGTCGAAATAATTGATTCCACAATGATTTCTTCATTAGTATATTTATTAATTGCACTAGTACACTTTAATTGTAAAGATAATTTATATTTAATACACCAAACTGAAATATGAGTGAACATAACCTTAACACAATATTCGTAAAACATGTTGACAAGTACATTATTATCGGAACTATACGCTTGACGTGTATATTTTCCATTAAATCATTTGTTATTTGCTAATTTCCACTGGCACTTATTACTTTTTTCGCTGTTTTTTTTGTCTCTTTTCGTCTCTAAATGTTCACCTGTCACTGCAGATGTATCTCTCGATTTTATTTACGTATTCTAAATCACCACGTAATTACCACATAACAACTGCATTCACGGTTTTCTTAATTTCCTAAATGTTTTTTGCAAAACGACAACGTTTTTTACACTTAATTATTAAATTAATTAACTATGTTAAAAAAAATAGAGCCGCAATCGCGTTGACTTTAACTTACTCTGGTAAAAGAGTCAGTCCTCAGTGGTCTGTGGCGCGCGTGTCGCCTAATAAAAAAAACTTTATATACAATTATCTTTCCATAAATTTGTGATTGAACAATAAGATACGTATTCGATAAACGTGCAAACAATAAATGAATAATGAATTATCCTTGAATACAGCATTTCATAATAATGCATGAAAAAAAAAAAAAAAAATTACGTGCTGTACACCTATCTAGTTGTAAATGACCGGTTATACTTTTTTGTGACCGTAAATTTACCAAAAAGAAAAGTGACCAGTAATTCCACATCTAAATAGTTGGATTTACCATATTTTTACGGTATGTTTATCGAAAAAATTTGTGACGGTAATTCAACAACACCTGATTGCGCGAAAAAAAATGACGTCATTTTACGGTAAAAATACGGTAATTTTTTGGTAAGTTTACCGCTTCAGGATTTTACGGTAATTCCACATCTCTAGTCTTGGAGCGTCTCGTCTTCGGTCGGTAAGGTAGGTAAATGTACATATCTCGAGACGCTACCGCGTCTCTTGATCAGGTTAAAATTAGAGATGTAAGCAGTAAATGTGACCGGTAATGTTACGGTATTTTTACCGTAAAAATACGGTACGTGACCGTTTCCAAAGCTCTATAAAGTTGACCATACAACTTTACGGAAAAAATTTAAAAAAAATACTGGTCGATTGGTGGTCGTTTGGTGATGACTGGTAAATCAATTTCATCGTTTGGAGATCAATTGTTTAATTACAATAGTTAAAAAACTAATAAAGTCCCAAAGTTAGCCAAACATTTTTTTTTTAATTCAAATCGACTCTAATAGGGCTCATTCAATGCGGAATCATTTGGCGGTTACGAATAACGCAATTAAAACATTTGGAGATCCTTAGTTTTTGAGAGAAACTAATACAATGAAATTCCAGTCGACAGAGCCGGATGAAAACATGTGGACAAAGGTTTACGGTCGGTAAAAAAATAAATAAAAAATACTAGTCGATTGGTGGTCGTTTGGTGGTGATTGGTAGATCAATTTCATCGTTTAGAGATCAATTGTTTAATTACAATAATTAAAAAAATAAAAAAGTCCCAAAGTTAGCCAAACATTTTTTTTTAATTCAAATCGACTCTAATAGGGCTCATTCAATGCCGAATCGTTTGGCGGTTTCGAATAACGCAATTAAAACATTTGGAGATCCTTAGTTTTCGAGAGAAACTAATACAATGAAATTCCAGTCCACAGAGCCGGATGAAAACATGTGGACAAAGGTTTACGGTCGGTAAAAAAATAAATGAAAAATACTAGTCGATTGGTGGTCGTTTGGTGGTACACTGGAAGCTCTCACATGTTACCTTCAGCCAGTTTACGTGGGCACGTGGTGGGGACAATTCGAGTGTTCTCATTGGAGCAGGCGTGCTGCTTCGTGAACGTGATTGGTCCTTCACTTAGGTTACTGGGTCCGCATTAAGTAACATGTGAGAGCGTCCACTGTAATTGGTAGATCAATTTTATCGTTTGGAGATCAATTGTTTAATTACAATAATTAAAAAACTAAAAAAGTCCCAAAGTTAGCCAAACATTTTTTTTTTAATTCAAATCGACTCTAATAGGGCTCATTCGATGCGGAATCGTTTGGCGGTTACGAATAACGCAATTAAAACATTTGGAGATCCTTAGTTTTCGAGAGAAACTAATACAATGAAATTCCAGTCGACAGAGCCGGATGAAAACATGTGGACAAAGGTTTACGGTCGGTAAAAAAATAAATAAAAAATACTAATCGATTGGTGGTCGTTTGGTGGTGATTGGTAGATCAATTTCATCGTTTGGAGATCAATTGTTTAATTACAATAATTAAAAAAATAAAAAAGTCCCAAAGTTAGCCAAACATTTTTTTTATTCAAATCGACTCTAATAGGGCTCATTCGATGCGGAATCGTTTGGCGGTTACGAATAACGTAATTAAAACATTTGGACATCCTTAGTTTTCGAGAGAAACTAATAAAATAAAATTCCAGTCGACAGAGACGGATGAAAACATGTGGACAAACGTTTATGGTTGGTAAAGCAGGTATTTCTGAACCGATTTGTAAGACTCCTTTTTTTTAGGCTGTTCTTCAACTTCCTTCTATTTACGCGATTGTAAACAACATGGCGACGTTGCCGAAATGTCCGCGACGGTGCCGACGAAAGTCCATTAGAAAAACACCGGATAGCGTTTTTGACAAAAATACCTGCTTTACCGACCATAAATCTTTGTCCACATGTTTTCATCCGGCTCTGTCGACTGAAATTTCATTGTATTAGTTTCTCTCGAAAACTAAGGATCTCCAAATGTTTTAATTGCGTTATTCGTAACCGCCAAACGATTCCGCATTGAATGAGCCCTATTAAAGTCAATTTGAATTAAAAAAAAATGTTTGGCTAACTTTGGGACTTTTTTAGTTTTTTAATTATTGTAATTAAACAATTGATCTCCAAACGATGAAATTGATTTACCAATCATCACCAAACGACCACCAATCGACCAGTATTTTTTTTAAATTTTTTCCTTAAAGTTGTATGGTCAACTTTATAGAGCTCGTTTCCAAAATGACCACATCGGTCACAAAATCATATGGTCGTGGTGATTTGAAATTTCACAGCTGTGGCGCGCGTGTGGCCTAATAAAAAAACTTTATATACAATTATCTTTCCATAAATTTGTGATTGAACAATAAGATACGTATTCGATAAACAAACAATAAATGAATAATTAATTATCTTTGAATACAGCATTTCATAATAATACACGAAAAAAAAAAAAAAAAAAAAATTGCGAGCTGTACACCTATCTAGTTGTAAATGACCGGTCATACTTTTTTGTGACCGTAAATTTACCAAAAACAAAAGTGACCAGTAATTCCACATCTAAATAGTTGGATTTACCATATTTTGACGGTATGTTTATCGAAAAAATTTGTGACGGTAATTCCACAACACCTGATTGCGCGAAAAAAAAATGACGTCATTTTACGGTAAAAATACGGTAATTTTTTGGTAAGTTTACCGCTCCAGGATTTTACGGTAATTCCACATGTCTAGCCTCGAGACAAGTCCAAGTACCGTGGAACCTCTCATAGCGTTCGAAATGCGGGGACATGTACGCTAAGTGAAGAGCCAATCAGGCACGTCAAACGTTCGTGCCTCTCACTCTCTCTCGCGAAATCATCCAATCACAGTGCTGATACGTTTCCCAATGTACGCTATGAGGGTGTGCGCTATAAGAGGTTCCAGTGTAGACAAAACCTACTTTACCGACCGACACGAGACGCTTCAAGACTCTTTTACCGGAGACACCGTGTTTTGACCTTATTATTCCGATTGACACACATCGGTAATATAAATTTGAAAATAACGGAAAAAGCCCCAACTTCCAGTTAATAAGAGTAGCGGTAGCGCCTCGTCTCACGCGTCACATTTTTCTTTTTTATACTTGGCGTCGTGACGCTACCGCGTCTCTTGATGAATAATGTATATTTTATATTGAATTATTTGTTATTTGCTTATTTTCACTGGATCTTATCACTGCATTCGCTGTTTTTTGGTCTGTTTTCGTCTCTGAATGTTCACCTGTCACTGTGGCTGATATATCTCTCGATTTAATTTATTTATCATAAAACAATCGTAATCACCAAATTACAACTGCGTTCACGCCCTAACAGTTCGGTCCAACCGTATACCGACTACGATCCCCACCGGGTCGTTTTAGGACACGGGATCAACTAGTATTTCATCGAAACCAACCACCGACCAACTGAGATTTAGTTGAGAACACGGTTTGTCGGTGGTTGTTTTCTTCAAAATACTGGTTGTTTTCGTGTTCTAAACCGACCTGGTTGGATTTTTCGTGGTTGGTCGATCTGCTAGGGCGGTTTTATTAATTTCTTATATCTTTTTTTTTTAACGATAACCCTTCTTTACACTTTATTATTAAATGATTTAACTATAATAAGAAAGTCGAACTTAATGACGATTTACGCCTTTTCAAGAGACACGATAGCGTCTCGAGACAAGTCTATTTCCACTAACTTACCGACCGAGACGAGGCGCTTTAAGACTCTTTTACTGGAGACACCGTGTTTTTTACCTCATTTCGATTGACACACATAGATATTTAAAATAACGGTAATTTTTACAACAGTTCAGAAGACCAAGAAATAACCGTCATTTGACGGTTTTGTGACGTCATTTTTTTGCCTATTTGGTCGAAGTATTTTTACTTCGGTCATTTCGACAAGCGTCATCTGACGGTCATTTCGACAAGCGTCATGTGACGGTCCAAACGGTTTTGTGACGGTCAAATGACCGTCACAAAACCGATCTTCGTCGATTAATCGACGTTCGGTGTTGTTTTTTATGAAACATCGACTAAAAAAAATCGAATATCAACTGTCGGTATTTTATCATCACTACTATACCGACCGATAACTCAACATCCTAGGGCCTTGGGTCCTCGTTGTAATTGGTCATTTCTTGTGGCCTCGCTGCCTGCGTTTTGAACGCGATAAATTTATACTCCACATTTTCTATTGACCATTTTATGGGTCATTTTCTATTGATTCGAATGACTTTTTATTTTTTGAAAATGACGGACATTGAACATCACAGAATTATATAGATATGAAAATACCGGTATTTTTATTTTTGGTAAAATAACAATGAAACTACGTACCTTTACCGTCTTTTATCCACATTTTTTTTCTACAATCTTTGTGTTGTGAAAATCCGGTCACGAAAAATGCTCGTAAGTTTGACCGGTTACAAATTTTTGTTTGTGAATTCACCATAAAAAATGGTAAACTATATAGTTGTGAAATAACCGGTAACGAATTCTTTGGTAAAATTACAGCAACGTTGTTTCGTAAATTCACCGTATCTTGACGAGAAATCTTAATCACTAAGAGACTAAGAGGCACGGTGCGGAGCGCGAAGCGCGACGTCCGAACGCCACCGTGTAGAGCGCGACTTTCAAACGGCGTCGTGCGGAGCGCGAAGCGCGACGTCCATACGACCCCCTGCGGAGCGCGGAGCGCGACTACCGCGCGAGTGCCTTAAAATGACACCAGGGAAAAATGTCCCGAAGGGACATTTGATGGTGGAGAATTTTTTTTGAAGTTTCGCCACCTCGCATCGTCGCGAATTAAGGGTAGCGTCGGGTCACCGGGACGGCTATTCGGACCCCGTGGATTGAGGAACCACGGGGCCTCCAGTCAGACCTCTCCGGTCGTGGGAGTGAACGCTCGCGGCCGGGTAACCTCCATGGCGGGCTCGTTCACCCCGTCGTGGGAGGCTTTAGAGGTCGAGGGGCGGTGGACAGTCAGGCATTAGGCGTCACACCGTCGCCTCGTCCAACCTAAGACACAGACCCGGCCACGTTAGATGGTTGGGCTGTGTCTGGTCACCGGTTGACACTTCAACGCCGCGGAGCAGCCCCGAGACCGACCTTCGAGCTGTTGTCAGCTCTGCCAAAGGCCATCCTCGGCATCTGTCCGAGCAGCGGCGCCTCCACCAGCCAGGACGCCCACGGGGCCTCGCGACGACCGGCAACAGTCGAAGGAATCACCGTCGACGTGGGTTGAGGCGCGGTCACGACTTGAGCTGTCAGATTTTGAGCGTTTCCCGCACTCTTAACGATCTTTTGAGAAATTCCCAGACGTGTCCCAGTTATTGGACACTCTGGCAACGCTGTCGGGAACGCGGGTCAGCATTTTTGAAGACTCAGAGTGAGGCGACAAGATGCGAGGGGAAGCGGCGCGAGGTGAGACGATCGGCGGACATCATCGGCACGCGCCGGTAAATTTCGGCATTTGACCCCGGAGAGGGGATCAGTCAATCAGTTCGGCTCGAGGACGAGGACCTCGAGTCACTCTTCGCGGGAGCAGCTATCGGCGCCGGACTTGTGCGAAAATTTTGGGTATTGGACTTCAGTGACCCCGATCGGCCACCAACCTCCCAGAGATGGACGAAATTTGGAGAACTTTTGAGCCAGTGCCAGTGAGGGCAGTAAGTCCCGCTTGTCGGGTTTTGTTTCCCCTATTGTTTGTCCGGAATCGGCGGAAAATTATTTTCGGTCGCTTATCGACACTCTCGTTAAATTATTTTGTCTTGAAATTTAGTCTCGCTGTCGCTTCGCGACGAATTTTCTGTAATGTATTTCGGTCGAGTAATTCGGCAATTTATGCGAGACAATTATTGTGCTGTCGCTGTGCGACGTTTTTGTAGATTTTGTAGTGTGAAATACTCGCGATTTATTCCGCTGCCGATCAGCGTTTCTTTTTGTTAATTATTTTCTTGTAAGTTAGTCGTTACCCGAGTAGAAATTCTGGCGCGGCCGCAACACGGGCGTGATCAGGTTGACCGGGGCGCCTTGTCAGGCGGTGTCAAGGCAACCTGACCGGGCCCTGCACGAAAATGTAACGCGCCGGTCGACATGGCCGTGATCAGGGTTGCCTTGCTCGCCTGATCCGGTTCAAATCCGGCCTGAATCAGGCGCCAGTCTGATGCCTTATCCGACCGCATTCTGGTGTCTGATCGGGCAAAATCGTCTTACATGACCAGATGAGGCAAAAGCAACGTATATGTTCATGAAACATTAAAAATAATTATTAAAAAAATATTTTTCGGTTGGAGAATTACTTTGCCAGACATGAGTGGTTTTTGTCGATGAAAATTTTTCCTGCCTGACCGGGATTCGAACCTACGACCCTACCTACCTAACTTCCTAAACGCTTACGCTACCGACTGTGCTACCGACGACATGACAATTTAGTATATCCAAATCACACATATAAGTTGCGACATCAAATTGTCAGTATTTTTTTTTATTTGTTTAGCGAAAGCATGGTAGTCCTCTCGACTTGTCGGACCCGATTTTATTTGAAAAAAAATGCTGGGGGTAATCGATCTGTAATTTTTTTTTCCCAAAATAAAAATTCTGAGTAATGCATTCCCGAGATTCACATTACTGACGTCTGTATTTCAATTTTCACTTCGATCCGTTCATAATTCGCGACAAACCGCTGTACCAAACTTTAGAGGTGATGTGCGTCGGTATTTCACATCGTCTTAAGGCAGCCTGACGTAGTAAGCATCGGGTCCATGTCAGGTAAACGCAAGGCAAACCTTACATCAGGCTGCCTTGCGTTTGCCCGACTTGGCCCTGATGCTTACTACGTCAAGCAGCACGGATCAGGCTTGCCTTACATAGGCCAAGTCCGGGCCACGTGAGATAAAAATGAGGCGAACCGTATCAGGCTGCCTTGCGTTTTACCTGACGTGGCCCTGATGCGTACTACGTCAGGCGGCCTTGATAGGGCAACCCTTGTTGAAATCGGACGTGGCCCCAACTCGGCTCTTATGTGGCAAGCCTGATCCGTGCTGCCTTGCCAGAACGTTAGCTGGCCCTGATCAGACATCAGGCAGCCTGACTAGAATTTCTACTCGGGTAATGGCCTTGGGAGAGGAGCTGCTCTCGTGGGGGGTCCACTAGGTTAGTTAATTATTATTATTATTGTTTTTGAGTCTGACTTAGTGTTTGAGGAATTATCCGGAGAATTTTGAGCTGTCGTGCCGGCGGAGCGACTTTCCAAGGGAAACGCCCGGCGTTTTGGTATCGCCATCCTAAGCCAAATCTCATGTGAAATTCAGTCAGTAATTAGTTAGTTTTTTTTTTTATTGTGTTTTGAGCGAAATTTAGGTCCGGAATTATTAGGACTATTACGACCTTGCGCCACGTCCTACCGACGAGAGTTATCGGCTGTCAGAGAGCCGTTTCTGATTTGCGATTTATTTCCGAATTTATTTTGTTATTTTTTTTTCCTGTAATTTCGCCTATGGTAATTTCATGTGATATTAATGATTTTTGAGGGAGTAACGATCGGTTCGGTCCGACAGCCGTTCCGATCACCGAACATTTTGTCAATTTAAATTTCTTGCATTTCATATTATTAAATAAATTGTTACTCTTCCTATTTTATTTAATTTGTGTCTCAGCTGTCGTGATTTCGACCCCGCCCCTCTACCGTTAATGAACTGAGCTAGTGGGTTTAAGCCGCCTCGGCTGTTCCGCCGTCATTAGTTTATCGAGCTAGTGGCCGAGTCGCATCGGTGTAATTTTTGTTAGGGTCATCTTTTGGTGGCTGGCGCCCAGTTAGGACGGCGGACAGCGCGACGGCGAAGGTATCGGGGGAATAGGAAAATCCCGGTTACAAAACATAAGCTAATTTTTTTCTCGAAAACTATTGAGCTTAGCTCAAATTATGTAAGCACAAAAATATCTTAGAACAAAAATATCAAAGAATATCCTCAAATTTTTTTAAAATTTTTCAAGATGATTTTTGGTTTTCCAAAATATCGAAAAAATCAAAATTGCCAATTTTTTTTTTTTCTTCTTAAAAAATTTGAGGGTATTCTTTGACCAATTCTAAGATATTTTTGTTCCTAGATAATTTGTGCTAAACTCAAGTTTCCGAGAAAAAAATGAGCTTATTTTCGTAGCATATTTACGTTCTTGCCGTCATATTGTAAAAAGGAGTGATTCAATGATTGCATAAAAATTTACGCATAAAATAATTCGTATTGTGTCGATAAATTTTTTAAGAAAAAAAAATTTTGGCAATTTTAATTTTTTTGATATCTTGGAAAACCAAAAATCATCTCAAAAAATTTTTGAAAAATTTGAGGATATTCTTTGACTAATTCTGAGATATTTTTGTGCTTACATAATTTGAGCTAAGCTCAATAGTTTCCGAGAAATACATAAGCTTATGTTTTTGTAGAATATTTACGTTCTTGCCGCCATATTGTAAAAAGGAGTGGTTCAATGATTACATGAAAATTCCATGTTAAACTTTAACTATTCCGATCACCCCTGATCATGATTACAGTATGAATTTTTTGCGGTAACATTGTAAAAAAAATACAAAAAAACATTTTTTTCAAAAAATTTCACGTTTTTCACGTTTGAATCGGCCATATTTTTTTTCTTTATGTCTAATCGAAATTTTGAGCCGGTATTCTGAAAGAGCATAAAATTTTACGTCGATATATCTGAAAACAAATTTTTTTCAACGCCGATAACATAAAAAATAATCGCGTTGAAAGTTTGGTAAAAAGTCGGGACGCTTGGACGTTAATGGGTTAATAAGGATATTCTTGACCACCAAACTATTCCGCATCGATTGGTCACCGATTGAATCAAATTCGTAAAACAAAAAATGTCGACTAACTTCACGGGCTAATTTTGATTAATTAATTAAAAACGAACGGTTGAACACCAAATGCTCTAATTAGGCCACCAATGACCACCAATCGATAGCACTAATTGAAAATCAGATTCATTCAAACTTCCGGCCATCTTTATGTAGGTGATATCGTATACGCGCTCATTAATGACCACCAAATGCTCTGATTAGACTACCAATCAATATTAGACGTTTCTGCATCGATTGAGAGGTCGTAGAGCAAAATTGGTCTACAGGAATCTGTTTTATCGACCATAAAAGCTGGTCCATATATCAGTGTATCCAGTCCGAACTCCGAACTACCGGAAGTCAATGATTTTTAAGATTTTAGTTTTTTACGGAAACTAGCGACCACCAACTGTTTTAATTATGATATTTGTGACCACCAATCGATAACGCATCGAATAGTCACCGTGGGAATCAAATTCGATGAACAAAAAAAAAATCGGCTAACTTCACCGACTAATTTTGATTAATTAATTAAAAAAGCCTGCAAAGTAAACCTTGCAAATTGCTTCCTCAGTATTTTACACTTTTGACAAAGCTACCTCTATGAGTAAGTATGTTGATCAATTTTGGCTTCCTCATAGAGGAAGCTTTGTTAAAAGTGTAAAATACTGAGGAAGCAATTTGCAAGGTTTACTTTGCAGGCTTGTTTGTCGTTGCCCTAGCAATCACGATAACTCTCATTTTTACCTAAAAAAAACTGTCCAAGTGGCCATAAAAATAACGCTCAATAGAAGTTATTTTTTGCACAGAAGAAACTTCCGAAATGATCGAAATGACCGTCGAAATAGCCAAACCCAAAAATCTTACAGTTGCTTTTTCATCAGCAGAACCAATAACTTACCGCCACGATGACCCTTTGGCAGTAAGGTTGTCTTGACAGTAAGATATTGATTCTAGCAACGAAAAAGTAACTATCACATTTTTTTTTGTTTCGTCATTTCGAAGGTCATTTTTACAATTTCCGAAAGTTACTTCTGTGCAAAAAACAACCTGTTGAGCGTTATTTTGATAGTCACTTTGAAAGTCGTCGTGATTGCTAGGGTGTCCATATGCAACTCAAATTTGAGATAAATCTGCAAAAAAATTCAACATTTTTTTTTTCCGTCACAGCATTTTCTTTTTCTTATTTTCACAGCAAAATCTAGATTTACCGACATAATGACCATTTACTTGACAAAATTGATCACTGATAATCAAACAACGTGATGACACGTTGAAAAGTGCAGTCGGATGGCTCAGAATTTACAGGAGTTGAATTACTTACAGACATTATAAAAAAAATTGAAATTGCAATAACATTAGAACTGCTTTACCGATTTCCGCCAAATTTGGTCGAAATCATGATTTGATAGTAGTCCGTTTACGTACAAAATTTCAGCCCGATATCTCTTAATTTGCGGAAATTATAGCGTGAAAACGATTTTTTTCAAAAATTTAAAAGTGTTGTGAAATCTGAAGTTTCCAACCGATTCGCTCCAACTACAATCCCAAACGTTGTTCTATGATAGCCTACTCGCTTGCCAAATTTGAAGAACATCCAATGAAAATTACGACAGTTATCGCGCGACCAATGAAATCTGCACGCACGCACGCACGCACGCATGCACGCACGCACGCACGCACGCGCGCACGCGCGCACACACACACACACACACACACACACACACACACACACACACAGACACACACACACACACACACGCACACGCACGCACGCGCACGCACGCGCACGCGCACGCGCGCACGCACACGCACACGCACACGCACACGCACACACACACACACACACACACACACACACACACACACACACACACACACACACACACACACACACACACACACACACACACACACACACACACACAGACATTTCGTAAAAACCACTTTTCTCGACGTTTTATGACTTTCTGAGTATACTGACATGAAAATCTCGAAAAAAACAAATTTTCACGAAAACAATGCTTCCTCTGTGAGGAAGCAAAAGAACGGTTGACCACCAAATGCTGCTGTAATTAGGTCACCAATGGCCACCAATCGACCGCCAATCGATTAAAGTGAGTCATAATTGGATTCGTTACAATTTTCGGCTAACTTCACTTAGGTTCGTAGTTCAGCTATTATGTTAAACTACAAGCGGCGACACGTCGCGGCAACGAAAAAAGTGCAGGAGTGGGGGTTGTCACTCAAAATCAACTGATGGAAAATTATTACGGGATAATATTTACTGAAATCTTCATCGTATCTTGTTTTTCGCGCAGCTATGGTGGATCTTCGTACAGGTTGCGCATCTCCCTTTCATCGGCGCCTCCTGCTCTGAGCAAACAAGTCATCGGATGACTCGAGTTTATCCTCGAAATCTTCCTCTTCGTCGCTCTCCGGATCGTCCTCGCTGCTAATGTCGAGACTACTCAGTTTCCGGTGTTTCTTTCGCGACAGTCGACAATGTTTCTTCGACATGAAAAAACGAAACATAAAACACGTCGAAATCGAAAGAGAAAAATTATTTTCTTCATACCGATCAGTGGTGGACGCCTCGTCGAAGATATCGTCGGGTGTGATAATGGGAAATCGCGCGGATCTTGGGATGTTCTTTACTTTACTTTGAAGTAAAGGCGGAAAAATGTCTTTCCTTCACTTTACTCTACTTCACCTTACGGTCCCACGGGCACGGGCCCATGGACCCACGAACCCACGAAAGGTATCGAAACACAAGAAGGGAAGAACAAAGTCGAAGAAGGCAACCGTCGATCAAAGTCGCAGACTCACCGAAAAACAGAAGAAATGTGTGCAAGGGGCGAGGTCAAGACGCGATTCGTCAAAACCCTAGAAAAATATAAGTGACCAATTTTTCCGTTTGATTTTCTTTATAAAGCTCAATGATGAATCAATATTGAGATACAACGTTACACTTAACGATACATATATAATTAAAAAAAAAAAAAAACAAAAAAACAAAAAAAAAGTATTCAGAAAATGGCAGTGCAGATTTTTGGATTCCTATTAGAATCCATTTCCATCAATATTAATATTTATCTTAACGATATTATTATCGCTATTATTATTAGCTTTACTCTCTTCGCTATATCGGTTGCCTAGTTGTGTCGTTCCTTGCGATGCTATTTGATCCGTTTCAGCCGTTGATCGGAGTTCGGCAGCGAATCTTCAGATTGTTCTCGAGATCGGTCACGCGATTCGTGAGATGCTGAAGCTTTCGGCTCTCGAGCTCGAACTGCTTGACTTTACTTCTGATGTCGTATATCTCCTGTTGCATCAGTTGCTACAATAAAACGCACACGTTCGGCAGACATCTTGATAATCTCAAGACGTTGAATTCTGGATGCGACAACTCACCACATTGTCGACGGCTCTTCTCATCACCGCGACTTCTTCGACCGCCTGCGTTATCTTCGTGTTCATCTCCGAAACCTCGGCGTCCCTCTTCCTAGCCCTGGCTATCTGTTTCTCCAGCTTCGCGAGCCGCTTCAGTATGATCTCGTAGTCCTCATCATTTCCCTCGCCCACTTCGTTGTCGGTATCTATAAGACACACACACACACTTTATGTGTCAAATGCGCTGAACATTTTCTATATTTTTATGCGAACTTTAACGTTAGAAAAAAAAAACATCCGTTTTTTTACCACGCGTCGCTGGCGTCGTTCTTCTCGGCATGTCGATCGTTGCATTTGTCGTAAAGCCGTAGTCGTTCTCCAGGTCATGGGCCTCAAAGGCTGTTCCGTCGCTGCCTGCAGGGGAGATTTTGAATAATCTTTGTTGTTGAATATGCTGGACTTAAGTCTGAGGTGATCGAGGTTTATTCACCGTTTTTTCGACAGGATTGACCGTCCGGCTGAATGTGAAATCCGTGTCTACAGTGGCACTTGTAACTTCCCGGCACGTTTATACAGATCTGACCGCAAGGCTTCTCGGTCAAACACTCATCGACATCTGTGAAAAATGATTCAATATGTATTTAATCGCAACATAATCATCGACGTTCACTGTGATAAAAATGCACTCTTATGGAAGAGCTGACGATACGTTTTTCCGAGTGCAAAGTTTACCTGTCTGACACTGCGTTCCCGTGAAACCCTTGGGACAATTGCACTTGCCGTGGGGCCCGCAGACTCCGCCGTTGAGGCAAGCTGCCCGGCAGGTGGCTGCACACAGAAATAAAATCATTCGTGATTCACGACACGCAACTATTATGGAATCGAGCGATCGCGTTTTAGAAAAATAAAATTTACTCACGTCTGTTGCAACCATAACTCGTTCGAGACACCTGAGACCATCCTGGACAGCACACAAACGTCGAAGCCGTCATCTCGGTGTAGACTAATCTGGATCGACAGTGGAGATAATGAAAACAAAGGGGAAAAGAGAAGCAAAGGAGGTTGAAATCTGATGCACTTAAGCGGAAGTAACGATATTCTCGTATCTTAGGCTTTGAAAAAATACAATTAAATTAATATAGGATTCAATGAAATCCTTAGGACTTGAGTAGTTAAAAATGTTTTACCTGTACTGTCTCGAACGAACGTGATGCGCGATAGAATTCGGGATTTGCCTGGTGCAAACACGTCTTCTGCAACAACAACAACAAATTATCGTTCAAAAATGTCTCAACTTCCGTAGAGTCAGCGTCGAATTATCTTTGAGGTCCCAGTAATAGTGCATTTCTCGCTGACATTGAGCAAAAAAGTCAACGCGTTAAATTCCTCGCCATAAGGAAGAAGCGAAGTGAAAGGGAAGAGGGACCTAAAAATACGTCGACTGTCGACGTTATTTATTTATTTTCCCACGCGGCCAACGCAGTCAACGCGCCCTTAAGCCGAAATTTCGCGAGCCCGAGTAGTTGGCCGAGCCGTTCGAGCGTTTCGCGTGCGCAAGTAAAAAATAGAAAGGGGTCGCGCGCGGCGACGAGCGAAGAGAAAAAGGGTATAAAAAATAAAATAAAAATGCGTTCTCCTCTCTCGAGGCGCGAGACTCGCCTCTCGCACTTGGCGCGAGCTAACGAGATCATGATCATCGCTCGCGCGCGAGCCGAGGCCGCGGCGAGGCATCGACGAATGAGCTTCGCGATTTAACGTCAATTAAGGGGACGATGAAAAACGCATAAAAGTTTTGATACTCTCTCAGTTTGCGCGGCGCGCGATCGTCGCGGTGGCCGAATGAAGGGACCACAGTTTTTTTTATTACTCTTTCGACGCCGCGAGCAAAATTCTTACGACTTGAGTTATAGCCGACGCGGAGAAGACACCAAACATTCTCTGCCAATCCAGACACTTATTTTTTTTGCGTTTTTTTTTTTATGTGATCCGCGATTGGCCATATTTTAACCAGTTATGGAATTCCACCGCATTTTTTTTTACATTCTTTAATAAACGCAACAAAAAAAATCGCAAAACATAAATAACCATTTGTCTCGAAAAAAAAAATCGTTGATTTGAACAATGGATTGTTGCCTCTAGCGACATCCAAGATTTTTCAACGTCGATGGCGCTGATGCACTTTTTCCATTTCCAGTCTGCTGCGACTCTTCTCCCCCTTGTATACCGCCCACACGTCTCTCGAGAGTGACGTTTATAAATGTTCCGGCTCGCGATCGATCATCGTTGACGCGTGTTTAAACATTCTTTTCGAAACGGCGATACACCGAAATGCTTCTGGCGCGCGTTCGTGTCTTTTGCCCTCGCGCGACGCGCTTATACCCGGTCCAGCGCTAATTTCAGCAACTCCGAATGGTAGCACAAAGTGCTGCTGCTGCTGTTTATGCCATGAGTTCATTCAACTTTCGGGTCGCGGAATTATAAACTGATGTTTTCTCGAATACATTTCTTTACATTTTTTTATGCCGACTTGAAAGATTTTTTTTACCGTTCAAAGAATGACCATTTTTTTAAATATAGATTTTCGTCTACAATGACATCCATTTTAACGAATTTTTAATTCTCAAAAATTGGTAAAAAAATCGTCCGAGACTGTAGAAATGTTTGCGCTGTGAGTCGGAATCTCCCGTACCGTGCGGTATCGCATGCAAAGTTTCGACGATCGGCGCACGAAGATCGCGAATCTGCATGGACCGTCGCCATCGGCGAAATCGCGCGCGGTGAGTTTATCGTCGAGATCGTGGTAGCAGCTTGGAACGATTTTAGCTGCTGCGGCGGCGGCGGCGGCTGCACGACCCACAATACGCACCGCACGACTGCCGATCACGATGAGCGGAGACGATAGCGTCGACGCGAAGGGTGCCGCTGGTACGTTGTATCGGCGACGCTCGTATGCATGTACACGCGCGTAATTACACTCGCGATCGTCCCGCGCGCGAGACCGACGATCACGCGGTAATTCTCCGACGTCGAGAAATCGCCCACGTTCCGGCGATCCACGCGGTTCTCGCGGTTCTCGCGTCGCCCGAGGAGACAAAACTCCGAAGTTGAACTTGAACGAAAACACTTCGCGAACGAGGAAATTGTTTACTCGAGACGGCGAGCATTGAACACGCGCGCGTTGGAATTTCCGCTGAGTATTTTTCTACCGAACTCGTTTTCGTCCTTTTTTGGTAATACAAGTAGATATACCGCAAAAATCATTTTATATCCTTGCACCATTCCGAAGCTTTCTTTATTCTCCTCCCGACGATAAGATCGGTACATTTTATGGGCATCAATATGGCGCATATCATTTTGACAACGACCCTTCGATTGATATTTCTTTTTTTTTATCAAAGAAAATATAAACCCGATTGATGATCAAAATTGTACGTGAAGAGCTCGAGTGTACAGCGAAAAAATCGGGCGGACCGACAAGCCCCGACAAGTGACACGGAGTCGCCCGTACCACAAGCCTCGGGCGTTCTCGAGCCTCGAACACCTCGAACACCTCGAACACCTCGAACACCTCGAACACCTCGAACGGCTTTTAAACCTCCCCCCCCCCCCCCCCCTCCGAGTCAACGAGCAAAACAAGAATCCAGCAGCGCGCGCGACGCGAGTCGAGTCCGCGTATCTCGGATCGCGCTCGTAATTCTAAATACGCGTACCGAGACGGAGAGACAAAGGGTATCTAGGCGCGCGCGCGCGCGCGCACGCGGGTGCCCGAAGCCGCGCGCAGATCTCATTTGTCCGCCGCAGGATTTGTCGAGACCCGAGACCCGCGCGCGCGCGCGCGCGCGCCGAGCCTCTATTCATGCTCTATCACTCCGCGATATCTCTCGCACACACCCTCATTGTTTCGAACCGGCGTGGAACGGGGCAAACGGCAAAACTCGTTTCATCGCCAACATTGCGGCGTGTTCGCCCCGACACGACAGAGATGTCGGGTACGTAAGAAATAAAGAGAGAACAAGAAAAAGAGGAAAAAGAAATCGCAACCTTCCGCGCTGCGCCGTAGAAGGCTCGGTAACTCCGCGAGGATTTGGTCATGACCACCTTCGTCGTCGTGCGGCGGTCTCGCGAGTGTATACGCAAATCTCCAACGTACGATAAGAAAGACACACGTGGCGCGCATTCCATTACGCGCAAAAAAAAAACAAAAATGAGTGTATTACGGCTTTTTGTGTGAGAATTTTTTGGTAGAAAAAAAAAAAAAAACGAAATTCGAGAAGGCCAGTCGCGGCGAGCGAGCTGCGGTCAAGTTGGCGTGAACTGCGCGGTTGCATCGCGGTACCGCGAGAGATGTTGTGGCTACAACATCGCGCGCGTTGTCCGTAGGTCGAGGGTTCGAAAACCGGCGCGCGCTGCAGTTTCGCGGCGGAATAAAATATGTATATATATATATATACGGACGTGATGTGGCTCCAGATAAATATATAGGGCGTTCCACGTCGGAGCTGTAATTTCCACAATTTCTATATTTATGGGACTCAAATTCTTGCGGAAAACAATCAGGCGCGTTCTATTGACTGTCTGTGAGCCTGCGCGAAATTATTATTATGGTTGTTGTTGTTGTTGTTGTTGTTGTTGTTGTTGTTGTTGTTATTATAATTGGCTATTCGTGATTGATGCGAGAGTCGAGGCCTTACTACGACAATGTCAGGTCAACCCACCCCGCGTGATGCTTCGTGTAACTGGTCGCTTCGGCGGCCGAGGCGAGTCCGTAGCTCGTCGCGGCGATATTCTGCTCCCGCGTTCGCGCGGGGTTGTCGTCGAAATTGCGCTGCTGATGGTAACCGGCGTAAGCTACGGCCCTGGTGCCCTCGTACTTGGCCACAGCGACTGCGGTCAGTTTTTCATACTCGCTTCTACCTTCCCTCGCGTCGCTGCTGCCGCTGCTGCTGCTGCCGTTCATCTTCGTCGTCGACGTCGGCCTCGCGATCCTCGAGTCGAAGAATTCGCCGGCGCCGCCGTTGGCCGCGCGATGTCGCGAAAAACTCGTCTCGGTCCCGCTGTGTCCTGGCGAAGCGCGCGGAAAAAAAAACAAGCAGTCTAGGGAAAAATTATCGAATCCAACTTGGTGCATGCGACGTTTTTTTTTTTTTCATGCAAATACTCCCGTGACGTTTTTTTTTCCGCGATGCATGCATATTGTACGCTAGACTCTGACATGCGCGGCAGCGATATTGAGAGGAAACTCGAAATGAAAATGACTAAATTACGGAAATATCGTGAAAATTGTTTTATTTTTATGGTTGCGCGCGCGGGCGCGTTTTAACGAACCATCGTCGTCGCGATGGCCTTTTGGCCGGCTTCCCGTCTCGAGTCCGTGCGTGTGATGACTTCCCGAGTTTCCCGGCGAAGCGACGCGCGTTCCTCCCGCGGGACTCGTGTGACCGGAGCTGCGTTGGCCGTCGCGTCCGCCGAGCTGCTGCTGCTGCTGGTGCTGGTGCTGGTGCTGGTGCTGGTGCTGGGGCCACCGAGCGTTGCCGTCCCGCTCGTGTCGCTCGCGCGACAAGTGACTCACTGACGAGTCCTCGCGGCGATGGAACCAGGCGACGGGCCACGAAGGACGACTCGACGACGGTTCCCGCTGGCTATCGAGATCCAGTGGAAACGACGATGATGCACCTTCATCATTCCACGTCGGTTAAGACACGAACGAAAAAATATAGACAAATTACACAACAAAATTCGCCATTCTTTTTAGGTACTTCATTATCGTCGTCGTTATTTGGTAGTATTTTTCGTGCAATTGTATCTGGGCAACTATAAATTGGGCTGGTAATTCTAAAAACGTAAATTGGCCGTCGTAACCCTGAGAAGCATTTTTATTTTCAAACCAAAGACTGTTTCGACAATTTTATTGATTGAAATTGTAGTTAACAAGATTATGCGGAATTTTTGGAAGAAATAAAAAACGTGTTTTGTTTTTCAGGGAATGTCAGCCGACGTGAAATGTCTCACCCGCGACTCGCGGCGCGATCGCCCGAAGAGCGAGGACGATGACGACGACGACAGCCGCGCGAGGAACGCACGGGCGAATCATTGTCGCGAATTTCTCGCACTTGACCCTCGCGACGCGTTTTTTTCGTTCGACCGACGAATTTCCAATTCCCTGCTCTTCTCGTGTCGCGCTTATTTCCCGCTCGTATTTCACATGGTCGCGTATTTCACGTGCTGGAATTGTTGCGTGCAATGTTTCCAAAGGGCGGTAATCATCGTCCGATTACGGAGAAAGAGAAAAATCCCTGATGTATTTTTGACTTGGCAAAGGGCAAATCGAAAACGTTGGGCGCGTCGCGGGTGCGCGATGATCGCGATGATAACGCGAGGAGGACGCGGTTTTCGGCGTGCAAATTGTCCGAAGGCAGCAAAGGCACTGCCGAAGCGTTCGCGAACCACGAGACGCGACGCGACTCGCCGAACTCGCCCTCCACGTGCTTCAGTTGTCCGTGTTCTCCTGCTCCCCCTCCCCCCCCCCCCCCCCTCGCCCCGGCCGACCAACCGCCTCGCCCCCACCCTGGGCTCCATGGCCGATCGGCAACACGCGTGCAGCAGCAGCAGCAGCAGCAGCAGCAGCCCAGAGCACGCCCAGAGGCACCCCGGGCTCACGTGCGCGCGCGATCGCGTTTGCTCGCAGTGTGCGGGCCGCGCGCACACTCACGCGCACGCTTTGCGCCGCGCACGTTCGGAGAGCTCTCGCCGCGCTCTCTCTCTCCCTCTAACGCGCGCTTGTCGCTCGCGCCACGTCCCTTTGTCTCGCTCAGCCCCCCGCGTGTGAAGGCACCAGTAAATGAACAGTCACCAGTGAATGAACAACAGCGTTTTTCACAGTTCATGACCAATTATGACGACTTGGCT
Source organism: Itoplectis maculator (assembly GCA_964034905.1). Lineage (NCBI taxonomy): Eukaryota > Metazoa > Arthropoda > Insecta > Hymenoptera > Ichneumonidae > Itoplectis > Itoplectis maculator. The sequence continues at coordinate 778,450 of OZ035863.1, forward strand.
GAACATTAGATTCCTAATTTGTTAATTTTTTAGCTATCCACTGCTATTATTTTGTCACTGAAGCTTATTTTCGATCAAAACTACAGGTTAGATTGGCTCGTTCATTTACTGGTGTTTTTCGATTTTTGGCTTTTAGTATTTATTTTTATATATTTTGCGATAAAAATACGAGATTTTTTTAGCTGTTTCACATATTTTGACATTTTGGCCAACGGATAAAATTTTCGCAAACAATTTTTAAATATTGCATTTCATAAAAACTCATGATAAACAAATCTTTCTGCTTAACCGTTCATTCACTGGTGACTTTACCCTATCTCTTTGTTACACTTTCTGATTTTTCATCGCCGCTTCTGTGTGTTGCCGCTGCGACTTTTGCCGATGCGCGTGTCATACGACGTTAGCCTTTTCGCATTTACATTGTCTACAGAGATCGTCTACACAGTGTGATGAAATTTCAAGCGGGAAGGGGAAATCGGTTGTAGACTCGTTGGTGAAAATAACACAATTTATTCGACCGAATTTAACGTCGTCCGTCGATAAGAAAAATTTGTCGATAAAAGCAATATCTCGCTTTCGTCTTCGAGTCGATATTTATATATGATTTACCGCTCCACAGATGTTTATCAATCCTTGAGCTTGCGGATGTCGATCTCGTAGGGTGGATTGCCGTTTCTGGAGACCCACACGGAACCGTTTTCACCTTTCTCGATAACCTCTATGAGCGCCCTCGCCACGCAGTCCGCTCTGTCGACCGCGGGAACAAAGAAAAAGAACATTAGGATCGACGCGAAGGACGGCGGAAATATGCGGCGAAATTCGTGCTGAAAAAAGCAGGCGAGCATTTACGGTTGTTTCGGAATCGACGCGAAGTGAGTTGTCGCCGCGGCGCTGTCCACGAGGGGCAAATGTTTGTCCCTGGTCGTAAACGCAGACTCCGTCACACCGGGACAAATGACTCGCAGACTTATGCCACTTTTCTCGTAACAATTCTGCGTTTAAAACGGATAACTTTTGTCAAATTCTGATTCCATTCCACTTCGGTTCGGACACTCAAAAAAAACTTGAGATTTTTACGGGAAAAAAAAAAAAAAAAAAAAAAAAAAAAAAAAAAAAAAAATCGAAAATATTGTATTTTCTATGTAATGTCGAAGTGATTTAATGATTTCAGCTGGGCAAACCTTCATGCTGGTGGTGAAGCCCACAACTGCGTGTTTGGTGGCCGAATAGACTGGAAGAAAATACGACGGAACGAGACCCGCGGTCGAGGAGACATTAACTATGATCCCTCCTCTGCACCACCCAACACCTTTGTGTTTGCCCATGCAATCGTAGCCAACGAGTGTGCTGTTTACAACTGCACTCTGCGAATCGTACAAAAATCATTCGACCAAGTACGTGAATTATTATTAGATATGTGTTCGTATCATTTAATTGCGTCAATTATTATTATTTCGCAAGCCCGCGATTAGGTGGGATGTGCTTCGAGATTTCGAAAGAAATTCGTACTTTCAATGATTCGGACACACAATGTGATTCGGGCTTACTCACGAAGTTAACGTCGATCATTTTTTGCCAGTTACGTCCGTCAAAGATTCCGGCATTGTTGATAAGAATGTCGACGCCCCGAAGGGCTGACGAGGCCTTTTTGAAGACATCTGTTCCGCGAAATATTTTATTTGCTTTTTGTTGTTTTCCCGCAGATACCGCAGAACCTCAAGAACAAGACTCACCTGCGAACTCGTCGAACTTCGTAACGTCCGATGGAAAGAAAAATGCGCGCCCTTCGCCGAATTCTTCGATGAGTTTTTTCGTCGATTCCTCGCCGTTGGAATTGGGCAGATCCAGAATTGCAACGGCCTGCGCGGCGTTGAAATAACCAAAAATAAAACTACACCAACGCACCAAGAATAAAAATGAACCATTTGTCACCTTTGCTCCGTTGCGCAGTAATTGCCGACAGCATTGGAAGCCAATACCATTGGCACCTCCGGTGACAATCGCAGTTTTTCCTCGTACGGTTGTCATCGTTTTTCAAAAATGTTGGGGCAGTTATCACAATTTCGATGAATTAATTAACAAAATAGAATTCGTTACAAACTTTTCAACTTTGCAACGATAATATGTTGTTAAACAAAAAATGCACTGTGCGTAACTGCACTTCGATCCGTGTGCCGCTACTTGAAATAGCATCCGCTTTCGATAGCGTTGCCTTTAGTATTGGAGCTCTGCGCGCAATTTCGCATGTTTTAAAGGTTTCATATCATAAATAAACACAGCCTCGTTGCGATAGCGAACAAAAGAAAACTCAGCATATAAACTTTAATCTTCATACATATAATTGACATACATAACGATGTTGAAAATAAGCAAAACACAATGTAGAATGTAGCTCAATATGTCAGATAACTTATCAAAGCAATTACGCCCGATGATTTGTTTGTCAAAACAACATGTCACAGTATTATTATTGCGTTTAAGAATACTTTATGTGTGGAATTTAATCCCCACTTATCTCACAAAGATTTTATCAAAACTTAAAATAAGATTTCAGCGCAAGATTAGTTTGGGCTAAACAATTATTTTGCTGCAGCGCAATTACAATTACAACGACGTTTTTTACATAAAAAATATTAATATTTCCACAAGTATAAATCTCTCTGATCTTTTGTTGTCTATAAATTATTGAAATATAGTAATTTTTCGAACTGTTCCCGCCAAGGATTTGAAGAAATGAAACAACCAATCTCTCGGCCCTCAGTTCGAATGAAAGCCCATGATTGGCCGGTGTACAGGTTACGCATCCGCGCAAAGATATGCGTGAAGTTCGCTTTATATCATCGCTGGCTGGCTGCATTTCGACAATCGATGAGCACTTCGGAGAGTCTGAAGACAGCTGCTGACGACGCGACGAGCGACGAGCGACGACACAGCCGATGTACCTACTTGCTGTGGTCGCCGCGAACGACGGTTCCGCGAAAAACACATGTAGAGAGAAAAATTATGGCGGGATCAAGAGTTTTATTAAAAACAATTGTATTTACGTTATCCGCAACGCTGCTATGGACCGAAAAACTCGCCTCGGCCTCCCGGCTCAATGTTCCACGAGTTTTGTTGCCCGTTTTGAGCGACTTTCCCGTGAATTTCACACTCGAAGTCACCGAAGGCGGTTGCTACCAATGGTAACGAACTTTATTCATATATATATATATATGTATTTCAAAATACGAAAATGTCCATCTTCAACAATCAACGAGAAATCCATGAATTATTTCCCCGCTTCTCCTCCAATTTTTCTTGCCTTTGGATTCTTTTCAACGGAAGTTCGATTTTTAGGTTAAGTCGCTTTGTTAGTTCGCTTTTCGCCGGTTTCTTTTTTTTTTTTTTTTTTTTTTTCTTATCGGCGAATTTTTTTTCGTTCACTTCCCTCGAATGAGCTAAGCTGACGAATCTGTGGGATTTTCTTCCCTTTTTTACCTATTTTCTTAATAGTATTTCGATAGTCATACACATTTGCAAATGACTTTTTAGGTTATGTCGTTGATAAGCCTGTTGCCGGTTTTTTGTTTGCTTCTGCTGCAGCAAATTTTTATTCACTTTTCCCGAATTATAGAATATCCAGAAATTTCGTCGTTATTTGCTCGGTGTTCCCCCCAATAATTCCGATTCTTTCAGGTCTACTTCGAGACTCGACGTCGTTCACCTCATCCCCACGAGTGAAAACCCCGAGCGAACATGTTCGTCCGCCGTTATGGTTCAGAGCGTGACGAGGGAGCCCACCAGAAATACCGCCATAGTCCTCGCCGAAGATATCAACACCGGACAGTTTTTGAGATGCGACGTCATCGTCGACGCTATATTCTCGTTGAAACTCGTCACGACGAGTAGAGAATTGTTCATCGAAGAAGCGCCGGAGGCGTTCGAAGTCAGGGCCTACGACGAACAAGGTACCGTAGAACCGCGCTTCTTAGTCTTTCGAAAGCAGCCTTTCGTGCAAATTAGAAAAATGAATATTTATTTTCATATTTAATAAATATGAAAATGATGTAACTCGCAGGAAACGAGTTTACCACGTTGGCCGGTGTGGAATTTCACTGGAGCATCGGCAGCGGCGACAAACGCCACAACGAGAACGAGTACAACAACATTCTTCGGTTCATGACGTTCCAGGAGTCGCCTTACGAAACGCCGCCCACGATAGCCATGCTCGATGGCACCGGTAAGATGGGACACATTATTCTCCTCGAAGGAATCAAGACCGGTACAACCAAGGTACAAACGTTTTTTCTCTCTCTCTCTCGTGAATTTGACTAAGTATCTCCAAGACGGCAGATGTAAGCCAGTCCACCACTGGCTCAATATGTAATTGCGAAAAATCGAATTCCGCAGGTGTCCGTGAGACTTCCACATGCGGAATACAAACACGTTCCTGCCGTCGAAGTGGAATTGATCGTCGTGGCCAATCTGATTATTCTACCGACCGACGTGACGATGATGGCGCACGATAGTTTTAAGTACAGAATAATGCAGGTAAAAAAAAAAAGAAAAAAAAACGGACTCGATGAAATTGAAATTTCTTGTGCGAACGTTTTCATGAGCGAACGTAAAAATGTGCTTGGTGAAATTCAGGTTCAGCAGGGCCGCTTGGAAGAAATAAGCCTTCCGTCCTCGCAGTATTATTTGGCAGCAGAAAATCCAGCTATACTGGAAATCAACAACGACAGACGCTCGGCGTATTCGCTCGCCCGGGGAAAGACGAAAGTGCTGCTGCACGACAGAAACGTGCACGAGGAATACGGCGTTGTGCTGCCGACCGCCACAGTCAACGTCAACCAAGTCGCCTACATCACGATCACAGTTTTGCCGAACAAAAATTCGGGTCTCATTCTCGGCGAGACTCACGAAATAGTCGTCGAGCTGTTCGACAGGTAAATAAACATAAACCGATTTTTGCTGTGTTGCTGGCTACACCGGATGGGGCGCAATAATCTCAGTTACGACCTCGGTTTGCAGCAAGGATCACAAATTTCACATTGGCGAAGGAGTCGAAGTGCGGATAGGTATCGACGCGCAGATGTTCGAGACGCAGTCGCAAACGCAGAACGGCAGCCACTTGGTCGTCACACCGATTGCCTTGGGATCGAGCGTCGTCGAGGCGTGTCTGCACGGAGTGATCGACAAACGAGGCAAACGAATTCCGCTCTCGCCGCCGCTCGAGGCGAAAGCCGAGCTCGTCGTTCACACTCCCGTTGTCGTGAGTCCTCGCGTTTTGGCCGTTCCTTGGGACTCGAAGAGCAAATCGCGGTAAGATCGTCGTGAAAACTCAATCGAGATTATGTCGCGCATTAAGTTACGCAAACGACAAAATATTGATGTTATTAACGACAAAAATGATGCCCATTATGCCCAGCTTCGACATAGCGTTGAAAGCCACGGGCGGCGACGGCAAGTACGTTTGGGCGTCTCGGCAACCCTCGATTATCTCCGTATCGCAGAACGGCGTTGTCCGCGTTTTGAACCAAGGCTCGGCCGACGCGATCGTGTCGATGGCGCGAAACCAGTTCAACAAGGATCGCGCCAAGGTCCACGTGTTGCTGCCGTCGCGCCTCGAGATTATTCAGTACAGCTTGGAGGCGGCGGTCGGCGAGCCGATAAATTTGCACGTGGCTCTTTACGGAAAATTGGGCGAAGGTGCTGAGGCCAAGGAAATCCCGTTCAACGATTGCCGCGAAATTCCATTCGAGGTTTACATCCCCGACGGCGCCAACTTTGTGCAAAACACGAGCAGCAGCAGCAGCGAGATACCTCATCAACCCGTGGGCATTGCCTGCGCGACCGTCCGAGTCGTCGGCCTCACTGTCGGCGCCTCCGGAATCACCGTAGCCTACAGCGCGAACGGCCAATATCTCGTCGACAACGTCACCGTCTCGGCTTACGAAAAACTCGTGGCGCTTCATCCGCAGAGCGCGGAAACGCTGCTGGCGGTCGGCTCGTCGCGCAAAATCGTCTTCAAGGTACACTCAACTGATAAACAATTTAACAAAAAAAAAAAAAAAAAAAACACAAATAGACTTATCGATATATTCACTGGTTAAAGGGAGGTCCGCATCCCTGGCCGGGAAAGCCTCAGGGCTACAGCCGCGGGATATCCGTTTCCGGCGAGGAAAACGTCGTTCGCGTCGTCGACCAACGATACACGGCACTGCCGGACGTCTCTGTCTACGAAGTCGTCTGCAGAAGCCTCGGCGACGTTCTCGTGACTTACACCGTTTCCAACAGTCCGCTTCTGCCAAATTGTCGAGGCAGTGAGGCCACGGCGAGCGTCCGTGTTGTCTGCGGTAGACCGAGGATCATTCGGCTTCAGCCGGAATTCAGGGACAGCGAGAGATGCCCGATCGGACGGAACAGCGAGCGCGTCGTCGCTCACAGCGACGAGCCTCTGAGACTCGTCGTCGCGGTCAACGACGAGGACGGCAGAAGCTTCGACAATATTACGAGCTTCACCGTCGACTGGAGTCTCAAGCCTGTCGACAGCGGAATCGTCGAAGTTGCCGCTGCGGTACAGGAGGAAACTTTCACGGACATGGAAGTCGTCCTTCCCCGAAGCCATTACCAGGTATTTTCGTTTTTTTTTTTTTTCGTATTTAATTGTTCGTTTAACCCATTAACGTCCAAGCGTCCCGATTTTTTACCAAACTTTCAACGCGATTATTTTTTATGTTATCGGCGTTGAAAAAAATTCGTTTTCAGGTATATCGACGTAGAATTTTATGCTCTTTCAGAATTCCGGCTCAAAATTTCGATTAGACATAAAGAAAAAAAAAATATGGCCGATTCAAGCGTGAAAAACGTGAAAATTTTTGAAAAAAACCTTTTTGTGCATTTTTTTTTGCAATGTTACCGCAATGAATTCATACTGTAATCATGATCAGAGGTGATCGGAATAGTTCAAGTTTAACAGGGAATTTTCATGTAATCATCGAACCACTCCTTTTTACAATATGGCGGCTAGAACGTAAATATTCTACAAAAACATAAGTTAATTTATTTCTCGGAAACTATTGAGCTTAGCTCAAATTATGTAAGCACAAAAATATCTTAGAATTGGTCAAAGAATATCCTCAAATTTTTCAAAAATTTTTTGAGATGATTTTTGGTTTTCCAAAATATCCAAAAAATTAAAATTGCAAAATTTTTTTATTTTTCTTTAAAAATGTATCGACACAATACGAATTACTTTATGCGTAAATTTTTATGCAATCATTGAATCACTCCTTTTTACAATATGACGGCAAGAACGTAAATATGCTACAAAAATAAGCTAATTTTTTTTCTCGGAAACTATTGAGTTTAGCACAAATTATCTAAGAACATGAATATCTTAGAATTGGTCAAAGAATACTCTAAACTTTTTTAAGAAAAAAAAAAAAAAAAAAAATTGTCAATTTTAATTATTTTGATATTTTGGAAAACCAAAAATCATCTCAAAATTTTTTTTTTTAATTTGAGGATATTCTTTGACCAGTTCTAAGATATTTTTGTGCTTACATAATTTGAGCTAAGCTCAATAGTTTCCGAGAAATAAATTAGCTTATGTTTTTGTAGAATATTTACGTTCTAGCCGCCATATTGTAAAAAGGAGTGGTTCAATGATTACATGAAAATTCTCTGTTAAACTTTAACTATTCCGATCACCTCTGATCATGATTACAGTATGAATTCATTGCGGTAACATTGCAAAAAAAAATGCACAAAAAGGTTTTTTCAAAAATTTTCACATTTTTCACGCTTGAATCGGCCATTTTTTTTTTTTTTCTTTATGTCTAATCGAAATTTTGAGCCGGTATTCTGAAAGAGCATAAAATTCTACGCCGATATACCTGAAAACGAATTTTTTTCAACGCCGATAACATAAAAAATACTCGCGTTGAAAGTTTGGTAAGAAATCGGGACGCTTGGACGTTAATGGGTTAATTGTTTGAATTTGAATAATTACAACCAGACCGCAAAATTGGGAATTTCTAGATAATCGTGCCGAAAAAGCACACGGGTTCTCTGGCGGTGGTGGCGCGAGTCACCGGTTACCGAGTGGACATTCTGTCGCGCTTGAAAGTCACTCCGGAATGGCCAGCGTTCGCGACACCGAGCGAGCGAGGCTCGGCAGCGACTCCGCTGATCGAGGCCGAAGTCAGCGTGTTCCTCGTCAACGACACGACGATCGCTCCCAGTCGAATGAAAGTTCTGAACGATCCGAGCGGCAAATACTCGCTGCAGGTGAGCCAGGGCTCCGGCTACTACGAGTTCGTTCTCAGCAGCGAGGACGTCGCCGACATTCGCTACGTCGAGCCGACAAAGACGATCAGCGTGATTCCGAAACGTCCGGGAGTCTTGAAAATTGCTCTCGTCGATCTGTGCCTCGCGTCGGTGCCGGCGGAGGCGGAGATCGAGGTCCAGCAGTTGGCGGGCATCGAGGTTTGCAGTGATTTTTTTTTTTTTTTTTTTTTTTTTTTTTTTTTTTTTCGTGTCTGATAAAAAAACCGATTAATTGTATTGGACAGGTCGAGAGCGTGAATAAAGTGGAGAAAGGAAAGTGCATCGTCGCTGCGCTGAGGCTCTACGACACCAACGGCCACGCGATGGAGGTCCCGAGCCTCGATGCGCTCGAGATAAACGTGGAGATCGACGCGAGCTTCGTGGAGATAAAAAAAATGCCGGCGAGCGAACAGGGCGAAGCTCCGTATTCGAAAATCCTCTATCTGATTCACGGTGTCGAGGAGGGGGAGGCTCGCGTAGTCTTTACGAGCGGCTACGGCGAGCAAGAGATTCGCAGTGAAACCGCGAGCGTTCAGGTCCGTAACCGAATTCGTCTTTTCAAAAATCGTTACCTTCGTTTTCTCGAATAATCGACAATTATTATTTCTATTTTCTCCGAGCATAACATTTTCACGGTGAAATTTAATTTTTTGCACAGGTGTTCACGCCGCTCAGAGTCACCGAGAGAAATCTCACGGTTCTCGTGGGAAGCGTTTGCCAGATCGGAACGACCGGTGGCCCGAGCAACGCGGAAATCGAGTTTTTCGTTGAAAACGAAAATATCCTAACGATCGACGCGCGCGGTATTCTCGAGGGTCGCGCCATTGGCCACGCCAAGGTCATTGCCAAGGCCGTGGGACCCAGCGCGAAAGGCAATAGAGTGGTTTACTCGCAGGATCATGTTTACGTCCAGGTACACTGAATTCTTCTGAAGAAAAAGAAAAAAAAAATATATATATATATTGTTACGGATGGTCGAAATGATTACACGGAATATTTGTTGTTGGGGCGGATATTATTGATTATAAAAGCTTTTGGTTATTCCGTTCGATTTGTATCGCGCACGTCTGCTCACTGTCAAAGTCCCGTCAAGACTGTTGTCTGTCAAGATCGCTGTGGAGTCGCTCAACTATTCGTTTGTCTATTGTTATATCCTGTGTTCTTGTAAATAGTCAGCTAAACCCGTTACAATATAGTATATACTTGCAGGGTGCTAATGAAATTTCTTTCAGGTGACGCATCTCCAGGGCGTAAAGATCGTCGTGCCCACGGCGAGAATCAAAGTCGGCGCTGTTGTGCCACTGTGGGCCTTCGGCGTCCCGGACAATCTCACACCCCTTATAATCGGTTCGATGAAGAGTCTTCTCTCGTTCACTTGGCTCTCGAGCGATCCCGAGGTTCTCAGTCTGCACAATATGTACGAAGGAACGGGAATCAACATTCGATATCAGAACGAAGTGACGCTACGAGCCAAGGCATTGAAAGCCGGCGTGGCTACGGTTTATCTCAACGTGACGACGCCGGCGAAAATTCTCGCGGGCTATGCTGTAAGTGGTCCGTTTTTGTATTCCGATCGAATTAAGACGAATCGAAACAATGTAAAAAGATGTTTTTGTGCTGCAAAAGGACGACGTGAACTTCGGGACCTTCGCGAAAATGGAAATATTCGAGGAGCTCGTTATCACGAAACCGGAGACGACGCCGGGAGTTTCCGTGCTGCTAATGGAACCGAATTCGAGGCTGAAATTGCGTACCAACAGGGACAAACACGGCGTCAGTACATACAGAATACTCGTGAATGGACACAGCGGCGAGTCCGAAGATTCGTCGAATGCGCTCACTCCGGCGACGAAGACTGTGAGCGTTGACAAAAGTGGGCTCGTCAAAGCGGGTGAGAATTACGGCAGGACCAGCATCTCCGTCAGCAACGTCGAGGCCTACAACCTCAAGCAATCTGTCGACGTTATCGTCGACGTAAGTATCAGTCATTATTTAAAACGTCTACATATAACAATTTAGATTTAGCCGACTGCATTTGTAAACCTCGACTTTTCGATAATAATTCTCCCAGGTAAAGCCAATTCATTACATGATGCTGACACTGAGTTCGAACATTCGCATAAGAACCGGCGAGGAATTGAACATGCTACCCAAGGGAATGGAGCTGAATTACGCGGTCGAGTATTTCGACAGTGTCGGCAACAAGTTTCACGCGACTACGACCAACTTCAAGACTGCGGTCAATCGAGCGGATCTCGTGTCGTTCGCCGTGGCTTCGGAAAATCTCATCGCGGCCAAGTTTCACGATGGCGGCGAGCTCGTCGCCAAAGTTTACACCGACAAGTATCCCAGCGGAATGTTCGACTACGTTCACATGATGATCGGCGATATAATCTTTCCCACGAAGGTACGCTGGAAATTCCCCGTTTTCAACAACGTCATTGCGTTCTACAGTTCCAGTTTCATATCGAATTTATTCAATCATCAATTTTCTATTCTCAGACTACGCTGACAGTGGGCGACGTCGTTTGCTTCTCGATGCCGCTGCTGGCGTCGGAAACTGGCGATCCGGGCTCTTGGCAGTCGTCGGGCCCCGAGGTATTGTCCGTTGACTCGATAACCGGCATAGGAAGAGCCAGAAATCCGGGACACACAGTGGTGAAGCACAGTTTGACGACATCGAAACAGGGCGAGATCGAAGTCACCGTTCAGCCAATTGCGAAGGTATTTTATTTTATTTTATTTTTTATCAAATATTATATACCTCATTGTGGAAAAACGAATCGAGGATGTCTCCATGTGCATGTGTTTCTTGCTGCAGATATCGCTCGTCCTGTTGAGAGGGAAGAACTTCACCGGTACAGAAGTCTTCAGTGTGCCTCTGGTCTTGAAGAGCAAAGACGAAGGAGTGAAGGAGAATAATGTGCTCGCGAGGGGTTTGGGCGGATGTCGCACGCATTCCTCCTTCGCGCTCACTTCTTTCCCCTTCGCGTGTAACATTCAGTTCGCTTCGTCGTTGCCTTCGATAAACATCAAAGATGTCTTCTTGACAAGGCCACGTTTTGACATCGTAACCGGTCAGTCTTTCTTACAACTGCTTCCAATGCATCTTTAGAAAAAGTCAATTTTTTTGTAACCATTCTATCGTAATTTATCGGACATATCTTTCTTCGCAGGCTTTTACTACTGCGATGTAATTCCGCTGGGCGCACCGACGATCGTGACGAGCACACTCGCGACTCGCGTCCTCGTGAATGCCCAAAGCCGAGACGTCGAGGGAATTCCACTGGAAATCGCTTACTTGCCGCCGATTTACATCGCCGCGAAAGAAGTTGTTTTTGTCCAAACGACGAGCCAACTCGTGCCAACGGCGACTCTGGAAATCCACGGATTGCCGACGGTCCTGGAACAAATCACGGTAAATTCCTCAACTGTGTAATTATATATTAAGGCGATGTGAAATACCGACCCTCACCTCGAAAACGCGGATACGCTTTTTTTTCGGGAATTATGAACGAATCGAAGTGAGAATTGAAATACAGACGCCAGTAATGTGCATCTCGGGAATGAATTAGTCAGAATTTTGATTTTAATAAAAAAAATTGATGTCGGTAACCGATCTGTAATTTTTTTTTTCCAAAATCAAAATTCTGACTAATTCATTCCCGAGATGCACATTACTGGCATCTGTGTTTCAATTTTCACTTCGATCCGTTCATAATTCGCGACAAACCGCACATCCGGAGATTTTCGGCGCTCACTGTTTCACATGCCCTTAACGGAAAAAAAAGTAATAAAACTTCGTAAAATGTGGCGATTACCATATCGTGATTTACAATAAAATACTTTGTCCATGCAGATTGACGTGCCTGACGGTGCAGTCGTGAGCTCTCGACAATTCGTGACGAAGCATACGGCGCAATTCAAGTTACGTTTGATGCAAGACCGCGAGGACATTCAGGGCCAGAAAATCACGGTCCTCAACGAGCTCACGAGACAAAACATTTCGGTGAGTATGAAATGCTCGCTCACTAACATCTCTTTATTCCCAAAAAATAACTAAAACAATCTATCGGCACTTATTAATACATATATTTCACAGCTCCTGATCAGGATATCGAATCACGAAAATTACACCCCAATATCCGGGATACATTGGCTCGACTACATTTATTTCCATCGATACACATTCGGCACTTTTGCGGTGCTCGTCCTCACGTTTTTGTACCGTAAGTTTTCATCAGTCGTCTTTTGACAATTATCATTATCAGCTCTCTTGAATAAACTTATTATCTTTTGCTCAATTTGTCCGCAGTTTGGAAAAACAAAGTCGCCAGTGTCAATCTGTTAGTGAAAAACAACAACGTTTTCGGTACGTAGAAATTTGCATTTTTTTATTGTTTCAACAATGAATGAATGAAAAATCGCGAAAAAAAAATCTTGATGAGTTTTGTAAAAAAATAATAATAATGATCACGTCACAACGGAGTATTAATGTCAAGTGTTTTGAACAGCCGACAGATGTCCGCCGCCGATGAAAAAATCACCGACGCTGAATTCGACGACGTTAAACAACAGTCTGAATTCCTCGAGTTCCCGAAGTCCGGGCTCGCCTTCTTTGCTACGGCCATTTTCGGCATTCGAGCCGGTTTACGGCGATCCCCGAGGAATATACACGCCGAGCTCGCGAAGAAACTACTCCCATCAGAGCCCGTAAACGCAAAGCAGCAGCAGCAGCAGCAGCCGCGAATCGACGCTCGTTCGTCGAAGACTCAAGACGAAGACGAATTATATACTCCAAGCTCGCGATTGACGGCTGAAGAATCAACAAACAGGGAAACCTCAGAATGTTGTGATAATTTCCTGCCGAGTCCGAAATTGCAGGAACTAAACTAAAGCAAAAAAGATACATTGTTGATCCGAGAATCTTGTTCTTTGACACTGCCGTCTGTTCATAGTCAATTAACGGGGGCGAGACGGAATTTTTGTCACGGAAAAGACCACTTTTTCACGATAATGACGGAGAATTTCGCGGGTTCAGGCGTTAAAATGACTACTAAAAGGCTGCACATATCGCTAGACGAATTCTCCGTAAAGTGCTCGTAAAATCAAGTATCAGTGGCGTCCGAGGATCCGTTTGTACTTTGCCATAACGACGTGTGTAAATAGGTGTAATTACTCCGGCGAGGAGCGCGTTTTACGTGAATCGAAATAGTCTAGAAAAATAAGTACATTTTTTCTCTACCCTCTTTTTTTTTTTTTCTACCGACGAACGAAGTAATCGAATTATTTGCCATTTCTAACGCACAGAATATCACGGATTACCCCTGACAGCGATCTAGGCTAGTTTATCGCAGCCGCGAATGACTCGAGTCGACTCGACTAAAATAATCAATGATGTAAAATGACCATTATTTTCAAAATGAATCCTTTTGCATTTAGGAAAATGCGAAATGACGAAATGCCTTGTGCAAATAACGGTTATTTTACAGCACTGAAAATAACTCACAGACTAGTCCGCCATATTTTTGATAAAAAGTTTCATTCAACGGCATAATAGTGTTTTTTTTTCTTTTTTGTTGTCGAGCTTTGACTTAGTTTGTATACTATACGCATATGTAAGCCGAAAGTTTAAACAGAAGCAGAGATGGTCACATTTAATGACTCAAAAATCAAAGACGCGAAATGAAATTTTGCGCGGTTTTTTTTTTATCTATTGGCTGTCGATGTCATTTTTTTTTTTTTTTTAATAAAACATAATCATAAAAGCTAATGTAAATTGCCAACTTTTAATTCTTTTTCTCGCAATCAATGCGTAAAAAAGAAAATAGTTGATTTCATTATACGCGTCCATCTCTGCTTAACAATGACTTCCTCGTAAAATCCGAGAAACCTCCGAAAAAACCTGTGCGAAAATGTAAAGTTTCTCGCTGAAGTTGGTATGTTACGGATAGATCTATTTTATTAAAACAGTAATACGTTAAATATATTACGAGACGTTACGTACGATACATAATATTACACCGAGTGTTCAATAGTACTTAATCGTAAATGAAAAAGCAAAAGAGCAAAATCCGTTCTTTTTTTTTTTTCGTGTCTTTATAAGATCGGGGTGCGTGGACCGGAATCTCCACACATTCGAACGCAAACGAGGTATCGTAAGTTAAGTTATTTTTGTATTTCACGATTTATTCTACGCGGGGATAGACGTACCTCTCGCTTCTTCGAAATATACACACTTGTTTACTTATCCCGCCTTTTATTCGATATTTCATCTGTCATCCTGAGTCGCGATCTTTTTATTGTCAATTAGCCAGCGTAGAACGAACCTTGCGAATTTCAGCGACAATTTTTTTCGGTATAACGAAGTTTTAAAAACCCTATCCAATGGGATATTTCCCGCTAATTCTAAAAATCATGGTTTTTTGCAACAAAAGAAAAATCAATTCGAGGAGAAAAACGCGAAAAATATTTTCTCATTTTTTTCGAACTTTGGCCCTTCACTAAAATCGGTGTAATTTTTGTTTGGATCAACATAATCGGAATTTTCTTTCTGCATTTAAGAGTAGAAACCCGCCAGGTGGAACGCGATAACTCGATTTTTCACAGAATTTTAAAGTTGATTAAAGTTGACCTTTGAAAATCGCAAATTTTTAGAAGGGGCCGTTCGAGGCTTGTCGTTTTTTTTGGCGAATTTTTTTTTTTTTTTTTTTTTCGATTTAACGAAGTTTAGAAACCCTATCCGATGGGAAATTTCCCGCTGATTAAAAAAATCACGGTTTTTTTGCCCGAAAAATCGAAAATTCGAGGAGAAAAACGCGAAAAATTATCAAAATTTTTTTTCGAATTTTGGCCCTTCGCTAAAATATATGTACCTTTTTTATGGCTCAATGGAATCTGGATTTTCTCTTTGCATTCGAATGATAACTCTTCGAGGAAGAGAATGCCGCCAGGCAGAACGCGATATCTCGTGTGGCACATTTCACATTTCCGTCAGGATTCAAATGAGACGCGAACCAGCTTTTTAATGAAAAAGACTCGTTTATTTTCTCACGTCCGCTCTCGACGAAATATTCCAACAGACTGGCTTCTGTTAAGGATGTATGTCAGCGAGACTGTTCTCAACCCGCTGAAAAGTCAAAATCCAGAGGTAAATTCGACCACTTCTCGATGGATTAAAAATCTGAAAAAAATCAAGCATATAAAAGGTGCTCAAAAGAATAATTTCGCATAATAATAATTCCAAAATGTTATTAACAAATAGGTGAAAAAAACAATTGTTCAACAAATTAGTGGTCAACCAAATTTTTTTTTGCATAAAATTTATATGTATATTTTTCTGAACACATATGCATTTTTTCAGAATTTTTTCTAGTTTTCGAAATTTGGTTTTTTTGGATTTTTTTTTTCTTTAAAAATGCGTGTTTAATCACGAATTTTGGATATGTGTTTCTTCCAAAACCACCCATGACACCATGCAAGTTTCGAGAAGATTGATCAAATAGATTCGCGAATACAGTCCAAAGATGAAAACAAAAAACCAAATTTCGAAGACTAGAAAAAATTCTGAAAAAATTCATATGTGTTCAGAAATATATACATATAAATTTTATGCAAAAAAAAATTAGGTTGACCATTACTTTGTTGAACAATTGTTTTTTTTACCTATTTGTTAATAACATTTTGGAATTATTATTATGCGAAATTATTCTTTTGAGCACCTTTTATATGCTTGATTTTTTTCAGATTTTTAATCTATCGAGAAGTGGTCGAATTTACTTCTGGATTTTGACTTTTCAGCGGGTTGAGCACAGTCTCGCTGACATACATCCTTAATATATTATAAATTATAAACAACAGCATTAGCAACGTTCGCTCGCTCGCTTATGTTTCGCGTACATGGTGCCCTAGCGGATTCTACACACCATGAAACCACTACAAAACACCGTGTTCCCATCGGATTCCCACTAGTGGGAAACTGCCGTCTTGCCCACCAACGTTTTGGTTACTATCACGATGATTCCCACCGCCGTACGGTGGGAATCATCGTGGAAATTATGAAAATAGCGATGGGCAAGACGGCAGTTTCCCACTAGTGGAAAACCGGTGGTTTCGTTGTGTAGTAGATCCGCTAGGGTGTCACTTATAAAGATACCGCACTCGATTTTTCGATTTTTCACAGAATATCAAAGTTGACCCTCGAAAATCGCAAATTTTTACCCTTACGTTTTTTTCGCAAAAAAAAAATGTTCGATTTCGCAAAGTTTAAGAACCCTATCCGACGGGAAATTTTCCGCTGATTCGAGAAATCACAGGAGTCGGTCCGAAAAATCGAAAATTTGAGGAGAAACACAAAAAAAACTTTTTTTTTTTTTTTAACCGCCGATGATTTTGCGATGTTAAACATCGAAGTGCCGTTGTTTATCAACGACCAATCAGAGGCCGAGCTATATCGACAACAATGGTCACGTTGGCGCGAATTGCGCACTTTTTATGAAAAGAAGAAGATTATACGTAATAGCATGATTATACATAAAAGAAAAATGAAGAAAGCGAATCATGTAAACGGAAAAAGTTGTCCTATCTTCGCGACTTTGAAAAATGTCCCGCCTTTCTGCAACGAGCTGTCGAAGCGGCGGCGGCGGCGGCGGCATATCTCGAGCAGTCCGGAAGTCGAGCGGCCGAACGTGGCGGATGTGGCGCCGCCACGGCGGTGATGTTAATCCCGCCGCCGAAACGTGGCAGCGAACGCGGGCGCTGTTGGCACTTTCCACACAAGCAGCGCGACGTGCGTCGCGTCGACAGAGTCGCCCCAAGTCTGCCCAAGTCAACCGAGCAGTCGCCGTGTTCGTGTGTTTACCGCAAGTTACAACGTTTCGCCGAGACACCAGGTAACAGACTTATTATCAATTAACGCAACATCGAGTGGAAATTGTTAAAAAACTCGACGAAAGCCTCCGTCTCGGGCTTCGATTCTTCGCTATCGGAAAAACGTACTTGCGGCAATAATAGTTGAAGAAATTCGACGACGACGACGACGACGACGACGACGACGACGACGACGAGGTTCGCTTAACATATGACGCCGCTGCTAATTTCGAACAGTTTTTCATTCGATATCGCGACAATCTCCGACTTGCAGTCGCAATTATCATATTTCCAAGGCACTAACAATTTTCGATCGATATAATCATTCAGAATCGAGAAATTTCGTGCGCTCCATAATAGAAATATGAAAAAAAAAAAAAGAAGTGTAGAGGACAGATATAGATACATAAGGCATTCCACGTCAGTTGACACCGAATTTTTTTGTACATGGCACTGTAATTGATAAAATTTTTTTCACCGAATCATTCGATTGTCTCCGGCGATACTTTTTCAATGAACAAATATTCTTCACCGGGGAGAATATTTTTGTCTTGTTATAAACAATATATTTATGCCTGTGAGTTTTCGCGATTGGAATAACGACTGACATTACATTTTTGTGTTTCAGAATGAAGTTCCACATTTTGTGCCTGGCTGCCGCAGCCTATTTTGCGACCATCTGTGCCGAAGAAGCTGAACCCGATGCGGCAAGGCTCTTAGTCTCCAAGCACATACTGAACAAGTACCTGGTCGAAAACATGGATATTATTGTTAAGGTTTGTCCAAACTCTCACCCGATAAAGCACATTTTTGTTTTTCTTTAGTTCATAATCATAACGATACAATGAATTCTTCTGTCAATTTAAAAGTCGCAACTGCTTTACCATTTCCATTTATGGCGTGTCAAGTGATTTAATTTGAATTGCTTCAAGTATGATTTTCATTATACTATAATTGACAAAAAATTGTAAAATTATAAATTATAAATGATATTATAATAAAAATCATGATAATATAGCGATTTTCTTTCTTTATTTTTCTTGAGTTCATAACGATAAAATTTGCCATTAGTGGCGCGTTGAGTGATTTAGCTTGAATTGCTTCAAGTATGATTTTTGTTAACCGAAGAATATTATTTCCAGTACACTGTATACAACGTCGGAAGCGCAGCAGCCCTCGAGGTTGAAATCACCGACAACTCCTTCCATCCGGATCACTTTTCCCACGTGAGCGGCGAATTGAACGCGAGAATCGACCGCGTCGCTCCGGCCACCAACGTCACCCACACCGTCATCGTTCGTCCCCGCAAACACGGATACTTCAACTTCACCTCGGCCGAAGTTTTGTACCGCCGAACCGAAGACGCGCCGAGGCTACAGGTTGCGGTCAGCAGTGCGCCCGGCGAAGGCCTCATCGTGTCGTTCCGAGACTACGCCAAAAAATTCT
Organism: Itoplectis maculator; assembly: GCA_964034905.1. NCBI lineage: Eukaryota > Metazoa > Arthropoda > Insecta > Hymenoptera > Ichneumonidae > Itoplectis > Itoplectis maculator. The sequence goes on from OZ035863.1 coordinate 797,077, forward strand.
CCTCTCACGTGGTACTTACGCTTGCCTTTTTTCCCCTTTTTACGATACGACACAATACGCCAATTAATTTTTAATCGCGGCTCTACTTTTCATTACAGATCGATTGGGCAGCCTTCGCACTGATGACTCTTCCGTCGCTGGCTATTCCGTTCGGCCTCTGGTACTCGAGTAAAAGCAAATACGAGAAGCTCTCCAAAAGCTCGAAGAAGCACTAGAGACCCGCGACGCAGTGATAGCGAGTAAATGAAACAAAAGCAAAAAAAAAAAAAGAAAGAAAACCATCTTGATCAAGTGCGTTGAGAAAGTCCATTAATATATCTTCGGGTGATTGCGAGACGCGTGACTGTTCCATTAAATACGTCTGATTTTTTTTTTTTAATAAACGTTATTTATAAAAAAAAAAAAAAAAAAAAAAACGAGACCGATTTCTTCATTCCTGAAACAATTGCGAAAATATTGGGATACTAATTTTTGTCCATTCTGCGTTACTCCCAAGTGAATTACGAGTGTAATTATTAATTATCAAAGTCATTGGCAACATGACCGTTTCTTAATTATATATCTAATAATTGATGACTGTTTCTTTTTTTGTTTTTCCGGTCATCAGGATTACTGTACAGAATTACTGTAACCTACTTCCTGACATATAACCTTACTGACTGTACTGTCTGTCGGTAAGGTTGGACACTGTAATGCCGACCAAAAGTGTCACATTCTCTCGTCTGACGTTTCGCGTAACAATCAACACGGTAAGATCGAAGCTCTAGGTCAAAACACCCGGACAAGACTGTTTCGAGGTGCACTCGAATGACAAACCAGCGAAAACCATAGCCAGGCGGCGATCACCGTCCGAAATATATTCCGCGTTGATTAATCTCTCGTGAAAATGGCAGCAAAAATATATCAACCGGATCAGGAGCTCGAGACGCGAGTGAAGAAAGGTTAGTCGCCCGCGCGCACCGCGAACACGGCGCGGGCATTGTAAGGTAAACGTACCAATGGCGGGACGTTTAAGGCGATGTGAAATACCGACCCTCACCTTGAAAACGCGGATACGCTTTTTTCGCGAATTATGAACGGATCGAAGTGAGAATTGAAATACAGACGCCAGTAATGTGCATCTCGGGAATGAATTAGTCAGAATTTTGATTTTAATAAAAAAAAATTGATGTCGGTAACCGATCTGTAATTTTTTTTTCTAAAATCAAAATTCTGACTAATTCATTCCCGAGATTTTCATTACTGGCATCTGTGTTTCAATTTTCACTTCGATCCGTTCATAATTCGCGACAAACCGCACATCCGGAGATTTTCGGCGCTCACTGTTTCACATGCCCTTAAGACAATGTCTGTTTTGTATGTCAATTTTCGTCCGCTTGTATTGATTATTTTAGGAAATAGCGGTAGCGAATTGCAAGGTTGTAGTTTCTTGTTCCCGAAAACCATAGAATAAACATGTTTCGGATGTTTTTAAATATATTTATTGAATAAAATGCTGAAAAGTGCACATGTACCCGTGTCGGGACAGCTATTTTTGTGCATGTCCCGATGGCGGGACATCAAACGTACGTACCGCTAGAAATATGTAAATTTCAATTCATCTGCCTGGGGACAATTGCTGAAACATGTTTTATATGTATGGTGACGGTTTATAAATTATCGCGGAATCCTTGCGATATTCTTACGCTCTCGTTATCCAAGTAGCTGCCACATAACCCAAGATCCTTATCAAGATGACAGTCTCGTCCCAGTTTGTGGACACATATTGGCGTGGGGACAAAAATACTTTTGATGCAAATATTCAATTGACGATGAAAAATGTGAAACTTTTTCATGTGCGTCAATGATATATAACAGATGCTATTGTAAGAGTTACATTTTATATTTTGTCCATCAAACTCTTATTATTTACAAATATCTTCTTAGTGTCCCGCAACTGGGATCTGTCCCGCCATTGGTACGTTTACCTTACGAAAAGTACATTCGCATCGCATTCGCTACTGAAACTGCGATAGAATCCGATTGACCTTGAATCGCAATGAATATGCTCGCGATAAGAGCAGACAACTCGTGTTTTCAATCGTTCGACGTTTGTTACTAATACAATGCAACATTTTTGGCGTCGCAGCGACCGAGAGAATATCGGAGAACATGCACATCGTGGCGAACGAGCCGTCGCTGGCGTTCTATCGTCTGCAGGAGCACGTGAGAAAGGCTCTGCCGCCGATGGTGGAGAAGCGCGTGGAGGTTCTGGCGCTGCAGCAGCAGCTCCAGGGTCGCTGCTACGACGTCGAGTACGCGGTGAGCGCAGTGAGGACGATGCACGGCGCGGAGAAGAGCTTCGACAACACCCTCGAGTTCATAAAGAACGCGATATTCTTCAAGCAGCAGCTCAAGTACGAAGAGCAGCGCAGAAGCAAGAAGGACGGAAATCGCGACAGCGTCTACAAGAGACTCTCGGCTCACATTCCGACGCTCGATCATCTGCCCGACGAGATATCGGACGTGGTGCGCGAGACCGCCAATCGCGTCGAGTCGATGATGAATCACGCGAGACACTCGAACGAACTCCAGCGAGCCAACACAACGCACAATTGACTCGCCTATTTTTTCCTCAACATTTTATGTACTAATTCTATGTTCCACATTTTAATTAGTTCGTAGGAATTTATCGTCAGCGCAGATGTGAATAAAACAAAACAAGCGCAAACGATGCTACTTCTCTTTCTTCTCGCTGCTAATTTAATGCAACAGACAGAGTTGTGAGTCCACAAAAATTCATGAGATATGGTTAATAGTACAATTTAGTCCTTTACGTGACGATGAAAAAAAGAAAAAAAAAAAAAAAAAAAAAAAAAAAAATTACGCTTTAAATATTGGAGAAATGGTGGATAAAATTAAAAAAAAAATGTATTGCATCAAAAAAGTAATGCATCAATGATTTCTTCCATTTTTTCCACTATTTATTTTAGAGCGAAAATTAGTAGTAGCAGTAGTAGTAGTAGTAGAATAGTTTATTCCATTGTATACCCTGTTGGGTTTTTACATTTCCCCTTCCCTCTACATTTACTTCCTCACAGGCTCTCTTAAGGGGGGGGTAGGGTATTAAAATTTTTTTCTTGGCATTTTTATTTTATATTTTTTACTGAATGCATAATACCTCAAGAATATTGTGTCAAATTTTCAAGTCAATCGGAGCAAAATTGACGACGTTATGAATATTTTTATACTCGCGGATTGCTGTACCGCCTGGCCCGAGCGCGACTTTAAAGCGTTTTTCCCACAACTCACGTTTTCAAAGTCGGTGCCCATCGTACCGTCAAAACTACTGCACCGATCCTTTTGAATTTTTGCATACTTGTTCTGTACATGTTTTACGAGGCAACGCGGAAGAGTTTTTTTCGAATTTATTAATATTTTTTATTTTACAATAGCAAAATAGCCGATTTTCTTTCCGAAAAATCGCGTTTTTCCCTTTAAAGTGTTCCCAAAAATTGAAAAATCAAAATTTCGAAAAAAACTCTTCCGCGTTACCTGGGGAAAACAATTACCTAACAAATGCACTTTGGTTTTTTAATTTCGGATGATCCAGTACCGAGTTCTGATGGGCACCGCAATTCTACTTTTTTCCGAGACGCTTCCGAGTAAATGCCGCCATTGCTGTATTTTTTAATATTACTTCATGAAAAAATTACGCAATATTCTTCGAATGTTATACTTTGATGTACAATTGGTCTTATTGAATAGATTTTAACAGTGTCGTCAAAAAAAAATTCACAAAAACGTGCCTTTTTTGCACGAATTAACCCTACCCCCCCCCCCCCCCCCCCCCTTAAGTTTTAAAATCACAGTTTTGCACGTCTTAACAGCTGCACTTACAATTACCTTTAACCTAACAGATACATAGTCACACCTAGCAATAAACTAGATTCTCCGGCAATCCTACTTTCCTTACCTACATTTTCGCACACATACACCTTGCACTCAATACATTTATTTTGAGCGAAAATTAGTAGTAGTACCCTAGCAATCGCGATAACTTTCATTTTTACCTAAAAAAACAGTCAAAGTAACCATAAAAATAACGCTCAAAAAACAACTTCTGTTTTTTGCACAGAAGAAACTTTCGAAATTATCAAAATGACCGTCGAAATAACTACATAAACCGAAAAATCTTACAGTTGCTTTTTCATCAGCAGAACCAATAACTTACCGTCGTGATGACCCTTTCGACGGCAAGGTTATTTTCACGGTAAGATATTGGTTCTAGCAACGAAAATGTAACTATCACATTCTTTTTGTTTCGTCATTTCGAAGGTCATTTCTACAATTTCCGAAAGTTACTTCTGTGCAAAAAACAACTTCTGTTGAGCGTTATTTTTATAGTCACTTTGAAAGTCGTCGTGATTGCTAGGGTAGTTGTCTTTATTGCCCTCTCGTGTCTTTACATATCTTCATCTCCACAATACAATCCGCTTCTTCCGCGTCACGGAACACCCAGACAGACCGTCTTCCTCTCTCAACTTATCCTTAGCTTTAATATTTATCAAAACTCTCGAAATTCTCAAAATAATCGCATATCGCTACTACTGATGGTTTCCTTTCAGACTTAAGGCCATGTGAAACACTGAGCGCCAAAAATCTTCGGATGTGCGGTTTGTCGCCGATTATGACCAGATCGAAGCGAAAATTGAAATACAGACGCCACTAATGTGAATCTCGTGAATGAATTAGTCAGAATTTTAATTTTCGAAAAAAAAAAATTACAGATCGGTTACCGACATCAATTTTTTAAATAAAAATCAAAATTCTGACTAATTCATTCTCGAGATTCACATTACTGGCATCTGTATTTCAATTTTCACATCGATCCGTTCATAATTCACGAAAAAAAGCATATCCGAACTTTTGAGGTGAGCGTCGGTATCTCACATCGCCTTAACTCTATTTTATTTTGCAGATTCGCACTCTCACTACCGCGCGTCCATCCATACATCCATACTTTCGACAATCTTTCGTTTCATACATATCCTTGCTTGTTCGCATCTCACTATATGCTGGAAGTTTTCCTCCTCTTTGCCACGTACTCCGCATTTGCTATCTTTAAATTCTTTACTCCGACTTCTACCCGCACATTTCCGCATCTCAACTTCGCCCCCGCCACGTTTCCTTATTTTCTCTCCACTAACCTCTTTATCTTCCCAATACATTTCTTTTCCTGTTAGAAGCTTCCTGCCTTTATACTCGGGACAGTACCTCAACTTGTCTACCTTAACCCAATCCAATTGAATATCTCCTGGTCTACTTTTGTTTCGACCAAACTCTAGCGTCTCCCACCCCATCCATGAGCGAAAATTAGTATTTTTTTTCTCATCTTTAGAAAGAAAAGAAAACATTTTCAGAACGCATAGAAATACTGTAAACATTTTTGGAGAATTACAACTCTGAATGGAACGATACGTCCGTAAACCACAACGTGTTGAGCATTTGCGAAACAGGGTTCACAGTGAGAACTCTGACATACAATCATTTTTTTTGCTGCGCTTTTTACATGTTTTCATTAGACACCCGATGACAGGGTTTTTCATTCGTTTTTTTTTTTTCGAGGCGAACGGTAATAAGAACACGTGATGTTCGCGTGTTTTAGGATCGTTCGTCATGTCGACTCGATTGGCTCCTCTCGCGTTAGGTTTTCTCGGCGTATTCTCAACATCCCGGGAAAAAAATATGCTACAGACACATCCGAACACACGAAAATCTCGATCAGAAATACGAAAACACTTCTCGAGGCAGAATTAAAAAAAAAAGATTCAAAAACATTGCCAAGGTAAAAAATACATCGCGAGCTGTTTTCCAGAATCGACGAAAAAACTTATTTCAAAACTTTGCATCAACCACATTGTGAAAAATATTTCGCATAAACTTCCATTACTGGTAATGGAAGCCTGTTTACACTGTTGAAAATATTTTGCTTGAATTACCATCACGAGTAAATGAAAGCCTGTTTACATGAACTGGTGTATTAAATTTAACATGCAAGTGTAATGTAAAAGTCCAGCGTTTTCTACTGAATCCCATACAAATTAGGAAGTTTAATATCAAAGTTAAGAAATGTGGTATATTTTAGTAATAAAAATTTGCAAATATTTTTAACAGTGTACATAAACTGGTATAATAAATTTGACACGTCGATAGAATGCAAAATTACAGTATTTTCTATCGAATCCTATAAAAAATTGGAAATTTAAGATAAACAATAAGAAACCGTATATAATAATTTGAAATTTTACTTTTATTTAATATATCAGCTGATGAATGAAATTTTCAGTAACGTAAATTCAGAAACATTTTTAACTTGTTGACATATATTTTGGCAAAATGTTGCATATATAGTATGTATCACCAGTAATTTTCAAATAACTTTACGTTCAACGAATTGATATTTAACATATATTTTTCATGTTTTCACCAACATATATGCATAAAATACATACAGATGATATAAAAACCATTCTATCTTTATATTTGATGACATATAAGCAAAATACATAATATACATTTCCCAGTATATATATTGATGACATATGCGTGATACATATATATGCAACATTTTGGCGGAATATATGTCAACCATGTAAAATATATGTAGCAAGTATTTTTAGCGTAAATTCGACGTCTATTAATTTCCATAAGGGCATGTGAAACGGTGAGCGCCGAAAATCTCCGGATGTGCGGTTTGTCGCGAATTATGAACGGATCGAAGTGAAAATTGAAACACAGATGCCAGTAATGAAAATCTCGGGAATGAATTAGTCAGAATTTTGATTTTAGAAAAAAAAAATTACAGATCGGTTACCGACATCAATTTTTTTTTATTAAAATCAAAATTCTGACTAATTCATTCCCGAGATGCACATTACTGGCGTCTGTATTTCAATTCTCACTTCGATCCGTTCATAATTCGCGAAAAAAAGCGTATCCGCGTTTTCGAGGTGAGGGTCGGTATTTCACATGGCCATAAAGCCACTTTCATAAACGGGAAAAACGATGCGCGCGACCTACTACGTTTTGATGCTATTATCGGCGCGCGAGCGCAAAGACGTTACGAAAGTCTTTCACTTTGTTGCGCTAGATGACGTTGGAGCTCGCGTCGCGCCGTGTCGTCTGGTAGTTAGTTCGACGCTCGTCGCATCTGGCCAGAAGCAGAAGCGAGCAGAAGCCAGGGTCCCGAGCTGAGGGGGGGGGGGGGGGGGGGTGGAAGCAGGCGCCGCCGTCGTTTGCACCGTGACCGTGAGACCGTGAAAGTTGGAGATCCGAGGTGCACAATGGACACGTGAAATTTTTCGGTGAAATCTCGTGCCGTGTCGCGACGCTTAACGCACCTCTGTGACAATGAATGTACGGTGATTGGTCGCCCGGGGCAACGTGAAACGCGTAAGTCGACATTTTCTCGCGTTGCACATTCGAGGTTATAATTTCGTAGGCTCTGCTGGGTATCAGCTGTGCGCCACTCTGGCCTAGGTCGACGAGCTTTTTTTTTTCTCGTGGTGCTTCTGCCCTGCGATTGCCGTCCAAACGCAGACACCGTGGATTTTATGATGACTTGATACCTATATTTTGTATTCTTTCGAAACTACAAAATATCGTAGCCGGGAAATTAAGTTTCGTACTTTTAATTCGAAACCCTACAAAATGCAAGGCATATCCATGCACACCATAAAAAAAACATGACGAGGCGCGCGAGAAACGACGCAACTAATTAATTAAATGAGAGAGTCACGTTAAACATTTTTAACCGGTTAAATTTAGTCAAATAAAATTTTATAGCTAAATTGAATTAATAAAATAATATATAAGGTAAATTTAAATTAAATTTTAATTACGGTAAATTACGGTAAAAATAGACGCAGCATTGAAAAACTGAATTACACCGGTTTAAAATTTCACGATTTTGTTGCCTGTTTTGCCTGCTTTGACTCTGAGATTGTGGCTATCGCAGTTGTCACACGTCGGAAAGGACATCCGTCTCCTTCACTGCGCGAAAATGAAATGCGTGGACAATTCTCGAGTAACCCTTCGACGGTCACATTTATAAGACGTCTGTCACTCGCGAATCTTATCAGTATCGCAGCTATTGAAGATTCATGCGAGCCGACGGACACAACGTGACGCAACATTTTCGACCGGCGAGAGAGAGCAAATGTCAGAATGAAATCTCGCCGTAAGATCTGATGGGGTAGTGATATTTTTACCTATGGGGCATTCCATGCCAAATCGACCCGGCCCTGACCCTCGATCTCGCGGAATTGGTCTACAATTTTTTAAATGATTCTTCCGACTCAAAATAATAGTCATGATTTATCTCAACATTTTTAGATCAAATTTGAGTACGCTGTAATTTTTTTTTTTTTAATTTTTTTTTAACATGTTGAGGGCCGTAATTAACCCTTAGTCTGCCTAGGGGGGGGGGTCGTTTGCGTCCGAGCGAAAATCAAATGTCGGTGTAACTCCTAAATCCGCTCACGGGCGGCGTTGCCAGGCTTATGTAAAAAAAAATTTCGATTTAAAAAAAAAATTTATTAACATTTTTTTTTCAAGTTGATTGGTGTAAATGGCGCAACGATCCGCCGAGGACGTTGTACGGCAACTCCGTACCGGCCGGGATATAGTATATTTCGGCGGCGAAGAGAGCGAAAGCGAAGTGGACGTGGAAATTTCTTTCTTTTTTTTCATTTGTGTTTATAAAACTTCTTTCATATTTTCTACAATGAAAACATATTGTGACACTTAACGATTGAGTTATTATTGATTTTATTACTTAGTTTACACATTTATTGCCTTTTTAAACCGAAATTTTCGACTAAATTATTGCCAATTTTCAGGTCCCAAACTTAAGGTTAATTTATGAAAAATTGGACGCGGCTTATTTTTTCCTCGAAAGCGACAATCTTCCCCTTTATTATTCTTTTTTGGCAGTTTCGATATTTTTATTTGTCTTACAGTTATGATTTTTTGAGTAAACAAAAGCATTGACCCCGTTTTTCATCATTTTTTTGATAAAAAATATATTAAAGAATTAAATTGTTCATAAATTCATGATCGATGTTTCAACTTAAAGGTTTAAAGAAACTCCATGAATTTTTTCAGATTTTTAGCCCCACTTAAACAGGTTGAAAAAACATCAGGACTTCAACGACCCCCCTAGGCAGGCTAAAGGTTCCAAAAACCGTAAGCAGACCAAGGGTTAAAAAATTTGAAAAAATTCGCAAAAATCCGACATAAAACATGACAATTTTTGGCACTAATTTGATGTTGTTTTTCTTGCTTTTAATTCGAATTTGTTTCAATTTTTTATTTTTCTCTTTTAATTATTACAACGAATATAATATAAAAATAAAATAAAAATTAAAAAAATGTAAAAAAGCTCCAAGCAAGAGCTTTGAGCTTTTTTACATTTCTGCCAACAATATTCATTTTTGATACCAGATTTTTAAGCATTTTTTCAGATTTTCAAATTGCAATTCCAGAAATGTTTGAAAAACACAAACGCTATAGCATACTCAAATTTGGTTTGAAAATTTTGCAAAAAATGATGAATGTTACTTTGGGTTAGAAGAATGATATAAAAAATGACGAAGCAAATCCACGAGGTCGAGGGCCACAGCCTCGTGTCGATTTGGCATGGAATGCCTCTTATATATTTTTTTTATTCCCAGTCTGACACCGCGGAACTCGATCATCTTGCCATTCGTAGAATCGAATTTCCGCGAGTGACCAAAAATATTCAACCTTTGACAAGAGTTCAATCGTATACTTACATTTTTTATAACAAATCACGACGCAATATTTTTGTTTTGGTTTTTGAAAAACCAACACGATTTTCCGGTTGGTCGAATCTGCTGGGCTAAAAATTAATAAATTTCAAGTAAAAAATATCTTCGGTCTCTGTCCTCTATTGTTTTTTTTTTACTCCAAAGTTGTCCGCAGTGTGATCCGAGTTCAAAGACCCGCCGCGCAGATCGGGGGCGGCCTAGTTTCGCGTCAGGATCGCGCTGGTCCCTCGCGCCGCGCAGTTTCATCCGAATTGAAGGTCGCCCTCGCCACGGGTCGTGATTCGCGTTATCCCCAACGTACGACGATATTCCCGCGCGCGACTGACAACCGACGCCGCGACGGCGGCGATGGATACGTCGTAACTCATAAGTTTTAGTTGTCGACGGAAGGAGGTCAGGGTTACTCTCCCGGTAATTCACGAAACGGACGTGCGAATTGACCAACGGATTATTAGCCGTCGCCACCGTGTATTACGGATCCTTTCTCAACCGCCCTCACCTTCCCCCACGGTCGAAGCACCACAGCTGGATTCTCTCGACGAGACGTTTCCCTACTTTCGTCATTATTGCCCAATTAATTATTAATTTTCTCACGATCGCGACACACGCGAATGCCCCGAATTTCGCATAATGTTGAAGTTTGCATCGTTGGAATGCGCAACGAAATAAAAAAAAATTATTCCAACGATTCCAAAAGATTATTATAACGATTAATCGTTATAATAACTTTTTATACCCAGTACGATCTTTTCAGTTCATAAGAAAAACTTTTTTTTTTTTTTTTCTTTATTTTCGTTGCATTCCAACGATGCAAACTTCAACATCCTAATTTCGCATGAATTCCGCGGGGAGTGGCAATTTAAAGAACATTAAAATATACGAGAATTTAATTAAGTTATATGATTTAATATTACTAATAATTTTCTTTATTTTTATTTTTTATTTTTCGCTTATTTCTTTTACAAATTCGTTTTTTTTTTGTACATTTTCCCAGCGGCGTGTTTAACAAAGTACATTACCCTCATCTCGCCTTTCACAGACCACGCGGGAAACGGACTTATCAGGCATCGCTACTTATGATCACATTACACGTGGAATAATATAACCCCCGTCGCCCCTTTTCATCTCGTCGAAGGAAGATTGCGTTGCTGACGAAGACGCAGCCAATTTGTTGCTACGAAGTGAACGTACCGTTCGTGACACTTATTTTGTTGCACAATGTGAACGCAGTTCATTTTGGCCTTGGTCGCACATCTCGCGGCAATAGTAATGGACAGCGGAACGCGTTCCCCGGTCGCGGTTATCGTTGCAGTAGCGCTCAGCTAGTCACACTAATGACTATCTGTCGTAGCTTCATTTTTTTGCGAGCCAATAAAAAGTAAAAGTAAAATTCTTCCCTTTCGACGATTAATTCGAACTCTTCGGATTAATTTTGTTCGGACGTTGAAAACAGTTGAAATATGTTTGAATTATCTCGTGATTTCTTTTTTTTTTACCCTTAATTGAGGGGTTTGAACGCAGAGAACGGAGTAAAAATATTGAGGCGTGTGGAGCTATTTATCGTCGTAATTAGTCGCTTCGACTGTTCCAAGATAAAAATATCAATCCTTACAGGAGGACGGATTTTATCAATCGATTGATCAGCCAATTATTTTTATGCTTGATTAACTGATTTATCGATGAGTTAATTTTTAACCAGAGTTTCAAATCCCCAAAAATGTATGGGATATAGTTTACAGTCCAATTTTTTTGCTGTAACGATGATTTCATAATAATAATGTGTAGTGATTATAAAATAAAGTGTAAACGTTTGAATAGCCGAAAAAAATACTAATTTTCGTTTTAATATTGGAAGAAACAGTGGAAAAAATGAAAGAAATCATTGATGCATCATTTTTTTGATGCAATACAATTTTTTCCCCATTTTTCTTTTTTTTTTCACTATTTCTTCCAATATTAAAGCGAAAATTAGTAGTTTTTTCAGCTATTCAAATGTTTACACTTTAGTTCATAATTCATACATATTATTATTATGAAATCATCGTTACAAACAAAAATTGCACCTGTTAACCGTGTCTGATGAATTTTAGTGGATTTACAACTGTGATACGCACCGCGATCCGCGCGCGTTGTCCTCCTGATGATTATTCCGCGCGCGTTTCGCCGGGAGAAACCGCGAAGCGTCGTACGCGCTCGCCGCGTGCGGCGCACGATCCGACGTTTGCATTCACGCGAGTCGTGACTCTCGCCAGTGTGAAACTCAAAATCACCGAGCGATTCGTATTCGCTGACTACTTCGTTTTTTCCGAACAAGGACGACGATGTCGGTGCTTCTGTTTTACCCGGAAGCAGACGTCAAAACGTTTTTTTTATTACTGTGTTAAAAACCGTCGTGAGGTTATTTTTAGCTTGATCATACAAAAAAAAAAAAAAAAAAAAAAAAAAAAAACCGATTGAACGAATTTTATTTTGGCAACATTCGCAAATAGCAATAATCCGTAATAGCTCACTCGACGGCGAATGCGTCCGGTGCATGGATATTTAAAATGGAGCCAATGTTGAGCGCGTCGTTCGACACTCAAGAACCGCGCATCGCGCTCCAGGCAAAATGTCAGTGTCTATTTTAGCTCCGGGAACTCGTTACGATTTCGCACGAATCCGGACTGGTTTATCCCGAAGCCTTGGTGCATGCCATTTGCGCGTGACACAACAAAGTAAATAAAGTGCATTAAATTTTCCCGAATTACTTGGTCATTGATCGAGCAGCTCGTAATTTGGCATTTTGAGAAGCAGCTGCAAAAATTAATGACTATCTCAGAGCCATTCAGCAATTGACATTGAAATTACAAATTTTCGACCGTCGAATAATAATTTATGGTCAGGGAAATGTCACGTCGCTTGTCTCATTTTTTACTGCTAATCTATCGAGATAGCAGTAAAAATTATAATTCATCAGAATTGTCATTTTTTCGCGTCGATATCTGCATTTTGCGATTAAAATGCTCCTATCTGGGTTTTCATTTTCACATCGTTATAAATGAAGTATTCTTCTTTGTCGCTTTATCATTTTTGAGGGAGTATTGCACAATTTTAGTAGCCTTTTTGTTTGCTGACTGACTGAAGACGATTTGTCGAACGACGCGGTTGTCATTCTTTTTTTAGCTGGGGTCATTGAAATTTACGGGTTTGGTGCTTTCTACCGATGTGCACGTAATACACTAGACATTCCTCTAACCTCTTTAAGTGACCTGGCTGCGGGGTCACTTAAGGACGTTGGAGCGTTCCACACACTAGTCAAAAGAGTGCTGATTTTTTAAATAATTTATACTCAGTTTTAAGCACCTGTCGCTATTTTTTTTTTTGTAACTCATGCACGTAATGTCGCACATTTCGTGCCCGCAAAGCGTGCGTGAGATCGCGTATTATGCTCATGTCAACGTAGATAATTTCACGTACGCCATCTGGTGCGTGAAGTTATCTACATTACTTCACGCACACATTGGCGTGCGTGAAACTATCTACAAGATGATCTCACGCACGCTTTGCAGGCACGAAGATGTGCGACATCACGTTGACATTCGTTACAAAAAGTAATATGTGATACATGGGCGACAAAGCGGCCGTCCCGCGGAGGTTGGGAAGCAGTGCACTCGCCTCCTCTCGTGCTACAAACAACACTCGGCTTCGCCTCGTGTCGTTGTAGCACTCGATTTGGCGAGTGCGCCGCTTCCTAACCTCCGCGCGTAATGGCCGCTTTCTCGCCCTTGTATCACAAAGTACTATTATAGTGATTCGTGTATTTCCAGGTATTTTCTTGACCAGGGAAAAAATTTAATTGCAACGAATTTGCATAAATTTTAACCAATTTAGGCAAACTTTTGAAAAGGTGCTTCTTTATTCAGTTTTTTCAATGAATAAACCGTATTTTTTGCTCGATTTTGATTTATCGCGGCTCATTTTCTTCGATGCGAAAGATGTTTTACGTATTCACTATCTTGATATTCAATAGTTTGAAAATTACAGATGGTTGTTTACGAAGAAATTTCGTCCTCGACAGGCAAACAAAAGATTGTAATGTTTAAACGGTGAACACTATAAAATATTTAGACGGTAAATACATAAAGCATCTCTCGAGGAAAAGAATGAGCCGCGAACAAAAAACACGGTTTATTCTTTGAAAAAAAAATTGCCTTTTCAAAAGTTTCCGTAAATCGGCTAATATTTATGCAAATCCGTTTTAATTACATTTTTCCCTGATCAAGAACATATATTTTAATACAAATCACCATAAACTATAGACAACTGATTTCTAAAACTTGTGCAAACGATTTAAAAAAATAAAAACTCAATTTGTTTTTGAGATTTTTTTTTTAATTAACACGACATCCCTAATAAACCGTAAAAATCGACATCGGAAGTCCAGGTAAAAAAATCGGGGCTTGAAAGGGTCCGCCATAGGTGTACTGAAAAAAAACCAAAAAAGTGAAAAAATACCATAAAACAAATATCTAGAAAGCTATTTGTAGGATATTACGTTACCCATGGCCGAACATGAATATTCAGCGCATCCGAGCGTCCGCTGCTTATTCCGTTCTTCCTTGTCCCGTACGAAAATGTATATTAAAACGCCATAACCATAGTGGTTGCCTAACGCGTCATTCGCGGCCCGCGCGTGGCTCCTCGCCGCGTGCTTGTTGGCACGTCGGTTACGCGGTCCACGAGGATTTGGCAAGCAGCAACAGCAGCAGCAGCAGCAGCAGCAGCAGCAGCAGCAGCAGCAGCAGCAGCAGCAGCAGCAGCAGCAGCAGCAGCAGCAGCAGCAGCAGCAGCACCGAGAGATATACCTTAAAAATTGACCTGAAAAACTACAAAGATACCGGTCGTTCCGCCGAGCTCTGCGAACTTGGTTAGAAACACAATTTAATTTCATACACACTACATTATTTTCTCATAACCCAACTAATAAAGACGCGCACATCCGAGACTGTCAAAAAAAGCCACACTGACAAGATGAGAGCGAGCTGGTCACCTAACCGATCGTCGTGAATTTATCGGCATGCCGTCGCTGTGTACGTGCGACTCTCTGCACGTATATGCGAGGGGACATTTTCGTGCCGATGTGTGAGTGCGGACGAAAATTTTTTGACAGATTCTGAATTTCAAGTGGCCAGATATTAGCATTGCGGGCATCGATTTAATTGAAACAGGGCTCATTAGAAAGAGAAAAAAAAATAAAAAATATTGGACCTGACACATTTAGCATCCGCGAAGTTTTGACTGAGATAATTCGGGTTAGATTTCGTAGCAGACGAAAAAGAGGCGAGCTTGCTGTAAATAAGAGTGCGCTAGCGTCTCGGTCGTGAAGCATACAAGTTTTTTTTTATCTTGGCGTCGAGACGCTACCGCGACTCTTGATTCACGAGCGGATGGAGCGAAAAGAAATTTCTCCTTCGGCCCACGGCGGATGAATTAATTTTCGTCGCGAAGCCTTCGACTGAACGAGAAACCTGCAAAAGATTCTCTTTTTTACTGCACTGTAAAAAAATTCTCTATGAAAATTAATGATTTATTCCTCATAATCATCGCATCGAACTTAAAAGAAACATATATTTTCCACTTACTTGGTCGCACTTTTTTCTCGGCTCTCTCGGATCCGAGATCAATCCATAAATCGTGCTCGTAAATTTAATTTATACTTGCATTGTCCATTTTTTAAGATGTTTTCACAGAATTTCCAAGACCTCGTTGTGTTAATTTTTCAGCACCTCAACATAGTTTATCACGATCATGAATCGTACTTTTAACGTATAAAACGTATATTAAAATTTAAATCGGGCTTTATTTCTACGAATCTGTGAAGTATATTTCATATGTAAGTCCATCAATCATGATAATAATATGCAGGTGTTGTACATTTAAAGCGTAATCGAGTAAATTTTGTACAAGATTTCTAAGATTTACAACACGGTGCATATTAATTTTCATTTTATACAGTTCGGAAGTTCGGAAATGTAATGTACACGTGAATTGAGTATTTTCCAATATTTTTTACGGTATAAACACACACTCGAGGTGCACCGTAAACTCGGAAAACTATGTTTTTCTGTACTTTAACAAAATATCGACCGAACGCCGACAGCGAGGAAAAAATTGCGAATAAATAATGTTTTTTCTTTCTCAATCTGTATTTATCTGTGATAACAACTTTTTATTCGCTTCGCGCTCCCAGATTCCGCATTATCGCTTCGTGAAATGCGTGAAGCGAGGTTGACGAAGAGAAAAAAAAAAAAAAAAAAAAAAAAAAAAAAAAAAAAAAAACGAAATAAAACATTGATTCAGCGTCGAATTTTGCGTAATTCGCTTCCTTGTTATTCTTCGTCTAATCAAATCCACCTCTATGAGCAAAGTTTGTTCGCGCAGCTTTTTCCCGTCGCTCTCTCCCTTTTATTTTCTTCGCCAATTTGCATTCTCGCTTGAGAAAAAAAATAGTACGCGATTGTTATTTTTCTAATTTGAATGACCATCATTCACCAATCAATTTCCTCCCCTAGGAGGCTTCTTGATAGGTCAACGACAGTGAGAATATTCTGTTTTTTTTTTTTTTAATTCCTTTAATTTGCATCCTTGTTTGAAAAAAAAAACCTAGGTAGAGTTAGACATGTGTGAAGGCTCAGCATTGCGTCGCGCTCGACGAGCAAACAGGTTACACAGCGAGAAACAAAGTGGTCGCCGTGCCAACTTGCGTTACATTGTCGATACGAACGCCTTCGCCTTTCAAATTTTTCTCTATGAGAAAAGTTTGCGAGCTGCTTTTTATTCGCTCCCTCCCGGGACAGCTCAGTCAGTAAGCTTCTGGGCACGAGTACGATTTCCGTGGCGCCAAGATTTGACGGTGGTTTCTTGTAGTACTTTTCGCGGGGAGCAAAAAAGTTCCTATAGACTATGGTCCTAACTGCTTTAGTTTCCAAGATATTTAATTTTTAAGATTTTAATATAGCGTAAAAAAGTGGGTAGTACGATTTTCGATTGCCAGGATTTGGCTGTGGATTTAGCATTTTTGGACCAAATCATAACAACAAAAGCAACAATAACAATAATAACAATAATAGTTTGTTCACGGCGGGCATTCCCCTACCTCCCAGCATGGACCATCCGTGGAAAGTTCCGTTAAAAACACTAAATATAGTACTAAAGCGGAAATTTTTCGCTTTAGTGAGGAATTTTAATGGATTTTTTCCTTTAAAAAGACTATATATAAAACTAAAGCGGAAATTTTCTGCTTTAGTAGAAAATTTTTCTCTAAAAACACTATATATCGTACTAAAGCGGAAATTTTCCGCTTTTGTAAGGAATTTTAACGGTTTTTTTTTTTTTTTTTTTTTTTTTTTCTTTAAAAACACTACATATAGTACTAAAGCGGAAATTTTCTGCTTTAGTACACACACACTCAGTGAAGTTTAATGAAGTTTGACACTGATTGAGGCCACTCAGGGCTTCGTTCAATCACTGCCAAATCTATCGCAGAAATTACGAAATATGACGAATCTTAAAAATTGAATATCTCGGAAACTAAAGCAGTTAGGACCATAGTGTATAGGAACTTTTTTGCTCCCCGCGAAAAGTACTACAAGAAACCACCGTCAAATCTTGGCGCCACGGAAATCGTACTCTCCCCAGCTTCTGTTTTTTTTTTTAATTACTTTAATTTCCATTCCTCAATTTTTATTTTTAACAATGCATTGTTCATTGTTTCATTGTTTCATGAATAAAATAAATTGTTTTATTGTTTTCGTTTCATTTGCATAAAAAAATAGTCTGCATTCTTGTTTGGAAAAAAAAAAAAAAAAAAAAAAAAAAAAAAAAATCGTGTTTGAAGGCTGAGCATTGTGATGCACTGGTCGAGATTTTTTTTAATTCGTTCAATTTGCATTCCTCAATTTTTATTTTTGGAAATACATTGTTCATTGTTTCAGTGTTTCATGAATAAAATAAGTTGTTTCATTGTTTTTGTTTGATTTGCATTAAAAAATAGTCTGCATTCTTGTTTGAAAAAAAAAAAAAAAAAAAAAAAAAAAAAAATCGTGTTTGAAGGCTGAGCATTGTGATGCACTGGTCGAGATTTTTTTTAATTCGTTCAATTTGCATTCCTCAATTTTTATTTTTGGAAATACATTGTTCATTGTTTCAGTGTTTCATGAATAAAATAAGTTGTTTCATTGTTTTTGTTTGATTTGCATTAAAAAATAGTCTGCATTCCTGTTTGAAAAAAAAAAAAAAAAAAAAAAAAAAAAAAAAAAATCGTGTTTGAAGGCTGAGCATTGTGATGCACTGGTGGAGAAAACGGGTTACAGAGCGAGCAACGAGGCGGTAGGTGTCAACTATGTAACGCAAGTTGACTGGTCTTTTCGGCGCCGGTATCGAGTGCGGGGGGGGAGCATCGCGGCGGCAGTGAGAGTGGACACTACGACGCAGCGGCGGCGGCGGCGGCAGAAGGCGGGCAATGTTGTCCTGGCGCGCGACGACTGCTCACTCTGTGGCCTGCGCGTAGCCAGGCAAGAGCCACAAATCTCCCGCGCTAGTAGTGCCAAGCTCCTCGATCCTCGTCTCGATCGGTACCCGCGTTTTCGGTTCGCCACATCGAAATCAATTCATGCGATCAAAATACGCATTTTCGGTTCGCCACATCGAAAACAATCGCAACATTGAATTCAATCGAAAATAAATTTTCGTTCGTAATAAAAAAACGTTTTCGCGAAGACGTTTTTGAGAACAAAAGTGACAACGCGAATGGAACGAAAAAGTTTAAGCTGGACTCTCGCCGATCTCGACGGATCGATCGTTCGCTGAATTATCGAGAAACCGAGACGCGAGACTCGGAAAAAAGTGATGACTGAATACTGAAACGTGGAACGGATACTTTTGTTCGGCTCTGTTTGCACTGAGGTATGTTTTGACTTGAAATTACGTTTATGCGGACTTGCGGTGAAAATCGGTGGAAACGAGGCGCAATGAGTCAGAAATGTGACACGACCTTGAACCGGATAAATCGTTGCGGTTGCTGATCGGCGAGAATCGATGGAAAAATCGTCAAGTTATTTTTCGCGCGGATTTAAACGAAATCTATGTCTTTAAAAAAATAAATTTATCACAAAATAAATAAATAAATTGTAATGAAATGAAAAGAAAATAAATACATTTATAATAATTACTCTATAAATTTCCGCCGGTAAAATGTCGTTCGCAGTCGCCGGTGGATTAACCGGTTACTTGTCTCGCTATTTAACCGCGGTTACTTACCGACTTGCATCACTGCGCACGGCGCGGGAATGCAAAGGTTTCGTGGTAACCAATGGTCGCGAAAATCCTCGAAGACGATCGAGACGTTACGCGTTATAGTTAATCCACGGATTAATCCGCGGTAATTAAATTTCGATATTATTATTGAGTCAAAAATACCGATCGATATTTCGCGATCCCGCACCCGGAGGTTCTCGGCCTATGCTGCACGCTCATTGGCCGCATCGCACGCGCCGCCGACGTACGCGTATCAATGTTTAACCCTTACATGCACAGCGGGATATATTCTATCCCACCTAGATTATTATCATTTTTCAAATATTTCAACGTTTTCTTTCTCGATTTTAATGATTTTTTTTGTATATTTACTACAATAACATGTTGGAGAATTGAAAAATACAATTTGTTATCTAAATTTTCTTGTGAATTTGTTGATATAAAGAATACACAATAAAAGTCACTTTTTTAATTGAAAATTCATTATTTCCAACAGTTTTTATTGTATTTACGTGAAACTTGGTATATATACGTTTTGAGGGTTGCTGATTTTGAATCTGTTATCAGAATTAAAAAATTCATACATCCAATATGGCGGATCCAAGATGGCGGTCCATATTGGATCCGCCATTTTGAATTTCGAAATTCTGAGCTCGGATTCGTAATCAGCGACCCCAAAAACCCCCGAGTGACAAATTTCAAGTCCATAGAACCCATACAAAAATGTATGCATGTAAGGGTTAACGTATGTAGTGAAATACGCGCGACCAAGAATGTTAGGCGATGAAAGTGAATTATACAACTCGTCGGCCCAATCGCCGAAAGAGAAAGGTGGCCGAGGCGGCGGAAATATAATTGTCAACACTTTAGTCCTCCGGACGCATCGTCGAATATTTACGATGGTCGAAATATACATTTAAATTCGAATTTTTTCGAATTTAAATGTATATTTCGACCATCGTTTTTAGAATAAAATTTAAAATTTTAGAAATTTTTCACTCGATTATTTTTCGAATAACGTCGAAATATTGGATTATAATCTTTTTACTATTTTTTTGGTTCGTGATTTTTTTTAACAGAAAATTACTTATATTGTTCAAATAAAATGAATGAAAAATGTCGTCGTTTCGCTGATTCGTTGTCATCGCACGAAACGTGCGACCGTCAATCGTAATTGTAATTCGACGGACGTTCGCGACAGATTCGAGGAGATACGATACTGCTAATCGTTTTTATTCGCATCGAACCTTCCGCTGGTGCGTCACGCCCGGGCGAAAGACGATAGCCAAACGTGTCCCGAGAAGATATTCCGCAACGCGATTTGTATTCTAAGAGGCTGCGGCGACGCTTTGTCTGCGTCTCGTAGAAAATGCCCGCACTGTCAAAAATGTCTGTATGAAAATTAACATACACCGGTACCGAAAGTTTTGATGCATAAACCGTCTATCAAATTTAATAACGCTTTCGCTCTTAAAATTCATAGCCACTGCACTTGAAAAAAAAATCACTTTGTCGTAATATTACAATTATTACGTATTATGATTAACTTATCCTTAGCGACATTTTTGTGATTCAAGTGTACAAACCGCGTACTCTACGCGGTACTCCGTGTACTCTATGCACTTAACATTTTATTTTAAATTACGTTGAATATTAAAAATTGCGCAAATTGCAGCAATTTCAATCTTCATTGTATACACGGAATTTGGAAATTTAATGTACACGTGCATTAAAATAGGAAAGAAGGCAGCGGTATTAAAAAATGATTTAAGGCTGGTAATAAGAATCTAAATTAATTTGTTCTCAAATGTCACCTGAACGATAAAAATTCAACGTGCAGATAATAACATTTTTTTCGTTGACCCTAATCGACGTCGCATTTGGTGTCCGCACCGCCGAAACCGACTCGAAGCAGAGTTTCGAGGAACTGAGTGAAACTTTCTAATACCGGTATTAGTTCCTGTAAACTCGGCCGTTGCCCCGTTTCATTCAAGTTCGAGATTTTCCCGATTAACGTAACTGTCGGCGCATTTACAGCTGTCAACGGTTTCTAGCGTCTTTCGACGAGTTACCGGTGATCGAGTCTATTTATAACCGTTCAACGAAACTGCAGCGACGCACGACGAGGATTGCCTTCGGCGAATTATGCTTCTCGGTTGTCTTTATTTATTTTTCTTTCGCTATTTAATCTACTAAAAACATTGCGTTTTTTTTTTTCGGAAAAAAAAATCGACTCCAACCGATAAGTAATTTCCCGCTCATTCCAAAAACCACGGGTGTCTTTTTTTTTAAATCCCCATTATTTATAAGCCCGTGAAATAAAAAATTCGAGGAGATAAACGCAAAAAATGATTTTTCACGTCAATTTTTATTGGTTCGAATGTCTACAGAAAAAATAATAAAAAAAAATCTGCGATTTTTCGGCGTATCATCCGCCACGATGCACATGCTGAAGGAGAAAAAAAAAAAAAAAAAAAAAAAAATTACAATGGTTCAGGGCTGATCGATCATCTGCTTACAATAATTGATGTACCGCATCGACAAAGCATCGATTCTCTAGAGTCGCTAACCGAACGTTGATAGCGACGAGAATTGCTCGCGTTCGTCGAATCATCGCTCCGCAATCATCTGGCCGAGCGCATATCATATACGAGAGCGATATATATAACGCATACCGCGGTGCTCGCGGCGCCACATTGAATAGCGGTACGTCCGAAGCGTCAGAACTTTCGAATAGTTGCAGCCCAAGTGCGTCTGCATTATAATAATTCGCCTCGGAACTGCAGCGCAACGGGAGTAAAAATTCCGGTCGTGCATCGTCTGCCATTGAGGCATTGTATTCCATGCCAAATCGACCTGGCTGTGGCCCTCGACCTTCGTGGATTTGCTTCATAATTTTTTATACGATTCTTCTAACCCAAAATAACATTGATAATTGTTTGCAAAATTTTTAAACTAAATTCGAGTATACTATAACGTTTTTTTTCCAAAATTTCCGGAGCCGTGATTTAAAATTGGAAAAAATTCTCAAAAACCTGGTATCAAAAATGAACATTTTTGGCACTAATTTGGCGATGTCCGGGATTTGTCTTCCTCATGCCTGAAGCTTTTTTACATTTTATTTATTTTTATTTTATTTTTAATATGGAAGAAATCGAATTACAGGGAAGAAAAATCCTGGACAACATCGAATTTTTTCAGATTTAAAAATTACGGCCCTTTAAAACGTTTGAAAAAAAAAAAAAAAAATGTATAGCGTGCTCAAATCTGGTTTAAAAATTTTGAAAAAAATCATGTCTGTTATTTTTAGTTGGAAGAATCATGTAAAAAAATTATGAAGCAATTCCGCGAAGTCGAGGGTCACGGCCAGGTCGATTTGGCATGGAATGCCCCGGAGTGCATTTGACAGTGGAAAGCAGAGTTTAGGAGTCGTACCACGTGCCTGTCGTTCGGCAGAATCGCGACTCAGGCGCGACTCAGTATAAGTTGGAAAGTCGACGACCTTGGCTGATATTTAATCGCTTTTTGCCGGCTCCGCACGTGTCAATCGGAACGATGCGTAAAAACGTCTGTTCTACACATGCGATTTTTACCACAAAAAAATCGCACAAATAAAAAACCGCGATTTTTTGTCTCATTTTTGATTATAATTAAAAATTCATAGATTCATGAGAAAGTCGAAAAAAACGTGGTTTAGTTGGTGGAGGATGTCGCGCATAATCCAAAACGAAAAAAAAAATCGAATTCCTCGTGCACACGGAGATTCTTATCCGCTCCAGCTTCCCGGAACAGAAGGTGAAGCCGGAGTCATTGTGTTCATAAACATATACGGGGCATTCCGTACCAAATCGACCCGGCCGTGACCCTCGACGTCGCGGAATTGATTCATAATTTTTTAAATCCTTCTTCCGACTCAAAATAACAGTCATGATTTTTTTCAAAAATTTTAAACCAAATTTGAGTACGCTATAATTTTTGTTTCAAACATTTTGAGGGCTGTGATTTAAAAATCGGAAAAATGTTCAAAAATCCGACATAAAACATGTCTACTTTTGGCACTAATTTGATGTTGTCCATGATTTTTCTTCCCTTCAATTCGAATTTTCTTCAATATTTTATTTTTCTATTTTAATTATTACAGCGGGCATACTTAATCAAAAAATAAAATTAAAATAAAAAAAGAAAGTTGAAAATTCTCCAAGCAAGAGGAGGAAGAAGAATCCCGGACATCACTAAATTAGTGCCAAAAACGTTCACTTTTGATACCAGATTTTGAAGAATTTTTTTCAGATTTGTAAATTACGGCTCCAGAAATTTTTGAAAAAAAATATAGCACACTCAAATTTGGTTTGAAAATTTTGCAAAAAATCATGAATGTTATTTTGGGTTAGAAGAATCGTATAAAAAATTGTGAAGCAAATCTACGAGGTCGAGGATCACAGCCTGCTCGATTTGGCATGGAATGCCTCATATACGTTGTACACACGAGCAGCGAGGTACAATAGATTTTTTGACTTGCATACATTTCGCCGGGAACGTGGCGAAGGTCGATTTTTTTTATATATTTTTTTTTTTTTCGTCCCGACGAGCGCGTCACTGTCCTCCCGTATTTCAGCTGCCGAGCCGAGATAAGAATTTTTTGTTCTAATTTTATGTATATGAGGGGTAATAGATTCACCTCAGTGTCGCTATGTAAAAACGCTGCAGTGCGACGAGGAAAAATATTCGTCGCGGAAATTCGGTCTTCGCTTCTCAGTAATTTCCAAATGTTTACATTTTACGACTAATTAACATTTTTCGAAAGAAAAATAAATTTTCAAAATGACAATTTATTTTCATTATTTTGTTTCATTAGTTCGTTTTTGAATGAAAAATGAATTTTCAAAATAGCAATTTATTTTTATTATTTCGTTTCATTAGTTTGTTTTTGAATGAAAAATGAATTTTCAAAATGTCAATTTATTTGTATTATTTAGTTTCAGTTCGACTATTAGATAGACTTTGTCGGTCCTGTGTGACTTTCGAATAAAATCGGCGGACAAGATGCTGACGAAGCTGTTCGAGATCCACGGACGATTTTGCGCCGGTCATCCGCTGGAGGTGATCGTCACGACGTTCACGCTGACGGCGTGCATGCTCAATCTCGAGACCGGAAGCTCGCAGTCGAGGGACGGAAGGCTTCCGGGGACAGCGACACATTGCTGGCACGGACGATGCAGTCCCGACGTAAGTTTCCATTATCAGTGACCCTATTTATTCTGCTCTCTTCCCTCATCAGCCTTTTTCTAATATTCCATTCATCCTTATCTCACCTTCGACTTATTTGCCTCACTCTCTTATCTCGGCTCGGCAGCCAAAACTCACTATCATTTGATTTTTATCCTATTTTCACCTTATCGAACATGCCAACTTTACCAAGCCATTGCAGAATTTGAAAACTACATATTACTATTTTAAATACAACAAAAAATGAAATATTACAATTTGCTTTTTTCTTCTTTTTAACAGGACCAGCAGAATGCAATCGACGCGATAGTCATGACCATAATACGGTGCCTGGCGATTCTCTTCAGTTACCATCAATTCCGAAATCTCCAGAAACTCGGGTCAAAGTACATTCTCGGTGAGTGTCGAAGCAGACGACGGCTTTGTCTCTAACCAGAGGTGTAAATCCACAAAAATTCATGAGATATGGTTAAAAGTTTTTTTTTTTTCAACGATTCCAATTCGACGATTTCAACGATTTCAATTTTTTTTCTAACGATTATTTCATAATAATAATATGTACGAATTATGAACTAGAGTGTAAACATTTGAATAGCTGGAAAAAAATACTAATTATCGTTTTAATATTGGAAGAAATGGTGGAAGATTCGACAAAAATTGTATTGCATCAAAAAAGTCATCAATGATTTCTTCCATTTTTTCCACCATGTCTTTTAATATTGAAGCGAAAATTACTACTTTTTTCAACTATTCAAACGTTTACACTTTATTTTACATCACTCGGTGTGAGAAAGGCGGTTTCACACACGCTTCGCGTGTATGTAACCCTGTTTTCGCACCTTGTGAAGCAAAATTGTGTACGATACTCGGCGGAAAAAGTTTTCTCAACTCGTGTGATTACGTCACTCGCCTTCGGCTCGTGCGTAAACTCACACGAGCTGAGAAAACGCTTTTTCGGCCTCGTATCGTAATATACTATTATAATCACTACATATTATTATTATTATGAAAACATAATTACAAAAAAAAAATGTACTGTAGACTATATCTCATACATTTTTGGGGATTTACAACTCTGTCTCTAACACAAATTTTTAATGAACTTTATTTGCGTTTTTGTGTCGCAAAGTCCCAGGGAAAAAAAAAAAACAAGTAACACATTCGTTGCCTAAAGAAAGAACGAAACCCGTGTTGACCGCTTATTCGCCGTCGAATCCGGTCCTTCGTTGTCCTTGAACGTAATTTTCGCTTCAGGAATTTATCGCGGATTGGCGGATCGACCGAAAACGCGACGAATAACGCAAAAGGGTAGCCTGAAAAATTTGAAGATCAATCTGAGAAAACGCTTTTTCGGCCTCGTATCGTAATATACTATTATAATCACTACATATTATTATTATTATGAAAACATAATTACAAAAAAAAAAAAAAAATGTACTGTAGACTATATTTCATACATTTTTGGGGATTTACAACTCTGTCTCTAACACAAATTTTTAATGAACTTTATTTGCGTTTTTGTGACGCAAAGTCCCAGGGAAAAAAAAAAAACAAGTAACACATTCGTTGCCTAAAGAAAGAACGAAACCCGTGTTGACCGCTTATTCGCCGTCGAATCCGGTCCTTCGTTGTCCTTGAACGTAATTTTCGCTTCAGGAATTTATCGCGGATTGGCGGATCGACCGAAAACGCGACGAATAACGCAAAAGGGTAGCCTGAAAAATTTGAAGTTCAAGTATCAAAGGCGAACGCGCGTCGCGACGATGATGAAAGGTTGGAGCAGCCATTCATAAAACCGGATCTGCGCACGATAAGCGACGCGTGAAAGTCCCACTACCGAGCAAGTGAAAGTTCCCATAGAAAGTGATAGCGCTTCGTTTTACGTCGTTTCGCTCGCCGGGTCCTTTATTCGTATCGTCGATTACCGAATTGTTGGCAGCGTTACCTTAAAGAAAAAAAAAAAAAAAAAATGAAATTGTGGTTTTCCAAAAATTCCCTCTGACAAAACGGATAACGCCGTATTTTCCGCGGAAAGCTATGAATAAAAAGATAATAAAAAATGTAAATCTCACTACTTTGCAATGCTAAAAACAATGACTACATTATTTGCTTTATGTGGCAGGAATCACCGGACTTTTTACCGTTTTCTCCAGCGTCGTCTTCACCTCGAGCGTCGTTAACTTCGCGCGAAGCGAAGTCTCGGACCTCAAGTGAGTAAAAATGTGGCTTTCCACTCTGAGGAAAAAAAAAAAAAAAAAAAAAAAAAAAAAATTACTACAAGATTAGACATTGATTTTTTTTCGTTAGAATAAGCGATTATGTTCGTACAAATAAAGCAGAATATATTGTAAAAAACGTCTGTATGAAAATTAATATACCGGCATCGGAATTTTTTATGCATAAACCGTCTATTAAATTTAATAACGTTTTCGCTCTTAAAATTCATAGTCACTGCACTTGAGAAAAAATCCCTTGTAACATCACAATTATTACGTATTATGATTTACTAATCCGTAACGATATTTTTGTGATTCAAGTGTACAAAAATGACTATGTATCTAAAATGTTATTTTTAATTACGTTGTATATTAAGGGGGGGGTAGGGTATTAAAATTTTTTTTTTGCCATTTTTATTTTATATTTTTCACTGAATGCATAATACCTCAAGAATATTGTGTCAAATTTTCAAGTCAATCGGAGCAAAATTGACGACGTTATGAATATTTTTATACTCGCGGATTGCTGTACCGCCCGGCCCGAGCGCGACTTTAAAGCGTTTTTCCCACAACTCACGTTTTCAAAGTCGGTGCCCATCGTACCGTCAAAACTAATGCACCGATCCTTTTGAATTTTTGCATACTTTTTCTGTACATGTTTTACGAGGTAACGCGGAAGAGTTTTTTTCTAATTTATTAATATTTTTTATTTTACAATAGCAAAATAGCCGATTTTTTCCCCGAAAAATCGCATTTTTCCCTTTAAAGTGTTCCCAAAAATTGAAAAATCCAAATTTCGAAAAAAACTCTTCCGCGTTACCTGGGGAAAACAATTACCTAACAAATGAACTTTGGTTTTTTAATTTCGGATGATCCAGTACCGAGTTCTGATGGGCACCGCAATTCTACTTTTTTCCGAGACGCTTCCGAGTAAATGCCGCCATTGCTGTATTTTTTAATATTTCTTCATGAAAAAATTACACAATATTCTTCGAATGTTATACTTTGATGTACAATTGGTCTTATTGAATAGATTTTAACAGTGTCGTCAAAAAAAAATTCACAAAAACGTGCCTTTTTTGCACGAATTAACCCTACCCCCCCCTTAAAACTTGCGTAAATTGCAGCATTTTGCGTTGGTCTGCTTAGTTTGATGTCAGATACTGATGATTTATTCCTCATAATCGTCGCATCGAACCCAAAAGAAACATTTATTTTCCACTAACTCGGCCACTTTTTTGCGGCCCTTTCGGATCTGAGATCAATCCATAGGTGGCTTTTGTAAAATTAATTAATACTTGCATTGTAAATTCTTTAAGATTTTTGACAGTATTTCCAACACCTCGTTGTGTTATTTTTTCAGCGCCTCAACTTAGTTTATCACAATCATGAATCGCACTTTTAACGCAAAAAATCCACAAATCTGGGTAGTATTTTTCATATGCAAGTCTATTAATAATGATGATAATACGCATGCGTTGTACATTTAAAGTGTAATCGAGTAAATTTTGTAGAAGATTGCTGAGATTTACAAGACATAGATGAGATATTAATGTTCATTTTATACAGTTCGGAAGTTCGGAAATGTAATGTACACGTGAATTGTGTATTTTCCACAGTGCTTATATTTTTGAGAGTGTTTATATTTAACCCTTACATGCACAGCGGGATATATTCTATCCCACCTAGATTATTATCATTTTTTAAATATTTCAACGTTTTCTTTCTCGATTTTAATGATTTTTTTTGTATATTTACTACAATAACATGTTGGAGAATTGAAAAATACAATTTGTTATCTAAATTTTCTTGTGAATTTGTTGATATAAAGAATACACAATAAAAGTCACTTTTTTAATTGAAAATACATTATTTCCAACAGTTTTTATTGTATTTACGTGAAACTTGGTATATATATGTTTTGAGGGTTGCTGATTTTGAATCTGTTATCAGAATTAAAAAATTCATACATCCAATATGGCGGATCCAAGATGGCGAACCGAATTTGGATCCGCCATTTTGAATTTCGAAATTCTGAGCTCGGATTCGTAATCAGCGACCCCAAAAACCCCCGAGTGACAAATTTCAAGTCCATAGAACCCATACAAAAATGTATGCATGTAAGGGTTAAAAGAGTGGATCGTTGTGGTTTGTTACAGGGACGCTTTGTTCTTCTTCTTGCTGCTGATCGATCTGAACAAGGCCGGGGTACTGGCCCAGTTGGCGCTGAGCTCGAGGAGCCAGGAAGAGGTCCGAGCGAACATAGCTCGAGGAATGTCCCTTCTCGGACCGACGATAACTCTCGACACACTCGTCGAGACTCTGCTCATCGGGATCGGTTCATTGTCGGGCGTGAAGAGGCTCGAGGTTCTCTGCAGCTACGCCTGTCTCGGTGTCGTCGTCAATTATCTCGTCTTCATGACGTTTTATCCCGCCTGCCTTTCCCTCATTCTCGAGGTACGTTTTCCCTTTCACATAAAAACCAAAATAAAAACCAAAGAATTTTGAGCCTGTCGTCTGGCACGGAATAAATCTCGATAAAAATGTGTTGCATTTCATCGTTAAACCCGAAAATAAGCCAAGTAAACTTTCGGTAGAAAACACATTGTTTTATTTTTTAAAATACTGTTTTTTTTTCTTTGTTTTTTTTTTTTTTTTTTAATTTTGGTTTGCACTTTAAAAAAATTGTAAACCTGTTGTCTGGCACAGAATAAATGTCGATAAAAATGTGTTGCATTTCATCGTTAAACTCGAAAATAAGCTAAGTAAACTTTCGGTAGAAAAAATAATAGTTTTATGAAAAAAAAAATACTGTCTTTTTTGGGATCATTTTGGTTTGCAACGATTATTTCCCCTAAATCCGTTCTTACTGCTAAAATGAAAAAAAAAGTGTTGCACTTCATCATTAATCTCGAAAATAAGTTAAGTAAACTTTCAATAGAAAAAATTTAGTTTTCATTTTTTTAAATACTGTTTTTTTTTCTGAGTAATTTCGGATTGCAGCGATATTTTCCCCTAAATCCGTTGTAACTGCTAACATGAATTTCGGAGAACAGAGTGTTTCGATTGCTATGCAACGTTTCTCTCGCCTCGTCCAGACGATTTTCGTAAATATTTTCCTTCATAATTTTAGCTCGCTCGCGGAAGCTCGGGCATGGGAACGCTCAGCGCTGACAAGATACTGATGATGCACTCGTTGAACGAGGAGGATCAGAAGCCGAATCCCGTCGTCGAGCGCGTCAAGCTCATAATGATAGCCGGCCTCTTTGTCGTCCATGCTCACAGGTAACGATTCAAACACTTTCTTCGTTAAGGGGGGGGGGGGGGGGGGGGGGGGTAGGGTTAATTCGTGCAAAAAAGGCACGTTTTTGTGAATTTTTTTTTTGACGACACTGTTAAAATCTATTCAATAAAACCAATTGCACATCAAAGTATAACATTCGAAGAATATTGTGTAATTTTTTCATGAAGAAATATTAAAAAATACAGCAATGGCGGCGTTTACTCGGAAGCGTCTCGGAAAAAAGTAGAATTGCGGTGCCCATCAGAACTCGGTACTGGATAATCCGAAATTAAAAAACTAAAGTTCATTCGTTAGGTAATTGTTTTCCCCAGGTAACGCGGAAGAGTTTTTTTCGAAATTTTAATTTTTGTATTTTTGGGAACACTTTAAAGGGAAAAATGCGATTTTTCGGAATTAAATCGGCTATTTTGCTATTGTAAAATAGAAAATATTAATAAATTCGAAAAAAACTTTTCCGCGTTACCTCGTAAAATATGTACAGAACAAGTATGCAAAAATTCAAAAGGATCGGTGCAGTAGTTTTGACGGTACGATGGGCACCGACTTTGAAAACGTGAGTTGTGGGGAAAAACGCTTTAAAGTTGCGCTCGGGCAGCGAAGGTATACAGCAATCCGCGAGTATAAAAATATTCATAACGACGTAAATTTTGCTCCGATTGACTTGAAAATTTTACACAATATTCTTGAGGTGTTATGCATTCAGTAAAAAATATAAAATAAAAATGCAAAAAAAAAAATTTTAATACCCTACCCCCCCCCCCCCCTTAAGGCGAGATATACACCTGGAAACGAAAAAAAAAACAGCGCGGTCATTTTCGAGAATTTTGTTTTCAGGGAACTATTGGAAGTATTTTTTCTACTTAAAAACATACTTTTTCAAGAATGTCTTCAATTTTGTTTTCATTTAAAAAGTTGCAAATTGACGGAGTACTTCGGAGTCGTGTACGGAGCGTCGTAAAATAAACCGGCACCCAGTGGCATTTCGTCAAAATTCATCTGAGACGAAAAAATCAAATAGTAGGATATTAAAATAGATACTATTATCTAGTCTTTGTCATAGCCGATTTAAAAAATATCGATTTTTGACAAAATGGTGACAACTTCGACTCAAAGTAGCGATTTTCAAGACAAAATTTCTTCGTATTTTGCACAAAAAAAAACTAAGAATCGCAAAAAAAATCCTATAACAAAGACTAGATAATTATGTATACAATAACCACAAAAAATTTAAAGTTGATCGGTTCTGTGGTTTCGAGATATTTTGGGTACCAGTTAGTATATTACGTCGCTCCTTCCACGACTAAAGTACTCCGTGAATTTGCAACTTTTTTAAATGCAAAAAATTGAAAACATTCTTGAAAAAGTATGTTTTTAGTTAGAAAAAACTTCGATCCGATAGTTCCGATAGTTTCCCTAAAAAAAATTCTCGAAAAATACCGCGCTTTTTTTTTTTTTTTTTTTTTTTTTTTTCCCAGGTGTATATCCCCCCTTAAAGATGCTTGGACATTTCATGCCAAAGCTATAAAAAAAAATAACCCAAATCTGCTCTCTTCGTCTGAGCTGCACAATTTTCGCTCGTGCGGTGCACCTGAACCTACCAATAAAACGAACATAAAGCCGTTTTCGTTCGGATGCCGTAATCCTTAGGTAATTAGTGAAAAATGCGATCAACCGCGCGCCGAGAGTCGATCTTGGAGAGGAGCGCGAGGAAGCCAAGGCCGCGTTCGCCGACATAAAACGATGGACTTGAGATCCGAGAGCCGAGCCTTTTACTCAATTAGTTTTCACAATTATTTATCAGGAAAGATTATTCTACAAAATTACGATAACGACGAAAAACAATTATTCCGAGACTTCTGGATTTTCGTTGATATCGTCCAGATGTCTATTTTTTTAAGGAGGCTTCGGCGATACAGTCAAGTTTATTGCGTATCAGATTTAAACTTTTATTTGTACAAACTTTCAAAGGGAAACCAATGTGCCAATAAAGGTGGACTTAAATAAAAGAGATGCTGCTGAACGTAAAAAAATTGTATAGAAATAAAATCATAGAAAAATAACTCATTTTATGGTA
The DNA here is from genome assembly GCA_964034905.1 of Itoplectis maculator. Classification (NCBI taxonomy): domain Eukaryota; kingdom Metazoa; phylum Arthropoda; class Insecta; order Hymenoptera; family Ichneumonidae; genus Itoplectis; species Itoplectis maculator. Next base: position 829,024 of record OZ035863.1, read on the forward strand.
ATAATCGATAGGGATATAACGCGCGGTTTTTTTACGAGCGTCATCGAGTTATTTTCTTCAATTTATTTATCAATTAGAAAAGAAACTCGTTAAATTCGTCACTGCGTTTTTTTTCTCTCATAAACAATTGACTGTTATTTGTAAGCTATGCGTATGTATCATCGCCGCAAATGTTCAACGGTTAATTTATACATTATGTGTCGAGAAACAAAATGAGCCGTCGCTCCTCGAAAACGAACTAAATTACACGTTTGACTTCCAAAAAAACTGCGTATAATATATCTCATTGGTTGTTAGCATAAACTGAGTTATTTCTCTGTTCATTTTTTCCACCTTTATTGGCACATTGGTTTCCCTTTGTAACGTATGTTTAAATAATGTTTTAAATCTTAGTACGCGATTGACATGACTGTACCGTCGATGCCTCCTTAAGGTAGTCCTCCCGCCATGTCTGATGCTGCCTCATAAGTTCGAGGGAGAGATAAAAATCTGAAAAAATCAACCATATGGAAGATGCTGAAAAGATTGTTTTTTTTTTATTTTCAAATAATTGAAAAAAGGTTAATAATAAATTACTTAAATAAATAATAGTGCAATAAATTACCCGGTAACCACATTTTTGTTTTGTTACGAAAAACGTTTGTTTATTTTTCTGAACACGTATGAACTTTTTCAGAATTTTCTCTGATGTTTGAAAATGACGTTTTTTTTTAAGTGTAAAATTGAAAACCAGACAAAACTCTGAAAAAATTCATACGTATTCAGAAAAATAAACAAATGTTTTTTATAACAAAAAAAATTAAGTTACCGGGTTTTAATTTTTTCAATTATTTGTGGCGCAAAAATAATCTTTTTAGCATCTATCCGAAAATTCGGTCTAATTCTCCCTCCGACTTGTGCGGTGTCAGACAAGACAAAAAGACTACCTTAAGGATGTATGTCAGCGAGACTGTTCTCAACCCGCTCAAAAGTCAAAATCCAGAGGTAAATTCGACCACTTCTCGATGAATTAAAAATCTGAAAAAAATCAAGTATATAAAAGGTGCTCAAAAGAATAATTTCGCATAATAATAATTCCAAAATGTTATTAACAAATAGGTGAAAAAAACAATTGTTCAACAAATTAGTGGTCAACCTAATTTTTTTTTGCATAAAATTTATATGTATATTTTTCTGAACACATATGCATTTTTTTTAAATTTTTTCTCGTTTTCGAAATTTGGTTTTTTGGAATTTTTTTTTCTTTAAAAATGCGTGTTTAATCACGAATTTGGATATGTGTTTCTTCCAAAACCACCCATGACACCATGCAAGTTTCGAAAAGATTGATCAAATAGATTCGCGAATACAGTCCAAAGATGAAAACAAAAAACCAAATTTCGAAGACTAGAAAAAATTCTGAAAAAATTCATATGTGTTCAGAAAAATATACATATAAATTTTATGCAAAAAAAATTAGATTGACCATTACTTTGTTGAACAATTGTTTTTTTCACCTATTTGTTAATAACATTCTGGAACTATTATTATGCGAAATTATTCTTTTGAGCACCTTTTATATGCTTGATTTTTTTCAGATTTTTAATCTATCGAGAAGTGGTCGAATGTACCTCTGGATTTTGACTTTTGAGCGGGTTGAGAACAGTCTCGCTGACATACATCCTTAAGCATAGAAAAACTAAATGAAAACAAAGTTTTGAGCTCCCGGCGGCGAACGTAAGCGGCGAACAGATGGGAAAGCGGTGACGTCCTCCGACGACGACTCACTTTGCCTTAACTTTGCCTTTGGAAATCCGTCGATTCACGATTTCCAAAGTGTTATCGGCCGATCTGACCCTCCTCCTTCTATTCACCAGCAGCAGCAACAGCAGCAGCAGCAGCAGCAGCAGCAGCAGCAGCAGAAGCAGCAGCAGCAGCAGCAGCAGCATAGCATTCAAGGCGAACAGCCATTGTAATCGCGGGTCAGGTTCAGCTGCGTAACTCATTCTCGCCGCTATATTTACGTTTCGCGTTCATTGTGAATTATCTGGTTCCGTGAAACGAAAAAACTACGTCCCATTCACGATTCTCGGCTATTTTTCCGCCACCCGATTTTTGTCATCTCGCAGCCGCAATTTTAACGCGCTCTTTCGTCAGCAAATTTCTCGACGAGATATCTTTGAAGCAAGAATGAAAAAAGTGGAGCGACGAAATTCATTGTGTTTATAAAAAAAAAGAAAAAAAAAACAAAATCGGCGAATTCGTAGAATTCTGGCAAACGGTGCTTGATTTTTTACTGTCAACATTTCACGTCATATTATTTGTTATTATTATAAATAATCATATTATTGATATTATTATTTTTTAATTTTATTATTGTTATCACAAAGTGGCAATGCCCAATTAGCCTTACTGTCAGCTTTTATAAAAATGTTAGTATTAAAAATATTGTCGTTTCGTAAAAATATTATATTTCTATTCGAAGCAATTGATATTTTTTAAGCAGAAAAGTATATGTTTTTGTATGTTTAGGTTAATTTTTATTCCGGTTTAGGTTGGTCGGGTTAGTCAGGATACTTTGCGATGCAGGCACAAAAATATGTCGATATTTCGAGTTCAATATTGCATGAGGGAGTCAATAATAACTTATGGACAAAAGATCAGATAGCCATGGCGTGAAAAGAGGAAACCCAAAAATAAACTGTTACGTTGTGAAGAGACTGAGAGAGGAGAGGAGTGAGAGAGGATCTTTGGGGCTTTGAGATCTGAGTTAGCTGGTCCAGCATTTCAGTTAGTGAAATAACCGGCGCAAGTTCTCGCGAGTGACTTGTCAATGCGATCCTCGTCAAGTGTCCAAGTGCACCATTTTTTCTCGTTGACGTTTTCTTCGTTAGCGGCTGCAAATACGGTGGCAACGGTAGTTTTGCTTTTTCATTTTTTTATTTTTTATTTTGATGTTAATTATATTCACGATTACATTCACTGCAAATGTAAATCCTTTTTTTTTGTCTTTTTCAGTTTGTCTGTAAATTGACTGCATGTTTGTGTCACGTGACAATGTAATTTTTTAAATCAAATTTTGTAGAATGTTTTTTTTTTGCAAGTGTAAATCCTTTTTTCGATCTTCTCAGTTTGTCTGTAAATTGGCTATATGTTTTTGTCACGTGACAATGTAACTTTTTAAATAGAATTTTATAGATTTTTTTTTTTTCGCAAACGCGAATCCTTTTTTTGATCTTCTTAGTTTGTCTGTAAATTGGCTACATGTTTTTGTCACGTGACAATGTAATTTTTCAAATTGAATTTTGTAGATTTTTTTTTGCAAATGTTTTGAAAAAAAGAAATAATGACTATTATTTCGAGCCAGAAGAATCATTTAAAAAATCCTTGTTTCGATCGTCTCAGTTTGTCTGTAAATTGGCTACATATTTATTTTTTTTTTTTATTTTTATTTATTTTATTTCCGTTTCCGAGGTACACCCGTGAGGGATTTTACCTTGCTCCCCCCCTAGTTTTTCCCCTCCTATCACTCCCTACCCGCACTTAGCTAAGCTAACCTAACTTCCGTGCGTCCGCAGCCGACTTAGCTACACTGTACCGCATTTGCCGAGGGCACGGGGAAACTGCGGAAAACCCGTGCCGGTACAGACGGCATTATATATTTCTGATTCTCCAGTGTATACATGAAAGAAACACATGCTTCTTAAGTGCAGACACCAAAGTTTCTGAAAAATGCCTCCCGCTCACTGTTTGATGCGCCAGTCGATGCACGGCTAAGCGGTCACCCATCCAAGTTACGGCCGCAATCAATGCTGCTTAACTCGTGGGACCGCCGAAGCCGCACTCCGACCGCACACCCATCAGTGTCGGTTAATTGGCTACATATTTTTACCACATGACCATGTATTTTTTAAATCGAATCTTATGGATGTTTTTTTTTTTTTTTTTTCGTTTTTCAGCCGCTGGCCCTTCAGGCACGGTGATGGAGATGACACGGTAGAGGGACAGCAACTGCCAATCGATTCTCATATTATTATAAACAATCACAACAAATCGAAAACCCCGGAGGATTTCACGGAGCACCTGATGAACTGGGTATCCGTTGGCGCTGACAACATCGTCATCTTGATACTGTTGCTTGCGCTTCTCGTCAAGTGGATATTCTTCGAGGACAAAGGCGAAATCGCGAAGCAGCTGAGATTCCAGGAAGCCGAGGAAACGTCGCACACTGTAAAAATTGACGTCTTTTTTTAAACGAAATCATCTTTTTGTGAGGCATTCCATGCCAAATTGATCAGGCTGCTGTGGCGATTTGCTTCATAATTTTTTATACGATTCTTCCAATCCAAAACAACATTCATGATTTTTTGCAGAATTTTCAAACCAAATTTGAGTGCGCTATAATATAATATATATTTTTTTTTTATAATAATTTTTTTTTTAATTTCCGGAGTCGTAATTTAAATATCTGAAAAAATCTGGTATCAACAATGATTGACATTTTTGGCACTAATTTGGCGATGCCCGGAATTTTTCTTCCTCTTGCTTGGAGCTTTTTACATTTTTTTGTTAATTTTTATTTTATTCTTAAATTGTATCCGTTGAAATAATTGAAAGAGAAAAATAAGATTATTGACAAAAATTCGAATAAAAGGTGAAGAAAAATCCTGGACAACATAAAAATTAGTGCCAAAAATGTTCATGTTTTACGTCGAATTTTTTCAAATTTTTTCAAATTTTTAAATTACGGCTCTAAAAATGTTTGAAAAAAAAAATGACAGCGTACTCAAATTTTGTTAAAAAATGTCGAAAAAAAGATCCTGACAATTCTTTTGAGTCAGAAGAATCTGTGTGTATTATGTAAAATGATATAAATGTAAAATGGTGTACAAAGGTGTACGTAATTTTTGTTGACACCAATTTTACAAGAAGGAAAAAATGTTGCAGTCTTCAGTGGAGGAAAACGCGGTTGATACGATGCACGCGACGACTCTGGACTCTTCGCTCAGGCAGCGATTCGGCGTTGGACTTCCGACGCTGCATCATCAGTCGGTCTTTCCGCTTTCCGGTATGGGCGGCGGAAATTGGGTCGAGGTCGGCGGCAACGAGTCGCAGCTCGAAGTCGAGGACAAAGCCGTGCAGACTGACAGCAAATCGCTGAGCAACGACGAGTCGTCCCTCGACGATTCCACTGAGGACGACAAAACGCCCAGAAGCGTCGACGAATGTCTTTCGATCTATCGCTCCGAGGTCAGTACTATATTTCTATGCCAAAAAATAGCAAATCGAAAAATGTCAGCCACAATTTTCAGTAATTTTTTTACATTTTTCGCACAGTTGTAAATCCACTAAAATTCCTGAGATATCGTTAGCAGTACAATTTTTTTTTGTTTGTAACGATGATTTCATAATAATAATGTGCAGTGATTATAAAATAAAGTGTAAACGTTTGAATAGCTGAAAAAATACCAATTTTCGCTTTAATATTGGAAGAAATAGTAGAAAAAATGTGAAAAAACTTGTATTGCATCAAAAAAGCAATGCAATGCTTTAATGATTTCTTTCATTTTTTCCGGCTATTCAAACGTTTACACTTTATTTTATAATCACTGCACATTATTATTATGAAATCATAGTTAAAAAAAAAAAAAAAAAAAAAAAAAAAAAACTACTGTAAACTGTATCTTATAGATTTTTGGGGATGTGCGTCTCTGGATGCGACTAAACTATTTTTAAGAACACCCAGCACACACGTTTGTTTTTTACTCATCAAAGTTAGGAGCAAGCGGTCTGACGGACCTCGAGGTGATCGAGTTGGTGAGACTGAAGCACATCCCAGCTTATCAGCTGGAGAAGGCGGTGGGTGATATGGAGCGCGGCGTAGGAATCCGTCGACTTTTGGTCGGCGCAGCGGCGCACTTCACGGACGAACTGTACGATCTGCCCTACAGAAACTACGATTACACCAAGGTCTTGGGTTCCTGCTGCGAGAACGTGGTGGGTAAACTGCTGCTACATCTCCACAACATTTTTAGCCTTTTAGCAGTGATTTTTTTAAATTAAGGGGAGACATACACCTGGAAATGAAAAAAAAAAAAAAAAACGATAATTTTCGAGAATTTTTTTTCAGGGACGAACTATTGGAACTATCGTTTCGGAGTGTTTAGTTAAAAACATACTTTTTCAAGAATGTTTTTAATTTTTTTCATTTTAAAAAGTTGAAAATTTACGAAGTACTTTAGTCGTGTACCCGAAATATCTCGAAAACCACTGAACCGATTAACTTTCAATTTGTCGTGGTTATTGTATATATAATTATCTAGTCTTCATCATAGGATTTTTTTTTCACGATTCGTCTTGAAAACTGCTACTTTGAGTCGAAGTGGCCGCCATTTTGTCAAAAATTGATATTTTTTAAATCTGCAGCAATGACAAAGACTAGACAATAGTATTGTAACGGATGTAGCTGACTATTACATGGACACAGGATATGACAATAGACAAACGAACAGATGACCGACTTCACATCACGAGTGACAGTCGACAGTCTTGGCTAGAGATTGACAGCGCGCTGACGTGTCAAAGATCGCGATCGGGATTAAGGATGTATGTCAGCGAGACTGTTCTCAACCCGCTCAAAAGTCAAAATCCAGAGGTAAATTCGACCACTTCTCGATAGATTAAAAATCTGAAAAAAATCAAGCATATAAAAGGTGCTCAAAAGAATAATTTCGCATAATAATAATTCCAAAATGTTATTAACAAATAGGTAAAAAAAACAATTGTTCAACAAAGTAATGGTCAACCTAATTTTTTTTTGCATAAAATTTATATGTATACTAGGGGGGCTCCGCCCCCCTGCGCGCTTCGCGCGCCAACCCCCCTCTCTTCGCGGGCCTACACCCGGGAGGTTGACACGTGAAGATGGGGCACCCTCGCGCTTTGTGCACTTCCTCCCCCTTTTGTCTTTGTTTGTTTGTCGTTGTCCAGTATTTGAAAAGTACATATTGGCAACCCAGGGGGCCTTGAGAGACTTAGAAAAATTTCCATCGCGCGCGCTTCGCGCGCTCGCATTGTGGCATGATATCCACCATTGCCCCTCGGTGGATAGATATCGCCGGCCCCGCCGCCGCCGTTTTTTAAATTTTGAAAATTTTGATAATGATCTTAATTTCCAAAATTTTCCACTCGCTCTAAATTCCATGGCCAACTCGAAATCCACTCGCTCGAAATTCCACGGCCAACTCGAAACCACTCGCTTAAAATTCCATGGCCAACTCGAAACCACTTGCTCGAAATTCCATGGCCAACTCGAAACCACCCCCCCCCCCCCAAATTTTGCAAATTTCAAAAATTTTGCAGATTTCAAAAATGTTGCAAATTTAAAAAATGTTGCAAATAAATTTTTTTTTGAAAATTTTGAAAATTTTTGAAAATTTTGAAAATTTTTGAAAATTTTGCATTTTTTGAAAATTTTGCAATTTTTGAAAATTTTGCAATTTTTGAAACTTTGCATTTTTTTTAAATTTTGCAATTTTTAAAAATTTTGCAATTTTTAAAAATTTTGCAATTTTTAAAAATTTTGCAATTTTTAAAAATTTTGCAATTTTTAAAAATTTTGCAATTTTTGAAAATTTTGCAATTTTTAAAAATTTCGCAATTTTTGAAAATTTTGCAATTTTTGAAAATTTTGCAATTTTTGAAAATTTTGCAATTTTTGAAAATTTTGCAATTTTTGAAAATTTTGCAATTTTTGAAAATTTTGCAATTTTTGAAAATTTTGCAATTTTTGAAAATTTTGCAATTTTTGAAAATTTTGCAATTTTTGAAAATTTTGCAATTTTTGAAAATTTTGCAATTTTTGAAAATTTTGCAATTTTTGAAAATTTTGCAATTTTTGAAAATTTTGCAATTTTTGAAAATTTTGCAATTTTTGAAAATTTTGCAATTTTTGAAAATTTTGCAATTTTTGAAAATTTTGCAATTTTTGAAAATTTTGCAATTTTTGAAAATTTTGCAATTTTTGAAAATTTTGCAATTTTTGAAAATTTTGCAATTTTTGAAAATTTTGCAATTTTTGAAAATTTTGCAATTTTTGAAAATTTTGCAATTTTTGAAAATTTTGCAATTTTTGAAAATTTTGCAAATTTTGCGGGGGGGGGGCGGTGGTTTAGAGTTGGCCATGGAATTTCGAGCGAGTGGTTTCGAGTTGGCCATGGCCATTCGACGTGTCCCACACAGCGGCGGCGGCGGCGGCGGCGGCGGCGAGATCTTTTTATAATATAGAGAAATATTTCTGAACACATATGAATTTTTTCAGAATTTTTTCTAGTCTTCGAAATTTGGTTTTTTGTTTTCATCTTTGGACTGTATTCGCGAATCTATTTGATCAATCTTCTCGAAACTTGCATGGTGTCATGGGTGGTTTTGGAAGAAACACATATCCAAAATTCGTGATTAAACACGCATTTTTAAAGAAAAAAAAAATCCAAAAAAACCAAATTTCGAAAACTAGAAATAATTCTGAAAAAATGCATATGTGTTCAGAAAAATATACATATAAATATTATGCAAAAAAAAAATTGGTTGACCACTAATTTGTTGAACAATTGTTTTTTTTCACCTATTTGTTAATAACATTTTGGAATTATTATTATGCGAAATTATTCTTTTGAGCACCTTTTATATGCTTGATTTTTTTCAGATTTTTAATCCATCGAGAAGTGGTCGAATTTACCTCTGGATTTTGACTTTTCAGCGGGTTGAGAACAGTCTCGCTGACATACATTCTTAATAGACAACATTTGTAACTAATAATGTGGCACATTTCAGTTTTCCTCAGGATTCGAATAAGACGCGAACCAACTTTTAAATTAAAAAGTCTCGTTTATTCTCACACGTCCGTTCTCAACGAAATATGCCAACAGACTGGCTCTTGTCAATGTTATAGACAAAATCGTTAGCAACGCTCGCTCGCTCGCTTATGTTTCGTATACACGGTGTCACTTAGAAGATACCGCAATAATATCCGCCTCAACAACAAATATCCGTGTATTCATTTCGGCCATCCGTAACAGTATCTATTTTAATATCCTACTATTTGATTTTTTCGTCTCAGATGAATTTTGACGAAACGCCAATGGGTGCCAGTTTATCTTACGATGCTGCGTACACGACTCCGAAGTACTTCGTCAATTTGCAACTTTTTAAAATAAACAACAAAATTGAAAACATTCCTGGAAAAGTATGTTTTTAACTAGAAAAACACTGCGATAGTTCCAACAATTTTTTTTTTTTTTTTTTTTTTTTTTTCGTTTCCAGGTGTATATTCCCCCTTAAAGATAATTAACCCCTTCAGCGGCAGACGAAATCGTGCACACATTTTGTATCTCTTATATCGAGTCTGCTATTTTTTGTTTCTAAATTTTGAGTTCGGATTCGTAATCAGCGACCCTTAAAGCCCCCGAGTACCAAATTTCACGAAAATCAATCAAGCCGATCGGAAAATAATTGGATAATAATCGGGAAATGCATGCGCCATATGGCGCCATTGCCGCTGAAGGGGTTAAAAGATGCTTAACCCTTACATGCATACATTTTTGTATGGGTTCTATGGACTTGAAATTTGTCACTCGGGGGTTTTTGGGGTCGCTGATTACGAATCCGAGCTCAGAATTTCGAAATTCAAAATGGCGGATCCAATATGGACCGCCATCTTGGATCCGCCATATTGGATGTATGAATTTTTTAATTCTGATAACAGATTCAAAATCAGCAACCCTCAAAACATATATATACCAAGTTTCACGTAAATACAATAAAAACTGTTGGAAATAATGAATTTTCAATTAAAAAAGTGACTTTTATTGTGTATTCTTTATATCAACAAATTCACAAGAAAATTTAGATAACAAATTGTATTTTTCAATTCTCCAACATGTTATTGTAGTAAATATACAAAAAAAATCATTAAAATCGAGAAAGAAAACGTTGAAATATTTAAAAAATGATAATAATCTAGGTGGGATAGAATATATCCCGCTGTGCATGTAAGGGTTAAAAGTATGTATAGATTATTAAAAAAAAAATGAGCACTCATTTGACAAATGAATATGATAAAATGGTGAAAAAAAAAAAAAAAAAAATAGGTGGGTTACGTGCCAGTTCCGGTGGGCATAGCGGGACCGCTTCTCGTCGACGGGGAGTTGATCCACGTGCCATTGGCGACAACCGAAGGCTGCCTCGTCGCCTCGACGAATCGCGGAAGTCGCGCGCTGATGTCGCGCGGCGTCACGAGTCGCGTCGTCGCCGACGGAATGACCCGCGGTCCTGTCGTGCGCTTCCCAAACATCGTTCGCGCGAGCGAAGCGATGGCGTGGATGCAGACGACGACGAATTTCGCGGAGATGAAGAGGAACTTCGACGCGACGAGCCGATTCGCGCGACTCACGCGAATCCACGTGCGAATCGCCGGTCGACACCTCTTCATACGTTTCGTCGCCAAGACCGGAGACGCGATGGGCATGAATATGCTGTCGAAGGGCACGGAGAAGTCGTTGCAGGCGGTCCAGGCTTATTTCCCGGACATGGAGATACTCTCGTTGAGCGGCAATTTTTGCGCGGATAAAAAACCGGCTGCGGTCAATTGGATCGAGGGACGGGGAAAGAGCGTCGTCTGCGAAGCCGTCGTGCCTGCGGAGATCGTCACGACAGTTCTCAAGACGACCGTGCATTCGCTGGTAAACAATTGCATTTTTTATTATTTTATTTTACTTCATTTTTATTAAGGGGGGGGGGGGGGGGGGGGTAGGGTTAATTCGTGCAAAAAAGGCACGTTTTTGTGAATTTTTTTTTGGCCACACTGTTAAAATCTATTCAATAAAACCAATTGTACATCAAAGTATAACATTCGAAGAATATTGTGTAATTTTTTCATGAAGAAATATTAAAAAATACAGCAATGGCGGCATTTACTCGGAAGCGACTCGGAAAAAAGTAGAATTGCGGTGCCCATCAGAACTCGGTACTGGATCATCCGAAATTAAAAAACCAAAGTTCATTCGTTAGGTAATCGTTTTCCCCAGGTAACGCGGAAGAGTTTTTTTCGAAATTTTGATTTTTTAATTTTTGGGAACACTTTAAAGGGAAAAACGCGGTTTTTCGGAAAAAAAATCGGCTATTTTGCTATTGTAAAATAAAAAATATTAATAAATTCGAAAAAAACTCTTCCGCGTTACCTCGTAAAACATGTACAGAACAAGTATGCAAAAATGCAAAAGGATCGGTGCAGTAGTTTTGACGGTACGATGGGCACCGACTTTGAAAACGTGAGTTGTGGGAAAAACGCTTTAAAGTCGAGCTCGGCCCGGGCGGTACAGCAATCCGCGAGTATAAAAATATTCATAACATCGTCAATTTTGCTCCGATTGACTTGAAAATTTGACACAATATTCTTGAGATATTATGCATTCAGTAAAAAAATATAAAATAAAAATGCCAAAAAAAAAATTTTAATACCCTACCCCCCCCTTAATTGAAAAATTAACGCGTGGGGAACGAGCCCTTTACAAATAAGCAACGAGAGCAAGAGGCTCCAAGCGAGAGGAAGAAAAATCCCGAATTAGTGCCAAAAATGTTCATTCGTGATACCAGATTTTGGAGCATTTTTTCGGATTTTTAAATTTGGTTCTACAATTTTTCAAAAATGTTATCACGAATGTTATTTTTTGGGTTAGAAGAATCATGTAAAAAATTACACGAGGTCAAGGGGGGCCATGCACAGCCTCGTCGATTTGTCATGGAATGCCTCATATATCACGGCAAATACTATCGTTATTATTTTATTATTTTATTTTATCTATTTAGTTAGAATAAATATGAAATAGTAAATATTAAAAATTCACCGTGAATTTTTCCAGGTCGACGTAAACATCAGCAAGAACATGATTGGCTCGGCGGTCGCCGGCAGCGTCGGTGGTTTCAATGCCCACGCGGCGAACATCGTCACGGCGATTTACATAGCGACGGGTCAGGATCCGGCGCAGAACGTCGGCAGCAGCAACTGCATGACACTGATGGAGCCGTGGGGAGACGACGGAATGGATTTGTACGTGTCGTGCACGATGCCGAGCATCGAGATCGGCACCGTCGGCGGCGGCACCGGTTTGCCCGCTCAGAGCGCCTGCCTCGCGATGCTCGGCGTCAAAGGCGCCCACGCCGAGGAGCCCGGCGAGAACGCCAGTAAACTCGCGCGTATCGTTTGCGCCACCGTTCTCGCCGGCGAGCTCTCCCTCATGGCCGCCCTCACCGCTGGTCACCTAGTCAAAAGTCATCTCAGACACAACAGGTACGCTTCGAACAAATACATCCTTATTATTAAATTATTATCTAATTATTATTTCCAAGTGTCAAATAAAATTCCAGCATTTTCTACTGAATCCCATTCAAATCAGTCAATTTAATATCAAACTTAAGGGGGGGGGTAGGGTATTAAAATTTTTTTTTTGGCATTTTTATTTTATATTTTTTACTGAATGCATAATACCTCAAGAATATTGTGTCAAATTTTCAAGTCAATCGGAGCAAAATTGACGACGTTATGAATATTTTGATACTCGCGGATTGCTGTACCTTCGCGGCCCGAGCGCGACTTTAAAGCGTTCTCCTGAAAATCATCATTTTGAAAGTCGGTGCACACGATTACTCAAAAACTAATTGGCCGATCGTTCTGAAATTTGGCACAGTGCCTCTCCATATAATTCGTCAGGTAACGCCGAAGGCGTTTTTCGATTTTTATTAAAATTATCAATTTTACAATAACAAATAGGCTGATTTTTCCAGCAAAAATCGCGTTTTTGACTTCAAAGTGATACCAAAAATTCAAAAATGGTAAAAAAAAAAAAAAAACTCTTCGGCGTTACCTCGAGAAACATCTCCTCTAATGAATGCCGTTTGAATTTTTGGATTCGGGCAATCCTAGTTCGAGAAATCGTATGCACCGCAAATCAACTTTTTTTCGAGACGCCTCCGGAGATTCTCTGCCAATCACTTGATTATTTATTTTTTTCCATAAAAATTTTACAGAATATTCTTGAAATGTGCCACTATTATGTGGAAAAAGATTTAATTGATTATCACTATTTATATCGCCACAAAAAATTCTCAAATTTATGCCTTTTTTTCGCTGAAAATACCCTACCCCCCCCCCCCCCCCCCCCCCTTAAGAAATGTCGTATCAAAATCTCGAATTTTACCACACACGTGTATTCAACAGCTGATGAATCAAATTTTTAGTAATGTCAATTCACAAAAACATTTTTAACAGTGCACGTACTGGAAGTCAGTTTTATTCATAAACTGGTATAGTAAAATTTACTATACAAGTGCGAGGTCATTTTTTTCGGTACAGTCATGTTGATACTTTGCTCTAATTCTACTGTAAAAGTTCGTTAATTTTTTTGATTTACTCTAATTTCATTGCAAAGGCACCGTAAAATTGATATCACATCTGTACATTAAATCTACTTGACGAGTAGATTTATGGTAAAACGAACGAAAAATCGATTTATTTCGCCCAGAATACGGCAATAAATGTTAAGATGTTGACAAATTAACAAATGTTCTTGTTGCAGATCGTCCACCACAGTCAGCAATCCAATGAGCTCGACCAGAACTGAAGGAGTACATTTATCGGTGCCAAATTTACTACCAGAGCTCCAAGCGCTCTGCAAAGGCAACTCCAATCAATCTTAGCACCTAACTTAAATCAGTTTAAATTCTAATAATCGCCGCTCGATCGTTGCGGTGATTTATAACGAAGGTATTACCTCAAATAATATTCCCTCTCGGTACGTGTCCGGGATTCAAACTGTCGTTAAACCCAAAGTTGTAAATCCCCAAAAATCTATGAGATATATAGTTTACGATGCTTTCATAATAATAATGTGTAGTGATTATAAAATAAAGTGTAAACGTTTGAATAGCTGAAAAAAATACTAATTTTCGCTCTAATATTTGAAGAAATAGTGGAAAAAATGGAAGAAATCATTACTTTTTTCATGCAGTACCATTTTTTCTATTTTTTCCACTATTTCTTCCAATATTAAAGCGAAAATTCGTATTTTTTTCATCCATACATATTATTATGATTATTATGAAATCATTGTTACAAAAAAAAATTGTACTGTTGACCATATCTCGTGAATTTTAATGGATTTACAACTTTGGTTAAGCCAATCGCTCGTCGCCAATTCGTATGTTTATATATCCGTACTGTGAATGTCAACTACAGGGCTGTATACATATATATATATATATACAAAAGAAAAAAGAAAGCAAACAAACGAAAAATGCGCGCGATACGTTACGACGTACTAGGCACTAATAAGCAGAGATCGGAACGTTAAATCACTTTTCAAAATTGATGTTACTTTTTACTATAAAAAATACGATTTTTGTGTGCTTTCTAAAACGAAAATTATTTATTGTCTTTGCACTTAATAGATAGAACAGAAGCGTGGAGAAATGCGAGGGAGTCGAATCGTTGTAAAAAAAATATATCGGATAATTTTTTTAAGTAATTCAACGCGAATGAGTCGTAGTAATAAGTCGAATAATTTTATCAAGTAATTCAACGGCGCCGATTTCTGCCAACATTTTTTGTCCACGGGCGCGTTAACGAATAAGTAAATGACACAAGCCACGAGCTCGCAGTGCAATACTATTTATTTTAACGTATTTTTCAAGCCTAAAAAAAATTGTGTAACTTTTTTTCACGAGGGGAAAAAAAAACATTGTGCAACTTTTTTTTGTTTTTTTTTTTTTTTTTTTTTTTTTTTTTTTTTTTTTTTTTTCACGAGATGAACTGCAAACGACACTGCAAATGGGATGTGATTGGACATTTTTTTTTTATCCATTTTAAGATCGAATAAACTTGTGTTAAACCCACGGATGAAAATAATTTTTTTATTTTTATTTTTGATCAAATATTATCCATCGAGTAAATCGATATACATCGTCGTCTAAAAATCGCGGAAGCGGAGCTGGAACTCCGTTTAACGAGGGGAAAAACAAAAAAAAAGAAAAAAAAACAATACCCCTCCCCCCAATGTCCCTCTGTTATGAAGCAGTAATTTTAATAACAATATCTTGTGGCATTGACGACCAATCACTTCCAAGCGAATTGATCGTAAAAACCGCAGTGATACTAAATAATTTAGTATCACTGCCAAAGTGACGATCATTTGGAATCTCCCTCGATGTAATAATGGATTTGTTTGGCAATGTCCTATTGTTTGCTGACGATCACCAAGCGAACTATGGAACTGGAGTAATATTCAAGACGAGAAGATAGTTTTTGTAATTAATTATTTTCATTAATTACATTGTAATTCATTGATAAATGAATATTTCATTAGTAATAATAATTAATTCATAATTAATCTGCGAATCTGTCGTTCCAGAGTTCTAGGATTGCGTATTCGAGTGAGTTGAGTCTGATAGACACATACGGCATTCCATTCCAAATCGATCCGTAATTTCAATATCTGAAACAATTCTCAAAAATCCCGACGTAAAACATGACAATTTTTGGCACTAATTTGACGTTGTCCAGGATTTTTCTTCCCTTTAATTCGAATTTTTTTCAATATGTCATTTTTCTGTTTTAATTATTTCAACGGATAGTATTTAAAAATAAAATAAAAATACAAATAAAATGTTAAAAAAGCTCCGAGCAAGAGGAAGAAAAATCCCGGACATCAACAAATTGGTGCCAAAAATGTTTTTTTTTCGATACCAGATTTTTGAGAATTTTTTTCGGATTTTTAAATTACGGCTCGAGAAATTTTGGAATACAATGCTGCAGCATACTCAAATTTAGTTTGAAAATGTTGCAAAAAATCATGAATGTTATTTTGGGTTAGAAGAATCATATAAAAAATGCCGCCTCACATGAATTCTTCATCTTGAAAAAAACTTACGCAAATTATCGTGTCCTCGAGAAAACGTTAATTGTTATAATTCTTAAGGCATTTGCAGAGAAATACGACGAAAAAACAAATGTAGCCATCGAAATGACAGCTTCTATCAAACGATCGTGCTTAATTCTGTGAATTATCTCTCCGATTATACGAACGAAGGCAAAGCAGTGGTAGAAAAAAAGCTCTGAGAAATGTTCTCGCAACAAAAGGAACCGAAGATCGCTTTAGAATTTATGTTGCGTTTGTAAAATAATATTTTAATGACTGTACAAACTGTATATCGAGAATATATTAAGGAAATTCACCGCGAACTTGGATTTTTTTAGTTTACGCAATGAGCTATATAATATTATTACATAATAGTAAACGAGAATACCAATGGTAAATGGGGATTTCCACGTAGAAGTTGTGTATCGCTAGTGGTTATATATTTGATAGCTGCGATACGTTGTCATGAATTATTTTTTTTTATATTAAAGAAAGGATAAACAAAAACCAAGCAAACGAATCATTCAATTCCTGTTACTTTAATAATAAGTTTCTTAAATTAGTAGTAACAAAGTGATTAGTTTATAAATGTTGTATAATTCTAGTAATACTTTTATCCACTTTGATCCGCCGAGCTCGCAGCGATGGGTTTGATGTTTTCATTCCGAATTTAAATAATATGCAAATAATCGATTGTTTATTCGAGTATAAAAAATAATGAGTAATTCGCAGCTCTTCATTCCGAATTTTACATAATAACATGCAGACAGAATCAGAGTTGTAAATCCACAAAAATTCATGAGATATGGTCAACAGTACCATTTTTTTTTGTAACGATGACTTCATAATAATATGAATGGATTATGAACTAAAGTGTAAACATTTGAATAGCTGAAAAAAAACCTCATTTTCGCTTTAATAT
This sequence comes from Itoplectis maculator, assembly GCA_964034905.1. Lineage (NCBI taxonomy): Eukaryota > Metazoa > Arthropoda > Insecta > Hymenoptera > Ichneumonidae > Itoplectis > Itoplectis maculator. The sequence goes on from OZ035863.1 coordinate 845,893, forward strand.
TGGAAGAAATAGTGAAAAAATGGGGAAAAAATTGTATTGCATGAAAAAAGTAATGCAACAATGATTTCTTCCATTTTTTCCTTTCTATTTCGTCAAATATTAAAACGTAAATTAGTATTTTTTTCAACTATCCAAACGTTTACCTTTATTTTATAATCACTGCACATTATTGTGTAATGAAATCATCGTTACAGCAAAAAAATTGTACTGTAAACTATATGTCATATACATTTTTGGGGATTTACGACTCTGCAGATAATCTATTCGGTTCGTTTGAGGATAAGAAATAGTATATTGTGCAACAAGTGCGTAAAGTAGGTTATTTTCGCACGAGTTACACATCCTATTTTTTGCTACAGTGGTGCGTAAACGAGATTTCTGCGGGACAATTTCGCGTGCGTAAAGTACTCGTTTTCCGGCACCAGTGCGTAAAGTAAATGAGAGTGCGTAAAGTGAAGCTTTACGCACGTGCGTTTAATTTACGCACGGGTGCGGAAAACGAGCACTTTACGCACGCGAGACCGTCCCGAAAAGACAAGTTTTACGCACGCTATTGCAAAAAAAAAAATAATAATCATAGGTGGATTCAGAGCTTCTCGTAAGTTTCCTCGTAGCCGCATTCGGTGCAAGTGTGAGTGTAACTGTCGTCGTGCTCGTTGTACGTGTCTTCGCCGAAGGTGTGAGTATGCGAGGCCTTGTTCGTTTTGTCGTACATAGAACTGCGCACCTCCATCCTCAGCAACTTCACCTGTTTCGAACAAAAGCACACAAGCCGACATTGTTTGGAAAAAAAATGTACAAAATAAGTACTGCAAATCTCGTTTGAGCGCCGAAAATCTTGTCACCACCTTTTTATTATATTTCTTGATCTTCGCCTCTTGTCTTTTGACGTCGCGTTTTTCGCGCTCCTCCAGCAAAGCTTCTTCCGTTCCCCAAACTTCGAGCGCCCGTTTTTCCACTTGCAAGTGTAGATAAAGCTTCATTTCGCCCCAACGCATGTTATGCGGATTTTTCCGCACGATAAATTTCAGAGGAGGCTCTCTCTTGTCGAAATCGCAATCTTTCAGCAGATATTCTTCCTTGGCCTCAGTTTTTGTGATCAGTGAGTGTTTATCTTTAGGGTCCCTGAAAGTAAACAATTTTAGTTTTTAGTTTTTTTTTAAATAAAAAAACGATTCAACCAAATATCATTGTGATTTTTTTATGTGAATATATCGAACAAATATTAGGAAATAAGTGCAAAAATCGCAGATGGAGTTATTTATTTATTTATTGATTTACTAGGAAATTAAATAATTTTGATTTATTTATCATTAGGAAAAATAGGAAATACCTGCAAGAATCACAGATGGAGTAATCAAACTTTTGGAGCAGATAAGAATCCTTGAAATCTTTCTTGCAATCCTCGCAGACAGGAAGGCCCATTACGATTGGCGCTGGTTCGTCGACAATGTTAACCTAGGCATTTTTCGAAATTTTCTAATAGATATGAATTAAGTTAAATTCATAAAAATCGCGTGAATTCAAACGAATTTTTGCACCATTGATTATGTTAAATTAATAAAAATAGAGTGAATTCAAACGAATTCTTATCATTAATTAAATTAAATTAATAAAAATGTAGTAAATTCAAACGAATTCTTACCATCTGCGCTTCCAGATCATCGTCTTCCTCAATAAGAAATCCTCCACCACTATCTATGACCTTCTGTCCCTGTACCTTGACGATTCTGTCCTTTGTAGTCTGTGCATCTCTGATTCCAACAACCAAAAAAATATAAATGTCGATTTTTTTAAATATAAATGTAGTTTTTTTTTTTTTCTTCATACATCCAAATAAATGGAGAGATCAGGACTGTCGAGAATTTTGTTAATCGAGGTTCTATTGTAGCGCAAAAAAATAATTTTTACCCACTCTTTGGCGTAAGGATGCGCAACGACTTTGGATTTTTTTAGCTGCAAAGCTCGCTGACGATTGCGCTCAGCTCTGTCGCGACTTTCTTGCAACGATATCGTTGATTCCGTGTCCTGTGCATGTTTGCCCAACTTCTCAGTGTCCGTCGACATTGCTTTGTTTTTCCAATAGACTCTCGATTTTCCTTTGTTTCCCAAGATCTTGATTTCTGTTGAACATACAAAAAAGCAACGGTAGAAAAAACTCAATTTTAAGGTAGCTCATCGCTGCTGAATTTTTACATTTACGTTTTTACAATTGCTGTTTCGTCAATAAATTGCTTCGAGGTGTTATTAACATTAGTTCTTAATAGAGACAAATACATTTGCATTCACGATTCCAATAGAAACACACACCCAGTATCATATTTTTTCATACATTTTTTTTTAAAGAATAAACCTTAACAATAGTTCAATTGGGACGCACGATGGCTCATCTTTATTATCGGAAGATCCTTCGTCGATTGATCGCGACCCGATTTTTTATAGTATCAGTTTTGAAAATTTACAGCCATTTGTGTCTCCTCGTAGGTTAGGATAGCATCATTAAACGGTTGTATCTTTTCAACTACCGCGACACTATAACAAAATCTGCTCGGTTGATCGCGATCAACGATCTTCCAATAATAAAAATGAGCCATTGTTCGTCATAATTGATCTATTCCCCCGTTCTCCCCTATTGATTTGACTAATGCTACTATGTTAATAACACTTCGGAACAATTTATTAAACAACGAGGATGTGTAAAAACGTTTTTGAAAATTTACCACCGATTTCACTGTTGTGAGCAAGCGCGCATGACCTGCTACCTTAAAAATCATCAAATATTCGCGACAATTAATCCTTCGATTTAAGGCGATGTGACATACCGACGACGACGCTCACGCGTCAAAAGTTTGGAACAGGTTTTTGTCGCGCGAATTATGAACGGATCGAAGTGAAAATTGAAATACAGACGCCAGTAATGTGAATATCGGGAATGAATTAGTCCGAATTTTGATTTTCGAACAAAAATAAAATTACAGATCGATTACCGAGAGCATGTTTTTTTTTGTTTTTTTTTTTTAAATCAAAATTCCGACTAATTCATTCTCGATATTACATTACTGGCGTCTGTATTAAGGCGATGTGAAATACCGACGCTCACCTCAAAAGTTCGGATACGCTTTCTTTCGTGAATTATGAACGGATCGAAGTGAAAATTGAAATACAGATGCCAGTAATGTGAATCTCGTGAATGAATTAGTCAGAATTTTGATTTTAATTTAAAAAATCGATGTCGGTAACCGATCTGTAATTTTTTTTTTCGAAAATCAAAATTCTGACTAATTCATTCACGAGATTCACATTAGTGGCGTCTGTATTTCAATTTTCGCTTCGATCCGTTCATAATCGGCGACAAACCGCACATCCGAAGATTTTCGGCGCTCAGTGTTTCACATGGCCTTAAGGCAATGTGAAATACCGGCCCTCACCTCGAAAACGCGGATACGCTTTTTTTCGCGAATTATGAACGGATCGAAGTGAGAATTGAAATACAAACGCCAGTAATGTGCATCTCGGGAATGAATTAGTCAGAATTTTGATTTTAATAAAAAAAAAATTGATGTCGGTAACCGATCTGTAATTTTTTTTTTCTAAAATCAAAATTCTGACTAATTCATTCCCGAGATTTTCATTACTGGCATCTGTGTTTCAATTTTCACTTCGATCCGTTCATAATTCGCGACAAACCGCACATCCGGAGATTTTCGGCGCTCACTGTTTCACATGCCCTTAAAATTCCTCGATTTTCTCGTCACTTGACCGTCACACAAAAGTGACGGCGGTCATTTATGCCTCCGCTAAATTTGGCTAAATATAGGCAACAGAGGAGCAGACGAAAACCGTCTACTTTGAGCGTAGAGGTTATAATCCGCAAAACAGAAGAGCGATAGTAAAAATTTAGGAACAAAATTATGATGGCAAGCAAAGGTTGGAAGGTAAGGTTGGAAGATAATTTTCCTGCTTCTCGATCGAACATTTCAAAGCAGCTTCGCGAAAAGTTGGCGAAAAATGTTGGTTCAGTCTCAGCGATTTCGGACACTGTCAGTTATATCATTGTTATATATTATTTATTTTGTTTCTGCTTTTCAGGTCGTTCAGGCTCACGTTCCTATGATAAGATTCCGGAAAGGCGGAGCCGTTCGGGGTAACTTCAACATTTTGCTCGCACTTCTTTTCCCTGCTTAAAGTATCACATTTATTGCTACTGAAACTGATAGAATCCGATTGACCTTCATGCTCGATAAGAGGCAAGCAATTTTCTCTCCGATCGAAAGCCAATAAGAAATAACGCGATCCGAATAGGCGACTCAACATTAATGGGATTGAATTGACATCGCCCGATTCAAAAATGAATTCGATTGGTATCGTCGCGTCGAGTGATCGATAAATTCAAATCGGTTTTTTGTCCAAAACATTTCCAATTCAACGACGCTTTTCCTATACAATATATGTCGATCAGTTTTTATCGGTAAATTCTTACTCGAGGATTCTATTAAGTTTTATCGGAAGATTCCATTTATGTGGCGAACCATTTGATCGATACTGGCGGAACAAATTGGAACGATTCTGGCGGTTTGCGTATCTATCTATCGGAATCGCTTCTGCGAATCGGAAATTCTTTGGAGAAAAAAACACATATCGTTCCTGTTGTTTTATTTTTATCGGTTTCAACAAGATTTTCTAAGCAGGGTTACTTTATTTATTTATTTATTTATTTATTTATGTATAGCCACCGCAGGGGCAGCCTCTCCTGCTCAAAGCGCTGCGGCAGGGACACCTAAAATGGCCACTAGCGGGTCAACCGGGCCCCACGTAATCGCGCTACCCATTATCGAAGACTATCAGCTGCCCCCCAAATTTCAACGACGACCTATCGATTCCAAGGAGATCGAGTACATCAATGTAAGATTTAGACAAATTTTATTTATTTATTTATTTAGTTTCACGGGTTAAACCCTTCTACAATTTTATACATATTGCGATTCAGTAAGTGTGAAGTACAATGGGTGTGCGCAGTTTTTTTATTTAATTTTAATTTTTCTCCGTACTTCGTCAGTAGATCTTAAAAATGTTCATAATTTTTTGCTTCCTCGTTGAGGAAGCTTTGTTTCCATGAAAAAATGTTTTTCGAGATTTTCATGCCAGAATTAAAATTGTCCAAAACGTTGATATTTTTGAAAGAAAAAAAAAAACAATTAGCCATCAGTTTTGACTTTACGTCATTTTTAATTTTTTGAAAAAAGGGCATGGTCGCTCTAACTTTCGTAAAAATTAGACGATTTTGCTAAATAGGTATTTATAAAAAAAGATACGTTAAATGTTGTTTTGGTATTGCATTTGGACGAAATCGGTAAAGCGGTTCGGATTTTATGGATGTTTGAATTTTTCGAAAAAAAATATTTTTTCTCTAAATCACGTCGAATTTCACCAACTTAACTGAAATTATTTATAGATAAAAAGAAACATACAGCTCTGCTGGGTAATCAATTTGACGATGATCGGTCGAGTGGTTCTGATTTTACGTAATCTTGACATTTTTTTTATATTTAGATTTTCGCTCTAACTTCAGCAAATGTTAATAATGTGAGACAAAATGTTGTACTCAATGGAAAAAAGGATGCAAAGTAGAACTTTGCACATTGCTTCCTCATTAATTTTCATTTTTTCCAACGCTTCGTCTATGAGGAAGCTAAAAATAGTAAAGGAATTTTCTCATAGAGGAAGCATTGGAAAAAATGAAAATTGATGAGGAAGCAATGTGCAAAGTCTTCTCATTCGTATTTTGACCAATTATCGCTGTTTGTTTCAGCGCGGCGGTCCGGAATGACGATATTCAACGGCAATTATTAATGATAAACAATGCAATAATATATCTCGATATAGTAGTAAGCTAAAATAACGACACGTTGGCGATTACGTTAAAACAAACTGTGTAACGCAAATAAATGTGTTTTTACCGCAAAAAACGAGCAAAAAAAAATCACTGATCGCTACAACTTAGCTATATATTGCTAAGACTTATTTTCTCTCCCGCTAAACGAGGAAACGTGACACAATTCAAGAGACGAATTAGTGACATTTATCGCTCACGCATCTCACCTATGAGGCATTCCATGCCAAATCGACCCGGCCGTGACCCTGAACTTCGCGGAATTGGTTCATCATTTTTAAAATCATTTTTCTGACTCAAAATAATAATCATGATTTTTCCCAAAATGTTTAAATCAAATTTGAGTACGCTATCATTTTTGTTTTCAAACATTTTGTGGGCCGTAATTTTTTAATCTGAAAAAATTCTCAAAAATTCGAATTTTCTTCAATATTTTATTTTTCTGTTTTAATTATTTCCACGGATATACTTTAAAAATAAAAACAAAAAAATAAAAAATAAAGAATTTTAAAGCTCCAAGTAAGAGAAAGAGAAATCCCGGACATCACCAAAATGGTGCCAAAAATGTTCATTGTTGATACCAGATTTTTGAGAATTTTTTTAGATTTTCAAATTACGGCTCCAGAAATGTTTGAAAAAAGCTATAGCATACTCAAATTCAGTTAAAAAAATTTGCAAAAAATCATGAATGTTTTTTTAGGTTTTGGGTTTTGGGTCGATTTGGCATGGAATGCCTCATACACAATAAATTTTACCCACCCCGATGATGTGATTAATTAAATTCAACATAAAACGTGTTAAAAAAAGTCGTGAAGGTGTTATTTTACTGACCGCTAAAATCCGCTCCGTCGGTAACAAAACTGTAACAGTCTACCGACTTATCGACGTGGGCAGCTCAGATATTCCCAAACCACTCGCTTAACACGACATCTGAAATACCGACTGCGATAATAAGAACTGTAATAAACCATTTCCATGCATTTTTTTGCATTTACAGCTAAACGAAAAAAATGCACTTTGAACTACGCTTTTGATATCCGCAGTGAATGAATTTGTTCTTTTAGCTGCAAATGCAAATATGCGTAAAAATCATTACGTAAAATAAATAAATAAAATAAATAAATGAAAATATGCGTAAAAATCGTTCATTAGAGTTTTTGTTACCGACTGAGTCTCCGCGTGGTGGATGTGTTTCACATGCCCTTAAGACTGGTGCTGCCAGCGGCGATTTTTCGGCACTTCGCGAAAAGCCTATAATCTGTCTGACGTTCTACTCTTCTTCGCTAAGCTTCGTTGTCCTTCCTCCAAAATAAATGGACAAAATTCCGTAACACTAATAAACACTAACTAAAAATTCCGAATATAATTAATCAGAGTTCTACAAGTCAATGGATCATTTTGAAGCGGATCGCACACAGTGTATATACATGTATACATAATATATTCATATTCATATATACATTTATACGTGGGTCGCAATCAACGTCTGAATTTTTTTCCCATGTTTTCCTTGATTAATGCAATAAAAAGCGATAATGCCGAAAATAAAGAAAGCAGTGTCTTCGTTGCTGAAATTAAGCAAAACACGTCACAAAGTAGGACATAAATCCAATAAAAGGTGAGTGAGTTTTGCTTCGCTTTTTAAATCCCTGCTTAGAAAATCTTCTTGAAACTGATAAAAATAAAGCGATGGCAATGATATGTGTTTTTTGTCCAAGGAATTTTCCATTTGCAGAAGCGATTCCGATAGATAGATACGCAAGTTGCCAGAATCGTTCCAATTTGTTCCGCCAGCATCGATCGAATGGTTTTGCCACATAAATGGAATCTTTCGATAAAACTCAATAGAATCCTCGAGTAAGAATTTACCGATTAAAACTGATCGACATATATTGTATAGGAAAAGCGTCGTTGAATTGGAAATTTTTTGGACAAAAAACTGATTGAAATTTATCGATCGCTTGATGCGAGACGATACCGATTGAATTTATTTTTGAATCAGGCGATAACAATTCAATCCCATTAATGTTGAGTCGCCTATTCGATCACGCGTTACTTCTTATTTGCTTTCGATCGGAGAAAAAACTTGTCTCGTATCGAGCATATTCATTCCGATTGAAGGATTCAATCGGATTCTATCAGTTTCAGTAGCAGCGAATGTTATACTTTAATCAGGATTCATTTTCTGCATGCAAATTGAATGTCGCATTAATTTATAACAATTTATTATTACATAGTATACTTTTATTTATTATTTTATTTGATATATTATTGGGTATTGTATTTGTTATTGTATAATTAATTTGATGACGTTTTGCAGAAAACGCAGGAATAGAGAATCGGGGATAGAAGAAAATTTGCAGGAAGTGGCCGACGATGCGATTGTAGAAACTGACACTATCGCTGAGAAAGAGACGGGAGTCGGTTCCGAGTCGAACTCAGCCGCAGCAGCTTTGCCCAATCACAGATCTTCCGCGAGCTCAAAAACCAGCAACGGCTTCGAGCCTCAACTTCCTCGAAGCAATGGGAAGGTTGAACACAGTTTTGTCCCAGAAACGGACGCCGAATCGATTTTCCATCGTCTTGGATATTCCGAGGATGTTCTATCGGCTCTTCCGAACAGAAGTTGGGCTATACATTGCATGGAAGTTCCTGAAAAGAGAATCGTAGTCAGTTCGATGATAATGCACAATTCTCATGGCATGGGACTGGAACCTCTATGTATTAAACAGGTGCGAGAAGCAAAAAACATTCAATAATTTAATGGTTGTAATAATTTTTTTATTTTTTTATTTCCGTTGCTTTCCAACGATGCAAACTTCAACACAATGTAAATAATTTAATAGTTTATATTGTGTTGAAGATTGCATCGTTGGAAAGCAATGAAAATTAAAAAAAAATATATATTCCCATGAACCCAAAGGATCGTACTGGATATAAAAAGTTATTATAAGAATAAATCGTTATAAAAACTTTAAGAAAATATATCCTAACGATTCTAAAAAAGTTATTATAAGGATAAATCGTTTAATAACTTTTTAGAATCGTTAGAATAATTTTTTTTTTTTTTCGTTTTTTTTCTTTAGTGATAAAAAATTTATGGAGCTATTGATTTATTTTGTAATTTTATTTAGTAGTATCTGTATCAATTTTTCGCTTTTTTCATAGATTGTCTTCGACGAGAAACTGAATTTCGACTTGTTCCTACTAAACACTCGATTGGTATTGAAAGACAAGCCGTCGACGATCGGGACGATGCACGATTTCGAGGATCTCGTGGACTACGTCGAGAGCTTGAAAATGTGCGACGGTGGTCCGGCCGTGAGTCAATACAGTAGCAGCGTGAAGCCCGAATGCGCTTACAAGGATCCCCTTAACAAATGGCGACACAATCTCTGCAGCCTCGAGATCAGCGTCGGCCGAGTTTGCGAGTCGTGTTCCTCGTTGGACGAAATTTTGCGACGACACGTGCAACGCAACAAACCACCTTCCGTCAAATTACGACACTCGATCGTACTTCCGAAACGTAAACAACGATCGAGGGATTAATTTCCATTTGTCTTTCCTTGTTTTCTGTGAGAAAACCTGACGAAAATGCTATCGCGAATCTCGGGAGTCGAGTACCGCTTAATTAAAAAATCCGAACATTCCAGCTGAAATGTTCATGCTGCATTTTCTTTTTAAGTATTTGAAAAAAGGGAAGACACGTATTTTTTTTTGTTAGAGCCTCCAAGCAATATCTGCGAATCTACGATTTTTTTTTTTTTCGGAAAAATGAATTTTTGATGATCTTTTTTAACCATCTCTCGATATAGTTCAGAATTTCCGAGATATGCAGGTTTGAAAGAATAAAGATTATCAAAAATTCATTTTCCCAAAAAAAAAAAAAAAAAAAATCGTAGAATCGCGAATATTACTTAGAAGCTCAAACAAAAAAAATACGTGTCTTCTCTTTTTTCAAATACTTTTTGAAAGAGAGAAAAAAAAAAAATGCTGTAGTTGTTGAAGAGGGTTCAGGGTCACGGCATGGAAATTTCAGCTGGAATGGCCCCAAATGGTATCCGGCCAGAGTTGTAAATCCCCAAAAAATGTATATGAGATATAGTTCACAGTACATTTTTTTTGCTGTAACGATGATTTCACAATAATAATATGTAGTTATTATAAAATAAAGTGTAAACGTTTGAATAGCTGAAAAAATACTAATTTTCGCTCAAATATTAAAAGAAAAAGTGGAAAAAATGGAAGAAATCATTGATGCATTACTTTTTTGATGCAATACAATTTTGTTTCCCATTTTTTCCACTATTTCTTCCAATATTAGAGCGAAAATTAGTATTTTTTCAGCCATTCAAATGTTTACACTCTAGTTCATAATCAAAACATATTATTATTATGAAATCATCATTACAAAAAAAATTATACTGTTAACGATATCTCATATTTTTTTGTGGATTTGCAACTCTGTATCCGAGGTTTGACTAGCATTGCACCTGGTGCATGAACAATGTGATTAATAATAATAGTATAAACGATATATTGGTTTCCATAAATTGGCTGTCCGTTGATCAGGTGGCCAGGTTTGTTACAAGCATCGCGAATGTTTTATAAGTAGCTCCGTAAATATTTCTGTTCTGCCAATTTTATTCTTTTTATTCCGCAGATTTTTACCAGTGCATACTTTCCATCAATTCGTTACGATCAATTATAATATAATCTTAAGACTTACACGCACTTAATGTGTTTTGTGAAAAATGTAAATAAACTGAATCTTCACGCAACAACATTTTTTTTTTTTCATGTGGTGATAGTGTCGGCGAAATACGAAATTCATTAGTTCCATTTTTTATCATATAATTTTTTTGTAACGATTATTTCATAATAATAATATGAATGGATTATGAAGTAGAGTGTAGAAATTTGAATAGCTGACAAAAATAATAATTTTCGCTTTAATATTGTAAAAAAATGGTATTGCATCAAAAAAGTAATGCGTCAATGATTTCTTCGTTTTCTTCCACTATTTCTTTTAATATTAAAGCGAGAATTAGTATTTTTTTCATTTATTCAAACGTTTACACTCGATTTTATAATCCGTCTGCGGAAAATTCGTCTAAAGCACAATTCGTATAATCACAATTCGTTTAATCACAATCCGTCTAATAATAATTCGTCTAATAACAAATTCGACGAAATTCCGCTCTCTGCCGAGTCTTGAGTCAACGGTCGAGGACGTGGCGGATATCTGACTCCATTTTTTTTTCTTTTTTTTTTCCGTATAAAAAAAACGAACTTCACTTCTCCGCTTAAAGGGAGAGGTTATTGGTAATTGCTTTAAGGGGGGGGGGGGGGGGGGGGTAGGGTTAATTCGTGCAAAAAAGGCACGTTTTTGTGAATTTTTTTTTACGACACCGTTAAAATCTATTCAATAAGACCAATTGTACATCAAAGTATAACATTCGAAGAATATTGTGTAATTTTGTCATGAAGAAATATTAGAAAATACAGCAATGGCGGCATTTACTCGGAAGCGTCTCGGAAAAAAGTAGAATTGCGGTGCCCATCAGAACTCGGTACTGGATCATCCGAAATTAAAAAACCAAAGTTCATTTGTTAGGTCATTGTTTTCCCCAGGTAACGCGGAAGAGTTTTTTTCGAAATTTTGATTTTTCAATTGGGAACACTTTAAAGGGAAAAACGCGATTTTTCGGGGAAAAAAATCGGCTATTTTGCTATTGTAAAATAAAAAACCTTGCAAATTGCTTCCTCTAAATTTTGCACTTTTAACGAAGCTACATCTATGAGGAAGTATGTTGATCGGTTTTGGCTTCCTCATAGAGGAAGCTTCGTTAAAAGTGCAAAATTTAGAGGAAGCAATTTGCAAGGTTCTACTTTGCAGGCTTGTTTGAACTCAATATATTTTACAGTTTTTTTAAATATTATTAGCAACAAAGCGTTCGCTTCGCTGTGCCTACTTCACACACGCAATCAATCAATTTTATTTTTTATAATTTTATAGTAATTTTAACCACTGTACCGATTTGTCTCAAAATTGTACCCAACCCTTGGTTCATGATAGTCAATGTGTGAACCAAATTAGAACCCGTCACCTCGTAATTTGCACGAACCAGCGCGTGAACGAGTTTTTTCAAAATATTCAAAATGCCATAAAATTTGAACGGCTGGACAGATCCGCGTCAAATTTCGACTCAAAACGTAGTCTATGGTTGTCCATATTTGAACCAAATTTGAGGTAGTTCTGCAAAAATTTTTTCCGCATTTTTTTTTTCGTGTCGGTTTTTTTTAGTTCCTCATGCCGCAAAATCGAAATTTACCGATATAATGACCGTTTCCTTGACGAAACTCTTCATTAATAATCAATAAACGTAATGACACGTTCGAAATTGCAATCGGATGTCTTATTATTTACAGGAGCTAAATTTACTTCCAGAGATTCGAAAAAAATTGAAATTGCAATAACATGGGAACTGCTTTACCGATTTTCTCCAAATTTGGTACAGATCATGGTTTGATGGTGGTCTATTAACGTACAAAATTTCATCCCTATATCTCTTAATTTACGGAAGTTACATTGTGAAAACAATTTTTGCCAAATTTTCAAAATGCTGCGAAATCTGAATTTATTAACCGATTCGCGTCAACTACAATCCCAAACAGTGTTGCATGATAGCCCACTCACATGCCAAATTTGAATAAGATTCATCGAAAATTGCGACAGTTATCGTGTAAACAACGAAACGTGCACATACACACACACACACATACATACATACATACATTTCGCACAAACCACTTTTCTCGACGTTTTGGACCATTCTGAGTCTACTGACATCAAAATCTCGAAAAAAAAATTTTTCACGAAAACAAAGCTTCCTCTATGAGGAAGCAAAATATTAATAAATTCGAAAAAAACTCTTCCGCGTTACCTCGTAAAAAATGTACAGAACAAGTATGCAAAAATTCAAAAGGATCGGTGCAGTAGTTTTGACGGTACGATGGGCACCGACTTTGAAAACGTGAGTTGTGGGAAAAACGCTTCAAAGTCGCGCTCGGGCCGGGCGGTACAGCAATCCGCGAATATAAAAATATTCATAACGTCGTCAATTTTGCTCCGATTGACTTGAAAATTTGACACAATATTCGTGAGGTATTATGCATTCAGTAAAAAATATAAAATAAAAATGCCAAAAAAAAAATTTTAATAGCCTAGCCCCCCCTTAACGTAGTTCAGCCTGTCGGTGTACATCGGATCGTCTTCTTCTTCTTAAGGTTTTGGGCCTGGCTCCGGTTGGCTGCACTACAGCAGCTGTAACCTTATGGCCATTTGGTACGAGGCGGGTGCTAAGTAAGGTTCGGTGAGCTGTAACATAAAGCTGAGGAAGGGGGAGACGACTTCGATCGTCGTGCTTGCGGTCGTTCTGTGAGAACGCGCCGTAACGTGGGTAGATAAGTATACATTAATCTGAAATTTCTGAGCAACAAAGTTGCTGCAGAGGCTTGGCGTAGCGCGAAATTAAATCAATTAAAACTGGAGGAGAAAAAATGAAATCATAAAAGAAGATTGCTATTATTAATAAAAATCCTGATAGCCGAGATAATGCGTTGAGAGGTCCTAGCAAGTAGGCTCTCAATATTGTGTGGGGGAAAGATTTTAGATTTTAATAGAAAGCGAGTTAGTTTGGCACGGGGTTCGATAAACTGTGGGCACGCCCAAAAAATGTGGTTGAGGTCTGCAGACTCGAATCCACAGTTACAGGCCGGAGAGGGTGATACATTTTTTCTGAATAAGCTAGCCGGAAGGTTATAATGATTGGAGCGCATTCTACAAATTGATGTGATCAGTTTTCTCTCGAAGTTATGATGGTTGTGAAACCAGGTATGTTTAGCTGAGTCGAAAAAGGCGTTAAAATAGAGGATACCTTTGTGTTCTCCTTGCATTTTGAGGAATCTTAAGTTACCTTCCGACATTTTATTACGAGCCGCAGGAAAGAATTCGGAGGCAAGAAGGCGAATAAAATAGTCGGAGCCGTCAGAAATAGCTGATTTAGCGAGGGAGTCTGCCGTTTCATTGCCGGTAATACCCACATGGCCTGGGATCCAGATTAAGCTGACAGATAAATTGAGATTTTCTATGATTTCAAGGTTTTTGTGTATGTCGAGAACGACAGGGGGGCAACACGATGCAGTCGAGAGAGATAAAAGAGAAAGAAGGGAACTACGAGAATCGGAAAAAATCAAAGAGCGAGGAATTTTTTTCTGAATGATGATGTCTGTAGTTAGTTTGATGGCTAGAGCTTCGGCTGTAAAGATGGAGGCGAAAGAAGAGATGCGAAATTTCAAGGAAGTTGCTTCAGACGGAGAAAATATAGCTAAGCCTACAAAAAGGCTCTCAGAGCCTTTAGAAGCATCAGTAAAAAAGAAGGAGGTGTTATCTGCGTATTGACTATATTTGCTGAGGAAACTGGCATTGGCGTTGGAAGAGTCTTGGAAGCTTACGCCTGAAAGTACGTCAATTATTGTGGAGGGAGGGGGGTCAGAGGGACGAATATTGAAAATAGGTGGAAACGGGAAAGAAGCAATTTTGTCTCTGTGGTGAGCAAATCTCTGAAATGCAATGGATAGAGGTAGGTTGAGGAGAGCTTGATATGAATTGTCGTTACTTACGTCTATTGAGTTGATTAGGAGCATGAGAGAGGATGTGAGAGGGTGCCAGGTTGACGAGAAGGCCCGCAGTAAAAATTTATCGGCGAGAAATTGGAGCCGAAATCGAAGGATTGGCTCGTGCGCTTCTGCCAAGACAACATTGTTGGGGGTCGAGTTGCGTAGACCCAACGCTAGTCTAAGAGCCTTACGTTGGATGACTTCTAACTTACCGAAGAGGGGCTTGTCGTATAGTGGATAAGACATTGATCCATATTCAATAGAGCTGCGAATAAAAGCCCTGTAAATGATAATGAGAGACGAAGGGTCTGCACCCCACCAAGTAGAGCGCAGACATTTGATAATGTTAAGTGATTTGTTGCATTTTGAAATAAGATTCTTCCATGAGAGTTTGTGGTCCAGAGTGAGGCCGAGAAATTTTGTTGAGAGAGAGGCTTTAACTTCAGTGGAGCAGATTTTAACGGAATGGTCGAGATGATTGTAATTCCTGCGAGTGAAGATAATGAGCTTAGATTTAGTTGGTTCGATTGTGAGACCCTTTGAGTCTAGGAAATTCGCGACATTATTTAAACTGGTTTGAAGGGAAGAGAGGCAGCTAGCGAGGGAAGTCGATCTAGAGAAAATTACTAAGTCATCGGCGAATTGAAGGCAGGTACTATTGTTGTCCAAGTGCTTGTCGAGGTTGTTGGTGTAGATGATGTAAAGAAGGGCGCTGAGAATGCAGCCTTGCGGTACTCCTTTGTAGGAAAAAAAGGGTCCAGAAGTTTTACCGGCAATTTTGAAAAAGATGGATCTATTGGAGGTTAGGTTGTGAACAAATTTGCAGTAGGACCATGGCAGACCTAGATCGCGAAGATCCTGAGTCAGAATGCTTGAATCAACATTGTCAAAGGCTCCTTTGATGTCCAGAAAGCATGTGGCTGTAAATTGTTTCTTAGAGAAACCGGAGTAAATTTCGGTTGTAAGAATTGAGAGGTTGTCAGAACAAGACCTCATTCCGCGGAAGCCGAATTGAGAGGGAGATAGAATAACTTTTGATTCAAGCCATTGGGCCATTCGGGAGTGCACGAGCCTTTCCATTAGTTTCAACGGGCAAGAAGCCAGTGCGATGGGACGGAATTTATTAGACGTTGATTTTGGAATAAAAAAGACTAGGAATTCCTTCCATGAATCGGGGAAGAGACCGTTTTTGAAGAAGTTATTAAACGTTTCGAGCAGCAGTGATTTTATTTCGGATGGAAGTTGGGATAAAATGAGGGAATCTATTTTATCGATGCCCGGTGCAGAGTTCTTATTCGCTCGGTGGATGGCCGCCGCTAGCTCGGGAGCGCTAAACGGACTGTCGAGAATAGGATCTGTGTGGAAAGATGATGGAAAGATGGGGTAGAAGTTACTGGGTGGACAAATGGAGGAGATTTGATTGGTCATATTTTGTATGGTGGCAGAATTGTTTGGGTGTGTTGAGGTGTCTTGTGTTTTCCTGTGTTTGAAGCTCTTAACTTTTCGCCAGACTTCTTTAACGTCAGTACGAAAATTTATAGTTTCGGTGAAGCGCTTCCATGAATTAGACTTGGCGATGCGAACAATTTTTTTGGCTTTCGCTTCATGTTTCAGTGCTTCGTTGAAGAGAGCGCTGCTCCCACAATGATTCCATTCTGCCCACGCTTTTTTGCGGGCTTTGTTGGCAGCATCGCAATCCGCGTTCCACCAGATGGCCATCTTGGACTTGATTCGCCTTTTTTTGCTATTAGAAGCTTTTGGCGGGTTCGCTTGAGAAATTGAGTGATGAATTGCATTAGTGATGTTTTCGTATTGCGTGAGCGGAGATGGATCATGTAAAGTGGGAGCAGAAAGTTTGAGAGACGATTTAAATGTGTTCCAGTCTGTTCTTTTGTGTGAATAGCGGTGAGAGGAAGGAGGAATGGTATGGAAATGAACACCCAGGGTGATGGTAATTGGATAATGGTCGCTGCCGAGCGAGTCAGTACCTGCAGACCATGAGGCGAGGGGGGCTAAATGGGAAGAAATGAGCGTAAGGTCTATGGAAATCGGGTTAGAAGGGTCGGAGGAGCGAAAGGTCGGAGAACCGTCATTAAGACAGACCAAATCTTGAGAAAGTAAGGAGTCGTGGAGAGCACTACCCGAGGGGCAGCTTGATACACACCCCCAGTTTGGATGGTGGGAGTTAAAGTCACCAGCGATAATAGTTGTGCGGGAAGGGGGAATAGAGTTGAAAAAGGTCGACCACTCGGCCGAGCGAGTGGAGGAGGAGGTGCATCTGTAGAGCGCGACGATCAGCAGCGGCCCCATGGATGTGGAAATAGAAACTGCGAGTGTTTCGAATCGACATTCCGCGTGGTAAATAGAGTTAACTTCCGAAAAAATAAAATCTTTTTTTAAGTAGATAGCAAGGCCTCCCCCCCGGCTACCCACCCTGCACTTGTTGACCGTGATGAAGCCATTTATGGAAGGAAGGAAATTCATATCTAGCCATGTTTCGCATAACACTAAAATATCATATTCATTCGCAACGCCTAGTAACAGACCCATTTTTGAGCGAAGGCTTCTGCAGTTCCATTGCAAAATTTTGAGATTTTTATTATTGGCCATTTTGGGGTTGGAGGTAAGGCGACGTCAGCAGAGCGTTGAGAGCGAAGACCAGAGGCTCGAGAAAGTTTGAGAGCCCTAACATGGCGAAGGCAGGAGAGAGTTGCTCTGTTATAATTTGTAATAGACTGGGAACTATGATATTAGCATTGGCGGGATTCTTCAGCGGAGGCGCAGACTGAGGGAGGGGCGAAGGTCGTGGACCTAGTGGGTTCGCGGGACTTGAGCCGAACGGTGGGTTGTGCGATGCGGGGAGACGACCCGAGGGGGCTATCAGGAGGTCGGCATGTGCGGCGCGAGTCGCCAGGATCGAGTTTGAGGTCTGTGGACGCGTGTTGCTGCACTGAGGTTGGGGAGGGGTCGGAGATCGCGAAAAGAAGCGAGGACTTGTTGAAGAAGACTGAAATCGTGGGGCTGGTGGGCTGGGGGAAGGAACCGGGAAAGGTGCGGAGTCAAAATTGAAATTAGAAAACTGAGAGAGAGACTGGGAAGACGTAGCCTGGCTATAAGAGGGAGCCCGAGATGTTGGAGGTGCTCTAGGAGGAGCGGGCGTCCTGCGAGGGAGCTGGGGGAAGTTGGCATTCAACGGCCGAGAAGAAGGGCGGTTGTCCGCTTGTGACTGCATGAGGCGCCTTGCCTCAACGAAACTGATGCCTTGATCCGCTGCCATTGATCTAATCTCCTGTTCGTGGATATAAGCAGGGCAGTTGCGGTCGGTCGGGAGGTGACTGCCTTTACAGTTGATGCAATTGGGGGGGGGAGTTGAGGTTAGGACAGATTGTGCCTTCGGCGTGATCGTCGCCGCCGCATCTATTGCATTTCTGACGGCCCCTACACTGACCTGCGACGTGGCCGAATTTAAAACATTTGAAGCATATGCGGGATGGGCGATGCCAAGGGTCGACCGGGTGTCGGACATTATAGAGGCTTACAAAATCAGGCCGAACGCGACCTTCGAAAACCAGACGGATCGTTTCTGAGGGTACCAGAGAGGTTTTGTTATTAATCGTTACCTTCCTGTTTTGGCGAAAAACCGACGTAATTTTGCACGACGAGTTGAGCTCCTCGAGCAATTCTTTTTCCTTGATATCGGTCGGGATTCCATTAATGCGTCCTTCACACGAAACGAACGCGTTCGGGATGAATGCCTGAAGACGCTTCTCCTTGAGTGCCGTGAGACCGATGACAAAATTGGCTGCATCTGCGGATGGGAGAACAATCGTAACCTGCTGCTTACCTGACTTAAAAATATCGGAGACTACATTTCTGTCAAATTTCGGGTAAAGTATTCTTCCGACGGAAATTGCGTTCAGCGCAGGAGTGTCGGCGTTCCAGAAGTACGGTTGGGCGAGGACCAAAAACGGCCCGCCCATGTTGGCCGAGTATCGGTTCGCTAAAATTTGGGGAGGAATCCTCGACATTGAGGGTGTCGACTCCTGTTGGAAGGGATTCGAAGAGTTAGGAAGAGGGGATGAGATAGGGGGGAGAGCGGAAGGGGGCTTTCTCTTCGAGTGATGAGTCGACCTCGCTGAATGCCCAGGGTCGTCCACCTCGGGAAGTCCTTCGACGTCATCTTCGCTTAGTCTTTTTCGCGAGCCGAACGCTTCGCTGCGGAGGTCCTCGACCTGCGATTGGATTTGGCCATCGATGACCATGGACTCTTCGGTGTCGGTATTTTCTGGACTGACATAGTCGCCTCCGCCCGGGTCGCCGGGCCCGTTCCCTCCGCCACGCGGCATGCCGCGAGGCAGGTTAGGTTTGGAGGTTAGGATAGATGGTTCTGGCCGAATTTGGATAATTGATGAGAAAAAAATGAAAGTTTAAGAACACTTATTCAATAAAAGAACGAAAGAGAGCGAATCGCGAGGGGATTCACTACTAAAAAGGGGAAAGAATGAATAAAGGTCGGTGAAAAGCAAGAGCTCTGCGAATGCGTCTGAACACTTGCGCGCGCCAACCGGAAGTCCATCGGATCGTCATACTTTAAGACAATAAGGCCGATGGAAAAATAGGCCGATGGAAAAAAGGATTTTTTTTTATCAGGGAGATGTACTTCAGACAAACTCCCTTTTAGGCACGAACCGCTCCCACATCACGCAGATGGCAATAACGCGCACACGAACCAGTGCAGACACGAATTGTTTCTGCGAATGTTAGCAACGTTCTGCGTTTTCGCAAGCTGTCGAGCTCGTTTCATGCGAATGACGAAACTGGAGCCGTTTAATGTTTTTTTTTTAAATGTTTTTGTTTATAACTAAGCGCTATTATTGTATAGTAAAGCTCTCAACGCCATTATAAATTCTTACTGACAAATCGATTGCATGGTCTTTATTTAAATCAGCGTTTTTCCATCGGCCTATATTTCCATCAGCCTTTTTTTCCCTGGCCATTTTTTCCCCGGCCATTTATTCCATCTGCCTTTTTTTCCCGGCCATTTTTTCCTAGGTTCGTACCTGTCGGCTAAGAGTACCTGTCGGTCAAATTATGTGTCGGCCAAATGATTCGTCGGTCAATCGATTGTCGGCGAAACGAACCAGACCCATACTGACCATTTTTTACGCCCAATTAAAATCTTAAAAATTAAATATCTCGGAAACTAAAGCAGTTAGGACCATATGAACTTTTTTGCTCGCGACGAAAAATACAACCGGAAACAACCATCAAATCGTGGCGGCATGGAAATCGTACTCGTGCATCATTATTAAACGAATTGTCATTACACAAATTGCTTTATACAAACTGTTTTAGACGCGTTTTACGTTAATCCACAATTCGCTTAACCCATTAACGTCCAAGCGTCCCGATTTCTTACCAAACTTTCAACGCGATTATTTTTTATGTTATCGGCGTTGAAAAAACGTTGTTTTCAGATATATCGACGTAGAATTTTATGCTCTTTCAGAATACCGGCTCAAAATTTCGATTGGATATGAAGAAAAAAATATATGGCCGATTCAAACGTGAAAAACGTGAAATTTTTTGAAAAAAACCTTTTTTTGTATTTTTTTTTGCAATGTTACCGCAAAGAATTCATACTGTAATCATGATCAGGGGTGATCGTAATAGTTAAAGTTTAACAGGGAATTTTCATATAATCATTGAACCACTCCTTTTTACAATATGGCGGCAAGAACGTAAATATTCTATAAAAACATAAGCTGATTTTTTTCTCGGAAACTATTGAGCTTAGCTCAAATTATGTAAGCACAAAAATATCTTACAATTGGTCAAAGAATATCCTCAAATTAAAAAAAAAAATTTGAGATGATTTTTGGTTTTCCAAAATGTAGCACGAAATATAGAGCGACATAAGAGCGACATATAAGAAGCGAGCGTTGCTAAGGCGATTGTTTAAATGTTTGTTTGTGGCAACGAGACCGCAGTTTGTTCGCATCCTTCGAGCGATTTGGACGTGAATTAATAAACGACGATGATTATTTCTAAAACGAATCCGAGTATTTATTGAACATCCTGGCAAATAATTGCTGAAGAGTGCGACAATTATCAGAAGTGGGATAAGATATCCGAAGATTGTGCGTGTTCGCGAGGATGAATCCGGGATTCATCGGTTGTTAAAGAAGCGTGAGTGATCTGTGAAGAGAAATCGACACGAATCCGGGATTCGTCGTTGGATTTAAGGATGTATGTCAGCGAGACTGTTCTCAACCCGCTGAAAAGTCAAAATCGAGAGGTAAATTCGACCACTTCTCGATGGATTAAAAATCTGAAAAAAATCAAGTATATCAAAGGTGCTCAAAAGAATAATTTCGCATAATAATAATTCCAAAATGTTATTAACAAATAGGTGAAAAAAACAATTGTTCAACAAATTAGTGGTCAAACAAATTTTTTTTGCATAAAATTTATATGTATATTTTTCTGAACACATATGCTTTTTTTCAGAATTTTTTCTAGTTTTCGAAATTTGGTTTTTTTGGATTTTTTTTTTCTTTAAAAATGCGTGTTTAATCACGAATTTTGGATATGTGTTTCTTCCAAAACCACCCATGACACCATGCAAGTTTCGAAAAGATTGATCAAATAGATTCGCGAATACAGTCCAAAGATGAAAACAAAAAACCAAATTTCGAAGACTAGAAAAAATTCTGAAAAAATGCATATGTGTTCAGAAAAATATACATATAAATTTTATGCAAAAAAAAAATAGGTTGACCATTACTTTGTTGAACAATTGTTTTTTTTCACCTATTTGTTAATAACATTTTGGAATTATTATTATGCGAAATTATTCTTTTGAGCACCTTTTATATGCTTGATTTTTTTCAGATTTTTAATCTATCGAGAAGTGGTCGAATTTACTTCTGGATTTTGACTTTTCAGCGGGTTGAGCACAGTCTCGCTGACATACATCCTTAAAGATACACGCTGGCGAATACATCACAGAAGAAGAAGAGGGGTCGACCAAAGAAAATTCAAGTCGACGTCGCGATTGATACGCCGGATCGGAGGACTGAAGAAATAATGCGAGACTCCGGTGCAATCGACATCGGGTCTGCAAAATAATGTGCAGAGAGGTGAAGACCGACGAGATCACGAGGACGATGCTGCGTTAATGGATCTCGGAGATCAGCGATTACGACGCGCGACGATTCCCGCAGTCTCCGCACATCACGATGCAAATGTGGGGCGAGCCGAAGCGGATCGACAAGGTGTGACAAATAATTTGCAGCTCCTGGATTTGGAGCCAAATTTTCCGGAGTTAGATCGACTGAGTCTGCTGAATCAGACATCTCGATCTCGGAGCTTCATTGATCTATCCAGCGTTTTGCCGAGCTTCGATCCAGTTGATAGTAACGCCGATGTGAACCGATGGATCGAGAAAATCGAGGAGTACGCGGATATGTACCGATGGGACGATTTAGCGACGAGACATTACGCGTTGTCAAAGCTTCAAGGAGTCGCGCGAAGATGGAAGGATAGCTTGGAGATAGCGAATAGATCGTGGGACGATTGGAAGCGGCTTCTCAAGCAGACCTTTTTATCGGAAGATTCGGGAGTTGGAGTAATTCTCGACGCGCAAAATTATAAACCGCGTCCCAATCAAAATATCACCGAATATTTTTACGAAAAACTAACGAAGTGCAACAAGGCGCGCATGAGCAAGAGAGAAACGATCGAGTGGATCGTCGACGAACTGGACGATCATCAATACAGAGCATACTTGGGGCCTTTGTCGCGATATCACGAACCATCCGATCTGTTACCGGATTTGAAGAGCGGCAGCAACTTTATCAGGAGTAGCAGCGTTCGAGCACCGGCGAGACTGACATCCGCGAAGCAAGATGTCCAGTGCTTTAAGGAGGGTCGAGCGCTTCAATGATATCTGGAAACATATGCTGATTTTTTTTTACGCATATATATGAACGGTCTAAGGTTGACTACAAAGTTTGAATGTGCTCATCTTCAATGTTTGGGAGAAATATTTTTTGAAATTTTCACCATTTAACCACCATTCACCATTTATTTGATTCTTATGGCAGATTGAAATAAAGGTTTGTAGGGATAATTTATGTGGAAAAGCTGCAAGCAAATTATTGAAAGCTGTGAAGAATGTTCTTAAGAACTTCTGTAAAAAACTGTAAATGCGTGTTCTTCACCGTTAATTAATAACAAACAATTGTGTTGCCGGATATGCAGTTTTGCTAGGTTTTCGTCGCGGCGTCTCTGTCGCATATTGCTTATTATTAATTAACGGTGAAGAACACGTGTCTACATTTTTTTACAGAACTTCTTAACAGTATTCTTCATAGTTTTCAATAATTTGTTTGTAGGTTTTCCACATAAATTACGCCTAGAAACGTTAAAATACACCTTTTTTCAATCTGTCATAAGAATCAATGTTAAATGGTGAAAATTAAAAACAAAAATATTTGTCCAAACGGTGAAGATATTTCTCCAAACTTTGTAGTCATACTTAGACCGTCTATATCCATGCGTAAAAAGAAATCAGCGTATGTTTCATTGACGCGCTCGACCCTCCTTAAGTGTCAGCGCATGGGACACACGGCGAAATTTTCTCGAAAAGGCGACGGCGAGAAGACGGAGAAGACACCATCCGTTGCGGTAGCGAAAGAAAATAGGGAGGTTACGTGCTTTAAATGCGGTGAGGCAGGCCATTACGCGCGTAATTGTAATTCCAGCGAGAGGAAAGAAGGACGCGGTAAGAGTAGCGACGTAGAGAAAGTGCTCCATATCAAGGGAAATTCCCACGCGAAATTTTTCAAGACCGCGTTGATCGGGAATAAGGAAATTCGATGCTACTCGATTTAGGTAGCACGCGACAGTTATCCGAAAAGAGAACGCGTATAATTTGGGGCTGTCTTATAGTTTAATTGGTACAGCCGCATTCCTTCTTTAAGCCATTCGTACTGTAACCGGGATTTTCCTATTCCCCCGATACCTTCGCCGTCGCGCTGTCCGCCGTCCTAACTGGGCGCCAGCCACCAAAAGATGACCCTAACAAAAATTACACCGATGCGACTCGGCCACTAGCTCGATAAACTAATGACGGCGGAACAGCCGAGGCGGCTTAAACCCACTAGCTCAGTTCATTAACGGTAGAGGGGCGGGGCCGAAATCACGACAGCTGAGACACAAATTAAATAAAATGGAAAGAGTACAATTTATTTAATAATATGAAATGCAGAAAATAATGTGACAGACGTGAAATGATCGGAACGGCTGTCGGACCGAACCGATCGCTACTCTTTCAAAAATCATCAATAACACAAGATTGCCTTAAGCGAAAATCACAGGAAAATAACAAAATAATTTCGGAAACCATACGCGGCTCTTCGACAGCCGAAAATTCTCGTCGGTAGGACGTGGCGCAAGGTCGTAGTATCTCCAATAATTCTGAACTCAACTTTCGCTCAAAAACACCATAACTAAACTAACTAATTTCTGACTGATTATCACGCGAGATTTGGCTTAAGGTGGTGATACTAAAACGCCGGGCGTTTCCCTTGGAAAATCGTTCCGCCGGCACGACAGCACAAAATTCTCCGGATAAGTCCTCAAATACTAAGTCAGACTTAAAAACAATAATAATAATAATTGACTAAACTAAGTGGGCCCCCCACGAGAGCAGCTCCTCTCCCAAGGCCATTAACGACTAACTTACAAGAAAATAATTAACAAAAAAAAGAAACGCTGATCGGCAGCGGAATAAATTGCGAGTATTTTACGCTAAAAAAAAAATCTACAAAAACGTCGCACAGCGACAGCACAATAATGGCCTCACATAAATTGCCGAATTACTCGACCGAAATAAATTACCGAAAATTCGTCGCGAAGCGACAGCGAGACTAAATTTCAAGACAAAATAATTTAACAAAGTGTCGATAAGCGACCACAATTAATTTTCCGCCGATTCCGGACAAACAATAGGGGAAACAAAACCCGACAAGCGGGACTTACTGCCCTCACTGGCACTGGCTCAAAATGATCTCCAAATTCGTCCATCTCTGGGAGGTTGGTGGCCGATCGGGGTCACTGATTTCCCATACCCAAAATTGTCACACGTCCGGCGTCGACAGCTGCTCACGCGAAGAGTGACTCGAGGTCCTCGTCCTCGAGCCGAACTGATTGACTGATCCCCTCTCCGGGGTCAAATGCCGAACTTTACCGGCGCGTGCCGATGATGTCCGCCGATCGTCTCACCTCGCGCCGCTTCACCTCGCATCTTGTCGCCTCACTCTGAATCTTCAATAATGCTGACTCGCGTTCCCGACAGCGTCGTCAGAGTGTCCAATAACTGAGACACTTCTGGGAAATTCTCAAAGATCGTTGAGAGTGCGGGAAACGCTCAAACTCGGACAGCTTAAATCGTGGCCGCGCCTCAACCCACGTCGACGGTGAGTCCTTCGCCTGTTGCCGGTCGTCGCGAGGCCCCGTGAGCGTCCTGGCTGGTGGAGGCGCCGCTGCTCGGACAGATGCCGAGGATGGCCTTTGGCAGAGCTGACAACAGATCGAAGGTCGGTCTCGGGGCTGCTCCGCGGCGTTGAAGTGTCAACCGGTGACCAGACCACAGCCCAACCATCTAACGTGGCCGGGTCTGTGTCCTAGGTTGGACGAGGCGATGGTGACATCTAATGCTTGACTGTCCACCGCCCCTCGCCCTCTGAAGCCTTCCACGACGGGGTGAACGGGCCCGCCATGAAGGTTACCCGGCCGCGAGCGTTCACTCCCACGACCGGAGAGGTCTGACTGAAGGCCCCGTGGTCCCTCAATCCACGGGGTCGGAGTAGCCGTCCCGGTGACCCGACGCTACCCTTAATTCGCGACGATGCGAGGTGGCGAAACGTCATAAAAATTCCGACAGCCAGGGGTCTTGATGAGCCAGTGAGCGGCATTACAAAATAAATATTCACAAAAAAACGGGACAAAAATCGGGAATCGGACAGCGAATAATTAATTAAATAACGATTAATAACACTTAAAAACTACCTTAAATGCTAACTAAAACTAGTGGCCAAGGGGAGGTTCGACGGCGGACGGTGTGAGTGCGCCTTAAATGCGCCGCGACAGCAATTGTAACGGTGGTAAAATTCCACCACGTTACAGTACTTAGATTCTTCACAGCGAGTAACTCATTAACTCGGATTTTACAGACTTACAGAGTCTACCGATTTTACAGATATCCTTCTTTTCTCTCATTTTCGGGAGTCTTCGGTAACGGTTTCGAAATTTTCTGATCGTCAAAATGACATCACGGCTAGGACGCAACATTAAAAATAAAATAATTTCCCCGTGATATGAAAAATAATTGTTTATTGTCAAAGAAAAGGTAGAGTCACTATGACAGCTTCATTTTTCAGAATCAGTTAGACATTTTCGTGACGGAAATGCAAGAGTGACAGTCGGTTTCCTGTTTTCCATTAAAAATAAAATAGTTTCCCCGTGATAGAAGAAATCATTTTTTATTGTCAAAGAAAAGGTAGAATCACTAAAGAGACTGAATTTTTCTGAATCGGTCAGACGTTTCCGTGACGGAAATGCAAGCGTCACAGCCGTTTTCCTGCTCATCTCGGAAAAACGATAAAAAAAAAGTTGCAAAGTCGAACTTTGCACATAGCTACATTATTAATTCCCCTTTTCATAAAGACGAAGCTGACTTATTCACTTTGGCTTCCTCATAGAGGAATGTTTGTGGAAAAGGGAAAATAACAAAGAAGCAATGTGCAAAGTTCGACTTTGCAACTTTATTTTATTTGATGACTAAAAAATCATCTAGATGGAAAAACTATTACAAGCGCGCTGTCACAAAATTCGTTATGTAAATGGGGCAGACTGTACGACATGTACACTTGTCCTACAGTGTCGCGATTTCGACCCGAACAGAAAAATCAATCATAGAATGTCACGATCATTCGATGCTTAAGTTCGGCCGCCCTTAAAAAGCCCGCGTGAATTGATTCCGAATTCTTTCGAAATCCTATTTTTTTACATTTTCAAACGTCAAACAGCGAATTTTCTGTCCCGCCATCATTTGTTTCACGCTGCCTTCGCACCGTAAGTGAGCCGCGGCGAGCGTGACCGTCTTTTGCATACGAACTATATCGAAGTACATTGAAGTTGCGGCGTCTGGACGCTGTCGCTGTGCCGTCACGGCGACAGCTCTGTGATTGGCCCACGCTGATTGCTAATAACTAAAAAACTATTCGTCGTATGACATTTACGCGTGATTCTTACTCGGGTGATTTTTCTACATTTTTCGGTTATAATCCTATCATGCCGACTATATACACCCTGCCGACTATATACACCAGCGGGTAACTCATTAGCATTGATTTTGCAGATTTACAGCTATCGATTCTTCAAATTTCCTCTTTTTCTCTCATTCTCGAGAGTCTTCGGAAAAGGTTTTGAAATTTCCCCATCGGCAAACCGGCGTTACGGCCAGGACGTAACACATGACTTATTCGAGCGACGGCCCAAGCTCGACTGACTGGCGCGATCGATTCTCATGAACGCATGATTATGTCGACAGTGGCACAGTGTTGCCACTCGCACGTGTAATACAGTTGGCCGCTCCCACCAGATATCATTGTCTTTTTGAGTTTTCGATTCAGACTTTGTCAATGAATGAAAGAACGCAATTTGACCTTTCATACTTCACACGGAAGATCAAAGTGCGCTTAGAACTGATCCCCCTTGAGTATATGAATTCATATATTTATAGACGCATCTAATTGATCTGTAACCCCTTCGGCGGCATTGACGCCATTCGCCGTCAAATGTTTTCCGATTAGTTTTCGATTACTTTCCGATCGGCTCGATTGATTCGTAATCAGGGTCGCTGATTACGAATCCGAACTCAAAAGCGAGAAATAAAAAATGGCGGACCAAATGTGGCAGATAAAAAATGTGCGCACTATTGCGTCTGCCGCCGCGGGGGGTAATGATTTTTTAAATAGATATTGTGCACCCTAGTTTGACGTCCTCGAACGATTCTCACATTATCATTTTGGATGATAATGTAAGAGTCATCCACTGTCTTATTACTATTATTATTCATTACTTACATAACATTAAATAATAATGTTGCATTATTTTGTACAAAGACGAAGACAATATGACATTACATCCCGGTATCTACAGTACTCAAGCTCTCCAGTTCATCGAGGCATACACTTGCCAGGTTAAATACAATAGAGAGTATCAATGCGAGACAAAACTTTGTACTCAATGGAAAAAAAGATATAAAGTAGAACTTTGCACATTGCGTCCTCATTAATTTTCATTTTTTGTAATGCTTTCTCTATGAGCAAGCCAAAAATAATAAAGGAACTTCCTCATGGAGATGGCTTTGCGAAAAATGAAAATAAATGAGGAAGCAATGAGCAAAGTTTTACTTTACATTCTTTTTTTAATTTCGATTTCTTTAAATTAATTTCGCGTCAATTTTATTCTCCAGTTTTCGCGAAGATAAGGAAGCAATTTTCTTAGCGGTCCTGTACACTTTTGCTTCCTCATAGAGGAAGCTTTGTTTTCATGAAAACATTTTTTTCGAGATTTTCATGCCAATATGCTTAGAATTGTCCAAAACGTCGAGAAAAGTGGTTTAGAAATAATGTCCGTATGTATGTATGTGTGTGTGTGTGTGTATGTACCAATTCCTTCGTCCGGCTAGTATTCGCATTTCCCCCCGTCTTGTAGGCATCGGGCCTGTAACAGGGTCGGCCCGGGTCAGTAGCCAGTAGTAGTCTGGTCCGGATTAGTAACCAGGCCCCCATGCGGCCGCAGCCGACTTCACCCTCTACATCGCATTCGCCTTAGGCATATGGAAACTGCGGAACACCTATGCCGCTATAGCTGGTCTCGAGTTCGCTTTACGGCGCCGGAGCTACATCACGTTTCGTTGGGAATGTAAACACGGACTACAGCTGTATACAAATGACCCCCACAGATAGAGATACCTGCGTGTATCTCATGTATACATCTGGAGCTTCATCACGCTCGTATTTTCATTTTCAACGAAAATCGACGGCACTGGGATTCGAACCCGCGACCTGCCGATGCTCCGGATAGAGGCCAGCACACTGACCACCAGACCAGCGCACCGGTAAAAAAATTAAAATGAACAAATTTTTTTCAGACTTATTAAAATAAAAATCAAAACATTTTTTTAGATGTGTCTAAAAAAAAATCAATGTGAGTTTCGTATCGAAACTCGAAGTCGAGGACCATGCAAAATGTCTTGCTTGGCGTCTCGCCGATATACACCGAATAGTCAGGACTAGAAGTTTCCATGCATCCACACCCTACTCAACTGGATCCATTATCGCAAAGACTTATCCACTGCACCGAATGGAGCGTCTACGATTTTGGCAGAGGATGTTCTTACGTTCAAGGACATAGAACAACAGAGAAAAGGTTCAAGGCTTCAAAATGCTGAGCATCCGACTACGTCGAATTAATGACGGAAAGTAATCTTTATTCTGTATAAGGAATAATGATTACCTTCGGTCATAAATTCGACGTAGTTATATATTTTTTCCTCATGTTAATAGGGTTTAGATATACCGACGTCAAACTTGGCCGATCCATAAAAGGATAAAAAAGCCAATTTCAAATATCGCAGGAAGGTGACCGGTATGACAAATCCCTATTTAGGTAGCAAGGTGAGAGTGAGGTGAGTGCAAGTTGAGAGCAAGGTTAGCACTATAACTAAAAACTCCTGAATGCCCGCACGTTGTAGCACATGCTTAAATTACGATAATGGATGCAAAATAAATTTTTTGTAACTCATGCACGTAATGTCGCACATTTCGTGCCCGCAAAGCGTGCGTGAGATCGCGTATTATGCTCATGTCAACGTAGATAATTTCACGTACGCCATCTGGTGCGTGAAGTTATCTACATTACTTCACGCACACATTGGCGTGCGTGAAACTATCTACAAGATGATCTCACGCACGCTTTGCAGGCACGAAGATGTGCGACATCACGTTGACATTCGTTACAAAAAGTAATATGTGATACATGGGCGACAAAGCGGCCGTCGCGCAGAGGTTAGGAAGCAGTGCACTCGCCTCCTCTCGTGCTACAAACAACACTCGGCTTCGCCTCGTGTCGTTGTAGCACTCGATTTGGCGAGTGCGCCGCTTCCTAACCTCCGCGCGTAATGGCCGCTTTCTCGCCCTTGTATCACAAAATACTATTGTCACACTGTGCGTAAAATGTGATTTTACGCACGCTTCGCGTGCGTTAAACTGCATTTTCTCACATCGTAACATAAAATATCGTTCGACACTCGTGCGAAACACTTTTTCTAACTCGTGTGGTTGCAACCCTCGCCGTCGGCTCGGGCTGCAAACTCACACTCGCCAGAAAAAGTTTTTTCGCACTTGTATCGAAATATACTATTATGTCACTCCGTGCGTAAAACGCGATATTACGCACGCTTCGCGTGCGTAATACCGCATTTTCCGACGTCGTGAAATAAAATTTCGTACGATACGCGTGCGAAAAACCTTTTTCGGAAAAAGTTTTTTCGCACTTGTATCGTAATGTACTATTTCTTGATGAATGACGAATTCGTTGGTCCAGAGGCGACTGCGACACGATAGAGGAAGGTGGCACTGGTTTGCACCATATCCGTAATAATTCTTTTTCACTGCTGTTGGTAGGATTTTGATATACCACAGGCGAGTTTGGCAGATCTATTGTAAACGGCAAATCACAAAATTAATCAGTGAATCAGTTTAATCTGTTTGACAAAACAAAGTGGTCACCATGCGCACACTGTGCTCTAACATTTCTCTCACTTTGGTCGCACCTATATAAAAAAATTTTTCTTCTGTTCGGACTTCTACAACCGCCACAAAATGTGCGCTCGATTGGACGAGCGTCTCACGCCACGACCCTGCGTAACAGCGCATAACTCGTATAGATTTCGATAAAGTATTTCATAAAAAAAAAAAACCCGGCACTGTAGGTTTGATAGTTTTAGTAAAATTAGTTCCTAAAAATTACTTAAAAAACAAACTTCTCGGCCCCCCTCAATACTTGGTCGAGACGCTAACGCGTCTCTTGACCTGGCTTCGTGTATATGCGGGATCGCACGCTCAATAATACGATGCACGCAGAGGTCCCGAACAGCTATAATCGCAAAAAAGGTCAAATAGTAGCTAAGACTTCAAGGGTGGGGGATCGGTTCGACGTTTGCTGAAATTAAGGGATTCATAGGTACATAAACGTTGCGTGCCGACACGGTGGGAGTTAGTATCATCGCGACCGCTACCGCTTCTAATAGTCGAGAAAATACCATTTGCAAATCTCAATTCTGGGTCACAGTGACATTTCAAACGAGGTCCCAGAAACTCTAACTTGGGTATGGTAGACATTTTATTTCCGTTATTTAAGGTAAATCCTTGCGCCTGGTGTCGAGTTCGCATAAGTTTTCGAAAAATGAGAGGAAATTGCAGATACTTCTCGATAATATAAAAATCTGAAAAAAAAAAACTGTGCGTATTGAAGGCATTGAAAAGATTAGTTTTGCATAATAATAATTCTAAAATGTTATTAACAAATTGATGAAAAATAATATTGTTCATCAAATCTTTTGACAACCTATTTTTTTTGTTTCGATGAAAATGATGAGTTTATTTTTCTGAATACGCATGAATTTTTTCAAATTTTTGAATTCACTTTGAATTTTGCGTTTTTTTTTCAAGGGGAAAGTGACAAAATGCAAAGTGAATTAAAAAATTTGAAAAACTTCATGCCTATTCAGAAAAATTCTATATATTAATCCGCGCATTTTTTTTCAATTTCGTGGGATTTTTCAGAATTATTTGATGTGTCCAAGCTCACAAACGAAGAATATCGAAATTATACCGGCGCCGGTTGGGTAATTTTTTGCCATTTTTTCATGACCCCGAACTCATAAACGAAAAATATCGCCATTATACCGCCGCCGGTTCGATATTTTTGTCAAATGTCTAGTTCAAAGTGCGATTGAAGAAGTGATGACATGATTTTTTTCTCTGAATAGATTTTTTTTGCCATTTTCCATGTCCCCGAGCTAACAAACGAAGAATATCATAATTATACCGGCGAATATTGGATATTTTCGCAAAAATAGCAGCTTAAGGGGGGGGGGGTAGGGTATTAAAATTTTTTTTTTGGCATTTTTATTTTATATTTTTTACTGAATGCATAATACCTCAAGAATATTGTGTCAAATTTTCAAGTCAATCGGAGCAAAATTGACGACGTTATGAATATTTTTATACTCGCGGATTGCTGTACCGCCCGGCCCGAGCGCGACTTTAAAGCGTTCTTCTGAAAATCATCATTTTGAAAGTCGGTGCACACGATTACTCAAAAACTAATTGGCCGATCGTTCTAAAATTTGGCACAGTGCTTCTCCATATTATTCGTCAGGTAATGCCGAAGGCGTTTTTCGATTTTTATTAAAATTATCAATTTTACAATAACAAATAGGCTGATTTTTTCAGCAAAAATCGCGTTTTTGACTTCAAAGTGATGCTAAAAATTCAAAAATGGTAAAAAAAAAAAACTCTTCGGCGTTACCTCGAGAAACATCTCCTCTAATGAATGCCGTTTGAATTTTCGGATTCGGGCAATCCTACTTCGAGAAATCGTGTGCACCGCAAATCAACTTTTTTTCGAGACGCCTCCGGAGATTCTCTGCCAATCACTTGATTATTTATTTTTTTCCATAAAAATTGTACAGAATATTCTTGAAATGTGCCACTATTATGTGAAAAAAGATTTAATTGAGTATCACTATTTATATCGCCACAAAAAATTCTCAAATTTATGCCTTTTTTTCGCTGAAAATACCCTGCCCCCCCCCTTAAAGTACGTTTGGAAAAATTGTGACATACACATTTTTTTGGTATAAATCGATTTTTTGCCATTTTTCGTGTCCCCGAGCTCACGAATAAAGAATACCATAATTATATCGGTGCAGGTTGGATATATTAGTCAACATTCAATCTCTAAGAGCGTTTTTAGAAGACAAAGACAAACAATAGATATTGCAAACACCTGAACATATCGCTTAGAGACATTTATTTAAAACGTTGAAAGTAGACACGTCAGATGATGATGCCGAGAATTATGATCAATTTTCAGAGAAATACCCCGTACTCGATGATTCAAGAAGGACAAT
Source organism: Itoplectis maculator (assembly GCA_964034905.1). NCBI lineage: Eukaryota > Metazoa > Arthropoda > Insecta > Hymenoptera > Ichneumonidae > Itoplectis > Itoplectis maculator. The sequence continues at coordinate 878,739 of OZ035863.1, forward strand.
CGCACAGGTTACATTTTATTGTAAAGATTGCCACTAATGCAATTAGATTAATCTCAGCCAAAATTGGATACGAAGTAATAAGTAAAATAAACCTAAAAGAACCTAACAATCGGGCGCGAAGCGCCCGACCGCTAGTGGACGAATAATTTTCTTCGAAACAAAAAAGTAGGTTGCCGAAAGATTCCTTGAACAATTTTATTTTTTATCAATTTGTTAACAACATTTTGGATTTTTTTTTGTTTTCAATATAATTTCTGCACGTATGCCGTATAGGCTTTTACGTATCTGCTCTCCTCTCATTCTAAAGCACTACTGTGTCGCATTTGCGCGAGGGCACAGGGAAACTGCGGAAAACCTTTGTCGATACAGGCGGCTATATTTTTACTGACTTTTTGCTGTACGAGAATGCATCAGAAAGTCAGAAAAACTGCCTCCTACTCATCAGTCGACGCGCAAATTCGTGCTTGACTAGGCGGTCACCCATCCAAATACTGACCGCGAGTCAAGCTGCTTAACTTCGGAAACCGCCGAAGCCATAGACCGACCGCGCGCCTACTGTTGTCGGTACATTTTGGAATTATTATTATGCGAAATTATTGCCTGTAACGCCTTTAGTTCGCCTGATTTTTTAGATTTTTATATTAGCGAGAAGTTAACCGACAATAGCGGGCGCGCGGTCGGTGTGCGACTTCGGCGGTCTCCCAGGTTAAGGATGTAGGAGCGCGGCGTGCTAGTCAATACAACATCTCAAATAAAAAATTCAAAACAAAAGCGCCGACAGCACTCGTATATAAGTTAATATTATTACAAATTATAAAGATAATTTCTGACTCGAGAAGAATATCATTTAGACATTTTGACAAGCATATTCCTTTTCTGAATTGCTGATTTGACTCCATAGTTAGGTGTCGGACTAGGTTAGGGCGCCGCCATATTGTCGAGATTCGTGGCAGTCCGTCGCTTTATTTCAATAATTCTCAATAAATTGGCCGATGACATGCCCTTAGCTAAATATAATTGGAATCTACGATATTCAATTCGTGTATTGAATAGTTTTTTCGGCGACATGTAACTTCCACCCGTACGAACTTTCGACTTGAAGTACGAGCATGCCGGTTTTGCTATATGACCACTGTGAAATCTATGTTAAATGATTCATTTTTGAGAATTAATTTCTCGCCCAAATGCCCGATAAGTGACCTTGAAATTTTACAGACACAAAATATGGTATCTTGAGAGCAAAATGTAAAATTTCCAGAACCTAATCTAACACCAAGCCTGGCGCTCCTACATCCTTAAGAAGCTTGACTCGCGGTCAGTACCTGGATGGGTCACCGCTTATCCATGCACTAATTTGCGCGTCAACTGTTGAGTTGGAGGCAGTTATCTAACTTTCTGATGTATTCCCGTACAGCAAAAAGTCACTAAAAATATAGCAGTCTGTATCGGCACAGGCCTTCCGCAGTTTCCCTGTGCCCTCGTGCAAATGCGATACAGTAGTGCGTTAAAATGAGTGGCTGCGGGCAACACTGAAGATGGGAGGCTTGTGAAATTTGCGAGGCATTTAGGTAAAAAGGAGAGAGGAAAGAAGATACGTAAAAGCCCAGACGGCATACGTGTAGGGATCATACAAAAAAATATATATTAGCGAGAAGTGTTTGTAATTCCCACCCATTATTCGAAAACTTATGCGAACTCAGCTTAATGCGCAAGGACTACCTCTTAACCCATTAACGTCCAAGCGTCCCGATTTCTTACCAAACTTTCAACGCGATTATTTTTTATGTTATCAGCGTTGAAAAAAATTTGTTTTCAGATATATCGACGTAGAATTGTATGCTCTTTCAGAATACCGGCTCAAAATTTCGGTTAGACATAAAGAAAAAAAAATATGGCCGATTCAAACGTGAAAAACGTGAAAATTTTTAAAAAAAACCTTTTTTTTTTTTTTTTTGCAATGTTACCGCAAAGAATTCATACTGTAATCATGATCAGAGGTGATCGGAATAGTTAAAGTTTAACAGGGAATTTTCATGTAATCATTGAACCACTCCTTTTTACAATATGGCGGCAAGAACGTAAATATTCTACAAAAACATAAGCTAATTTTTTTCTCGGAAACTATTGAGCTTAGCTCAAATTATGTAAGTACAAAAATATCTTAGAATTGGTCAAAGAATATCCTAACATTTTTTTTTTTTATTTTTGAGATGATTTTTGGTTTTCCAAAATATCAAAAAAATTAAAATTGCCAATTTTTTTTTTTCTCAAAAAATGTATCGACACAATACGAATTACTTTATGCGTAAATGTTTATGCAATCATTGAATCACTCCTTTTTAAAATATGACGGCAAGAACGTAAATATGCTACAAAAATAAGCTAATTTTTTTCTCGGAAACTATTGAGTTTAGCACAAATTATCTAGGAACAAGAATATCTTAGAATTGGTCAAAGAATACCCTAACATTTTTTAAGAAAAAAAAAAAAAGAAACAAAAATTTGGCACTTTTAATTTTTTTGATATTTTGGAAAACCAAAAATCATCTCAAAATTTTTTTTTTAATTTGAGGATATTCTTTGACCAATTCTAAGATTTTTTTGTGCTTACATAATTTGAGCTAAGCTCAATAGTTTCCGAGAAAAAAATTAGCTTATGTTTTTGTAGAATATTTACGTTCTTGCCGCCATATTGTAAAAAGGAGTGGTTCAATGATTACATGAAAATTCCCCGTTAAACTTTAACTATTCCGATCACCTCTGATCATGATTACAGTATGAATTATTTGCGGTAACATTGCAAAAAAAAATTCAAAAAAAGGTTTATTTAAAAAATTTTCACGTTTTTCACGTTTGAATCGGCCATATTTTTTTTCTTTATGTCTAATCGAAATTTTGGGCCGGTATTCTGAAACAGCATATAATTCTACGTCGATATATCTGAAAACAATTTTTTTTTCAACGCCGATAACATAAAAAATAATCGCGTTGAAAGTTTGGTAAGAAATCGGGACGCTTGGACGTTAATGGGTAGATAACCAAGCCCTATCTGATGTTTGTTCTAACAGAAAAATTACAAAAAAATTGTTTTCATTCCCCAGATATTATGTATTTTACTATTACCAATTGTTGCTTGATTCACATTGTGCTCGTGTTAATTGAAATAATTAACACTTGCTTACAAAAATATAAAGTAAAAATAAAAAAACGTCTCAAGAAACAGAATTCCAAAAGATTTTACAAGCATGAAGAAACCGAATGTCATAAGGGTCAATCATGTCGCTTTGAATCGTTTTTTTCAGCTGCAGAAGAATGAAGTGTTAACAATTTGATTTCATTCACTGCCACTTGTGTGCTTATGAATTCCTGGGAACTATAGAATCATTGAGATTGATAGATTCTACGTTGCATATTTATGACGAAGAACAAACTCTTCGACATTCGATGTTTTTCAAACGGAAGCTTTCTTCGTAACGTAACGGAACGTCCATTAAAAACGTGGTCGTATATTACTTCAAAAACTAATCGTTCTTCATTCAAAAATAAGATCCATCTCCAATAACTCCGATAAACATTTAGTTTTTGCTAAAAAAAAACAACCATCCCGACAACCAAACAATGGGGGAACATTCGGGTGGTCATGGGGAGTATTGGTAGGTATGGTTAATTCAGTTATTCAAAATTCTTTGATATGGTTAATTCAGTTGTACAAAATGCATTTTTGCGGTCTAAGAAAGAGCTAAATTTTTAATTTTCATAATGCTTTCTCCATGAGGAAGCCAAAAATAATAAAAGAACTCATTTTAAGAAAACACCTCCCCGAAGATTTCTTCGGGGAGGTGTTTTCGCGAAAACTAAAATGAAAAAAGAGGAAGCAATGTGCAAAGTTCTACTTTGCACATTGCTACTCCACTCTCCTTATTTTGGATCGGTATCACAGTCGTTTGGCAAGTTTTTATTGAAAGAATAAAAGTTTCTTATAATAGCTCAAGGTATAAAGCAGGATACTAAGCAGCAAATTTGGTGAGTCAACGTATAAACACTTCGATCAGTTAAGTGATTGGTTTTTGAGGGTAATTAATGCATCATATATGTAAAGAAAAAGTAAGGCGATTTTGTCGTCAAAAGTTTTTGCAAAAAAACACAATTTTACGCTACAAACACGTATTTTCATATATTAGTCTGACTTTTAAATCTTTTTCGAATGAATGGAAAACCTGAAGGCCCCATTGTGGTGATTTGTATTTTTTTCCCAGTTTTCGAGCTTTCAAATGTTTTTCGCAATTGCTAAATAACGTTTCATATCTCTTCACTTAGTTGTGTCTGTATTTGGTAATTGCGTACGTTAGCCTGTATATGGAATACTCTTTAATTCTCTGGTAAGTGGTGGCTGTTTATTTACAAGCAATTTCTTTTATTTACTGGAATATCAGTCTTTTTGGATCTCTCCTCTTAATTGCCCAAATATTCGATTCTGAAAACGCCTGTAATTCTTTGTTTGCAATCACTGCAAAATATAAAGTGCATTACACATGTAATTTTTACGTCTTCAGTGAATACCGCAGGTCGCAGATTCATTCATTTAGTGGTCGGTCTACCCTACTTTGTTATCAAAATGTCAGTCAGATTTCACACGTGCAGTTATCCATTCTTATATGCAAACAATCACATACACTCGTAGACACACAGACTGGGATTTGAGGAATGTCTGTGGCTACGAGTGTGGTATGATTGCTCAATGGACCTTTAGATTGTACGATTTCAAATTTAGTAAATATTTTATTACGAAATATACAGTGCCACTATGTTACAGAGCAATAATGTTAGTTTATATTCGTTTTTCTAAATTAGGGGTGCGTCTGGGCACAATGGCTGAAAAAATGATAATCGAAAAAACCCATGTATCAGCCACCTGTCGAGTCGTTGATCAAACAAAAATTGTCTGGCGCAACGTCATTGTATTCGTATTTCTTCATGTAGCTGCAGCATATGGGTTCATTCTAATGTTCACCTCGGCAGCAACGCCCACACTATTTTTCGGTAAGAAAGGACGCTGGTCAACAAGATTTTCAAGAAAACTAACTCAATATTACATCAGATATGAAAAATTGTGAGATTGAGTTTTTTCTTAAATATTTATTTCCGGTTGTTAGCTTTTTTATTTCTACGTCTGGTTATAAAAAATGTAAACAATACTTATTTTTTATCGTTTTGGCAATTTGTTTATGGTGTAGTAACATTTAATTTTTTAATGTCAAAATAATAGAGGTGTCAAAATAATAGAGGTAGTGCGATTTAAATGAAAGATACATATGAAGTTCAATTCATAACTTTCATCGTACAAGCGATAGGTTATTGCATCGTTGCCCACTATGTCTAATAGGGTGTGTCAAAAAAAGAACATAATTTTTTTGTTTATCGTTTTTACGTCTAAAGTATGTATTCTAACCTTAATACACACCTCCCATGCATAAAACGCGCCTAAATATATATATATATTTTTTTTTAATTCGAAATTTCATGTAATAAGAAAACCTTGATTGAGGCACCTCTAAACATTATTTGCCAGCGAATTCCTTTGGCACGGTCAATTGTTAGGTCAACCCCTTGAGTTTAAGCCATGAAGCCCAAAGAAAAGTGCGCTAATCTTCGGATTTTTTGTACTTTCCCTCGATAACCCGAGAAATACAATTTTTTTGTTTTTCTGATTTTTACTACTAATTATCGCACTTTTCATCGGCCTTCATGGCTTAAACTCAAGAGGTTGACCTGACAATCAACTGTGCCGAAAGAGTTCGCTGGCAAATGATGTTCAAAGGTGAAGTCTTTTTATTACATGAAATTCCGAATTAAAAAAATATAGATATATATTTCGGCGCGTTTTCTGCATGGGAGGTGTGTATTAAGATCAGAATACATCCTTTTGCCGTAAAAAATAAAATAAAAAATATTATTATTATTATTTGACACACCCTAATGTTTAACCATTATAAATTTGTTAATGACGCCTTTTCTGGATGCAGCTTACATTCTTTATGTCTGCTCCGGTTTGGGAATTACAGCGGGGGCTCATAGGTTGTGGGCGCACCGTTCGTACAAGGCTAATAAAAAATTACGAGTTATTCTGACAATCTTCAATACATGTGCATTCCAGGCGAGTACGAGTTTACTTGAACTATTTTATGTATGGCAACGTTTGAATTAATATGTAATAAGGGTTGTTAAAATATTAAACACTAGAACTCTGTAATCGAGTGGTCAAGAGACCATAGAGTTCATCACAAATACAGTGAGACAAATGCAGATCCTCACAACGCAAGGCGCGGCTTCTTCTTCGCCCACATGGGCTGGTTGCTTACCAAAAAACATCCGGACGTGATATCGAAGGGCAAGGGAATAGATTTAAATGACCTCACACAAGATTCAATCTTGCGATTCCAGCATAAGTAATTTCACTTGCACTGTCGCCTGATTTATACAATTGTATCTAGTAAAACGTGTTTCAAACATTTTTATTTTACTTGCAGGCATTATGCTCTACTTATGCCGCTGATGTGCTTCGTTATACCCACCGTGGTTCCAGTTTACATGTGGAACGAAGGCTGGTTGAACGCATTTTTTATTCCGGCGATTTTACGCTACGTGTACACTCTTCACACGACGTGGCTAGTGAATTCCGCGGCTCATCTCTATGGATCAAAGCCTTACGACAAGTAAGAGTCGAATTAATAGTTTTAAGTTTCAACTCAAGTCGTCACTCAAGTTCCAACTTGAACTGACAATTGGAAAAAAGTTAGAACTTGTGTTGGGAATTGAGTCTAAACTTGAGACTATAAAATCGCCCCAAGTCCTTATACATTGTCACGTTAAATTTAGACGTTTAAAAGTTTCCGCGATAGAAAGCGAAATTTGTCAGAGTTCCACAGGTACGATTTTTTTCTAAGTCCGCCGGCAGCAAAAATATTCTAAGTCCGGAAAACAATCGAATCGCGTCGAGTTTTCCGAGCGGCATACAGTCTTGACATGGGGAATCGTCGCGAACTTCCCGGCCCCAGCTATCACGCTATGGAAGCTTTTTTATCAGAATCGACAAAATCGTGGTGGTTTGAACAAAATGTACCGAATTTAGCCGTTTTTTCGACAGTTACACTTGAAAAAAATAGGGAGATTAAAAAACATATCTTCCATAGGACGATAGAGAGTAGCGTGAAGAATGTTCTCTTAAAATTTGAAAATGATCGCTTGAAAACTGTTCACTGGAGAATGTCCACCGTTTTCAAAAATTTTGTTTCGAGAAAAACGCGTTTAAAGTTTCGAGTGTAGAAATTTCATATAAATTGTGTACTTACGACTAACCGACGATGCCAGGTCCATGAAGTATGCCTTCGGCTTCCTCATATCACTCGTTTTCTTCCAAAAGAGGACAAAAGAGAGACGGTTGAACGCGAAGACGGAGCCGAGGGTATCTGGCGCTCCGTTCGCGCCAGGTCACTTGCTGCTGTTCCGAATCCTTTTCGCTACGAATGGCTATTGCCAGCTGTGACAGGAATTCTGCGATTCCCTGTCCCAAGGTCATAGCCATCGAACAACGAAGGCGGCCCTCTGATTTCTCGGCTACATTGGACTTAGCGCATCGCGAATCTTCCGTTCCCGAATTATATTTTCCATTATGAGTTATCGCATTTATCTTGTTACCTGTTATCATTCGCGTTACCGTCAGTTATCGGTTTTATGATTCGATTTTAGAGTTATCGTATGTGGAATTAGTTACGATCTCGCGGTCAGGTCACCGGGTTCGTCGCGGTTCAGAGCCAACACAGCGGCTACCCGACGCACTCGGTGAGATCCTCTCAGGTTTATCAATATTTTATTGCAGAGAATCGGTGAAATTCCGACGCTCCCTTGGCGTGGGTGGATGAGAAAAATATTGGGTTGAGTTACGTTTTCCGTTGGAAGGCCGCAGTAGCAAACTCGCGATCGTTCGACTGCTGCGGATCGCCAGATCGCATTTCCGTTTCCGTTTACCGTTTACGTTTATTTAAGGTTTCGTTGTTACGTTTATTATTTTTCTCACCCGCCCCGGAGAGCAAATCTGTTTGAAAACCGCCGCGCTGATTCGGAAACTTTCCCGAGCGAACATCGTCTCGGTCATATTCCTGTTTAGCTACGTTTTTGGATCGGGTAATACGCTCGCCGCTACGCGGCGATCGTGGTTTAGAGGTAGAGTGGGGGAAGGACCGAGCGCGCATGCTCGCGGCTCACGCGGTGCTTTCGCCCCACGCGAACTCTCTCTGCTCTCGGCTGCCGTACGGTAAGGTTCGGCGTAGCGCTCTCGTGGTCTCGCGCTCTCGGCGCGGCTTCGGCCGCGCCGACGGCCATGTTACCGTCCCGAATTCAGTCGTGTTCCCGTTGGATTTTTGCAGCTCTCGTTACGCTACCGCCCTGATAAAGATGTTATGATAAAGACGCTCTCGGTGTGTTACCGTTTCGATAATAATGTTCTCGTTCCGCTATCTCTGTTTTGCTGCTCTCGTCCTGCTATCGCTCTCTTTTGGCGACTCTCGTTCCGCTATCTCTGTTTCTGCTGCTCTCATCCGGCTACCGCTCTCTCTGTTCGCAGCTCTCGTTCAGCTATTGTAATCTTCGCCGTTACCGCTCTATATCTGTTACCTTTTTTTTTTGTTACGCTAAGATCACCGGTCGATATCGCCGCTCACGCTTCGCTACCGCTGATTGCGTTCCGCTCCCGTCTCGTTACCGCTACGTTATCGCTGCGTTCGAGAGTTCCCGTTTTCCTCCGCTTAATTATAATATTGTGAAGATATTGGAGTCGACGTGTTTGTACAATTCGAATTTCCGAGGGGAAGAAACCCCCATTTATTAAAGGAAACCTGTCAAATAGTGAATTCCGTGTTACGTTTTCATTTTTCGGATGACGCGCCCGTCCGTCATTTGGCCACCCATGCCCTCTCTCCATAACCTGGCACACTGAGCGACCCGTGGTATACCGTAAACCGTCTGTTTAATCACCAGAGCCTTTAAGTTTCGTTTTAGTTTCGTTTCGGTTACGTTTTGCTAACGCGTTTTGTTGATTTCGCGGAAAATAAAAATTAACTGGCGCCCAACACCTCTCGGATGACGGTGATTAAACGGATAGGGCGACGGTGGACGTGGAGATAAAAAATCCACGGTCACACAGCGAAGTATTTCGGTTCTCGCTTTAAAAATTTGAGAGGATGCTTTTGACCTATATACTAATGGACAAGACAAAAAAAATCGATTTTTTCACACTGGAAAGATTCCTTAACAAGCTAAGGCTTATTCGCTTTCGTTTAATTGCAATGGCAACATACTCGGATTTTTACATTATGGACAACTTCTGGCTGGAAACCCGTGGAATCCTACTTCTCCGAGACCTCGCCCCCCCCCCCCCCCCCCCCCGCCCCGTAGCAATTATACGCCAATGACCAGTAGTGCACGATAATTCCCCAATTCGCGGAACGGAATGCCAAACAGGGGTAAATATAGTTGACGTGGACCACAAAATCGAAATTCACAAAATCGAGGTCCGAATGTATTGTGAAACACTAATTTTAAATGCTATGTTTTTCATGCGTTAATATTCTGATTATCTTCTACTACTCTGATCATGCAACTTTTCGTCTCGATCTTATTTGCCAGTTCAATGCGTTTCATTGTTGCAGGTTCATAAACCCAGCGCAAAACATACTGGTATCATTAGTCGCGGGAGGCGAGGGGTGGCATAACTACCATCACGTATTCCCGTGGGACTACAAGACAGCTGAGTTGGGAATCTACAGGTACAACGTGACGGCTGCCTTCATCGATTTTTGCGCATGGATTGGCTGGGCGTATGAACTGAGAAGCGTCCCCGAGGATGTAGTGAGGAAACGAGTGTTAAGGACCGGCGACGGTTCGCACGGGGTCTGGCGGCACATGGAAGACGAAGACCTTCCAGGAAATTAGTAAATGCCCAGAAATTGATTGTAACATATGTATGTGCTAAGGAGTGTTCCAAGTGATGCACAAGCCGCGTGCAAGCAATGGTGCTCGGAAAATCGGCTGGTCACACGTAACTACGAGTTCATAGCAAATTCACGTACTCTTACGCAGGGAAAACAGCAACACCCGAAAGGGTGATTATGACTGAACAAAAACAAATAAATATTACAAAAATTCTCTCTCTCTCTCTCTCTCTCTCTCTCTCTCGCTCTCTTTTGCTGCCTCTCGCTCTCGCTCTCTCTCGCTCTCGCTCTCTCTCGCTCTCTCACGCTCTCTCTCTCGCTCTCTCCCGCTCTCTCTCTCGCTCTCTCTCGCTCTCTGTGCACGAGTGGTGCAGAGGGCGAATCGCTGATTGATTTGTGCATCATGGACTGCGAGGACAATTTCGTAACAGTGGAGCAATTATAGAATGCAGTCGTTAGTGAGCAGAAAAGTAATTCGGTAGATGATCCCAGGGATGAACGGTCGGGCGAAAAAAAAAAGTGCACCATATGAGAGGAGGAGAAACAAATTGTTCTGGCTGAGAAGAACGATGAGCGAGTACAGAGTCGGCGTCGGCCGCGGCGACGTAAACCATTTTACGATTACACTTTCATTTTCATAAACGTCAAAGCGTTGCCGGTTTTTGCCGCAAGATCCGCGCTACTCGCTTCGCCCAAGTGTGACTCCTTCGTGTGACTTTCTTCATGGGGTAGTTTTTTTTCCCCTTTCTAATCAGTGTTTTGCTCAACAATTAATTCTTAAGACTGGACGAAGAACGTCGAGCTTTGGTCGATTTACCGACAAAGGGCGGACATTTGGAAACAATCTCAGACTCTTTGGGCAACATTCGCGGCATTCTCATTTTAAACGCTGTGACTTACGTTTTGCAATCAGTTTAATCACTCCGCCCCTACCTTTGAAATTAAATTGTCACAAATAAAAGTGTGCCAATTTTATTTATTTATTCATAAAAAAATTAAACTGCCTTGGGAAGATTTGAAGTAAAATTCATTTAATTTGACAGTTTTATTAATGAAATTTACGAAAAAGCCGGAAGTGATGACCAAGAAACAATGGAAACGCACGGTGAAGCTGCGCTCCAGGAGCAGATGACAGTGCTGCACGGTGAGGGCGTCGTGCAGTGAAAGGCTCGCACTTTCGGCCGGCAGAAAACTCTTCCACATCAATTGTCGTTGAAGCTCCTCGCGATCCTCACTGTGCACCAACTCATAGACACTCTGATGCACAATATCGGACCGCAACATTGTCGTCGAACAATAGATTCATCGCTTGATCGAGTTTTAAATAAATTAAACGTGATTAAAACAAATAATATCCCCATTAAAAATAATCGACAGGTGCTTGAAATTGTGTATACATTATTTTAAAAAATTAACACTCTTTTGACTAATGAGGAGCGCTCCGAATTTCTTAAAAGATAATAATCGAATAGTTAATCCCGAGTGTTTAAGATAATTTTGCGAATGTCGTTTTAGGGTTTGGCAAGCGAGGATTTTTTCGCAGGGCTGCCACAAGAGCAGAGTGGCGCAGTGGAAGCGTGCTGGGCCCATAACCCAGAGGTCCGTGGATCGAAACCACGCTCTGCTAGATCATTTTTTTTCGCCATTTTTCAATGAAAATTTTTTAATTACGCTTGATTGACATATTTTATATTTTAACGTAACAAATTAGACCAAAAATCCTATAAATTTAAATAATATATATTTTTTATATCATTATTTATATTAGATAACACGAAATTAGCATTAACTGAGTTATATATTGTGGAATACGTATTTTTAATTACGCTTGAGATTATTTAATATTAACGGCGGTATCCTCCGGTGGTTATGCCGTGAAATTAGCGACGAGCGCGATGTATACACATGTTTTCCGGGAGAGGAGCCTCTTTGCTCCCTTCCACCAGGTTTTAAGCGACGTTGACGGAAGACAGCGCGAGACCGAATGATCTCGGGTGGAAAGCCTCGCGATATTCTCCTCCAGGTCATTGCCGGCCCTCATCTCTCACTCGGGATCTTCGTTTCCTATCCCGGGGAATCCAACTCTTGCTTTAAGTTTTAAACAGACATTAAAACAAACGATATCCGATTTTTCAATCAAAACTTTTAGGCCAAAAATGTCGTTACGCCGGTTTTTTATTTAATATTTTAACGTAATAAATTAGTTGTTTCGTTGCAACAAGAACATCAAAGTGACTGTAGGTCTTATCACAAAAAAATTAACGCACTCAAAACTTATCTTTATTGAAGCGCTTGGCACAATCTAAAACAGCCTAACTCTGGGACATGTCGAAACCGATGACTAATTCTATTACTGAAGAACAACTCCAGTACAATAAAATAAAAAACTGCTGTATTATGGTTCGTCTTTGTTTTTCGAGACAGAGCAGTATACAAATTTATATATGATGATTGAAAGTGAGGAAAAATTAATCGTAATCTCGCAGACACAAATCGTACTCTCGAAGTGTTGAAAAGACAATTCTTGGTTTTATTATAAATATTTAATGAAGAAAATCGGAGCGGCACAAATACGTCCGCTCTCTTCGCGACTTTTTCCAACAACAACCTGCTTTTGTTTTAACACCATGACAACGACAGTTCATGTTCTATATAGCAATAAGTAATATTCCGCAAGAAAACGAATAAAAAAAATAATAAAGAAAATCACTCGACAGTCCAAATGTAATTATTTTTATTTATTTATTTACTGAATACTGACGGTTTTTTAAATATTGACGGTTTTAGATTTACCAAAATTCCGACGGAAAACTGAATGGAAATGTGCCACACTTTATTTATTTACCTATTATTTACCATCATTTATTTTTATTTATTTATTTACCTATTTATATCTGTACAAATTAATGTTAAAACCAATCACCGGAAAATTCATGGCTGAAGGACTACTATCAATAGCCAGTTAATAATATACATATAAGTTTTACTGATAAAAAAATAAAATATCGTTAATGTAACAAATGTACAATATATTGTTAATAAACACACTTACTACTACTACTACTCATTTGTAATAAATGTTCGTTCAATTCTCAAAAAAATTCGAAAAAAAATGAAAAAAAAAAAATGATCTAGCAGAGCGTGGTTTCGATCCACGGACCTCTGGGTTATGGGCCCAGCACGCTTCCACTGCGCCACTCTGCTCTTCTTATTTCCCCGAAGCGAACGGACACTTTTAAATACGAGATACGTTTACCCCCCGAGATGGGTGACCACCCCTTAAGTTCCGGACCGGAATTTTACCCCTCGGATGCAACGACAGCAGAGTGGCGCAGTGGAAGCGTGCTGGGCCCATAACCCAGAGGTCCGTGGATCGAAACCACGCTCTGCTAGAATCCATTTTTTTATCCAGAAATCTCAAAAAATTCATAATGAATAAAATAAAAAAAATAAAATTAGAAAATAAAGTTATTATTAAGTTAACGTTATTATAGTACATTACGATACAAGTGCGAAAAAACTTTTTCTGACGAGTGTGAGTTTGCAGCGCGAGCCTAAGGCGAGTGCTGCAATCACACGAGTCCGAAAAAGGTTTTTCGCACGCGTATCGTACGAAATTTTATTTCACGACGTCGGAAAATGCGGTATTACGCACGCGAAGCGATTATTATTATTATTGTTGTTGTTGTTGTTGTTGTTGTTGTTGTTGTTGTTGTTGTTGTTGTTGTTGTTGTTGTTGTTGTTGTTGTTGTTGTTGTTGTTGTTGTTGTTGTTGTTGTTGTTGTTGTTGTTGTTGTTGTTGTTGTTGTTGTTGTTGTTGTTGTTGTTGTTGTTGTTGTTGTTGTTGTTGTTGTTGTTGTTGTTGTTGTTGTTGTTGTTGTTGTTGTTGTTGTTGTTGTTGTTGTTGTTGTTGTTGTTGTTGTTGTTGTTGTTGTTGTTGTTGTTGTTGTTGTTGTTGTTGTTGTTGTTGTTGTTGTTGTTGTTGTTGTTGTTGTTGTTGTTGTTGTTGTTGTTGTTGTTGTTGTTGTTGTTGTTGTTGTTGTTGTTGTTGTTGTTGTTGTTGTTGTTGTTGTTGTTGTTGTTGTTGTTGTTGTTGTTGTTGTTGTTGTTGTTGTTGTTGTTGTTGTTGTTGTTGTTGTTGTTGTTGTTGTTGTTGTTGTTGTTGTTGTTGTTGTTGTTGTTGTTGTTGTTGTTGTTGTTGTTGTTGTTGTTGTTGTTGTTGTTGTTGTTGTTGTTGTTGTTGTTGTTGTTGTTGTTGTTGTTGTTGTTGTTGTTGTTGTTGTTGTTGTTGTTGTTGTTGTTGTTGTTGTTGTTGTTGTTGTTGTTGTTGTTGTTGTTGTTGTTGTTGTTGTTGTTGTTGTTGTTGTTGTTGTTGTTGTTGTTGTTGTTGTTGTTGTTGTTGTTGTTGTTGTTGTTGTTGTTGTTGTTGTTGTTGTTGTTGTTGTTGTTGTTGTTGTTGTTGTTGTTGTTGTTGTTGTTGTTGTTGTTGTTGTTGTTGTTGTTGTTGTTGTTGTTGTTGTTGTTGTTGTTGTTGTTGTTGTTGTTGTTGTTGTTGTTGTTGTTGTTGTTGTTGTTGTTGTTGTTGTTGTTGTTGTTGTTGTTGTTGTTGTTGTTGTTGTTGTTGTTGTTGTTGTTGTTGTTGTTGTTGTTGTTGTTGTTGTTGTTGTTGTTGTTGTTGTTGTTGTTGTTGTTGTTGTTGTTGTTGTTGTTGTTGTTGTTGTTGTTGTTGTTGTTGTTGTTGTTGTTGTTGTTGTTGTTGTTGTTGTTGTTGTTGTTGTTGTTGTTGTTGTTGTTGTTGTTGTTGTTGTTGTTGTTGTTGTTGTTGTTGTTTATTTCATTTATTTCATTTATTTCATTTATTTCATTTATTTCATTCATTTCATTTATTTCATTTATTTCATTTATTTCATTTATTTCATTTATAGTGGTAAACAATTTAGGGAGAATCTTTTATAGACCGTGGACGCCTGCGCCACGCCTCGGCGTTAGGAATTGCTCCTTAACGCCAGGAAGAACGTTGGCGCCCGTGTGCTGGACTCACATCGCGCTTCGATTCGACCACGGGGGTTACCCTCTCTCCGAAACTTCCACGAGATGCATACCAGCTAAGCCCCCCTTCCACTAGTCGAAAAAACAAGGGAATTTTTGGCTAAGCGAAGGAAAACCACTTCTGTCCGCGTCATCGTCTCCCCCCCCCCCCAGCCGGGAACTACGTAAGTAATATTTCTAGCTGAGGGAGCCTGTTCGAGTGTCGTTCTGTAAGTCCGTTGTGGTTCTTGTCCGTTGTGAGTCACGTTGGGTCCGTCATTGTAGGCAGCCGTCCGTGTTCTTCCGAGTCAGTATCGTCTCTATGTATGTGGCGGCTAGTTGCCACCAGTTTGTGCCGTGAAGCATCGCCTCCACGATGTTATCGGAAGCGATGACTCCAACGGTCGTCTCTGGTCTGTGTCGAAGGTCCGTCCATCGGTCGCACACAAAGAACGTGTGTTCTACGTCGTCCCGTCCGTATCCGCAGCATGTACAGCCTGGCGTCCGTACTTTGTCCGTTCTGTGAAGGTACAGTCTGAAGTAACCGTGTCCCGTCAGGAATTGGGTGATGTAGAAATTAACATCTCCGAACTCCCGACTCGTCCACGGTCTCAGGTCCTTAATAAGTCGTCTTGTCCAGTTGCTCGTTGTGTCTTCCGTCCAGCGTTGTTGCCACGTCTGAATGATCCTGGCTCTCTCCGTTGTTGCCGCGTCCTGTCGTCCTGTGTCCGCACTCCTTCCGTAGATCCTCTTGCGCTCACATGCAAGAAGATCTATAGGAATCACACCGGCTACCACCAGAACCGTCTGCGCAGAGACCGCCCGGTAGGAGCAGGCGATCCTGCGCGCGCTCTGTCTCTGTACCGCCATCATCGCGTAGCAGTATTTTTTCGTCCTGAGAGCATCCGCCCAGATCTCGGCGCCGTAGAGGAGAATCGAGTGAGCCGTCGACATCGGTAGTCGGCGTTTCCCCGGTCTCGGTCCGTTCGTGTTTGCCATCAGGCGGCTTAAGGATGCAACCGTTTCGGCCGCCTTCTGGGCTGTCTTCTGTATGTGGGGCCAAAAGGTCATCTTTGTATCCAGGGCCACCCCCAGATACTTGACTTTCCCCGTGGCCACAATGTCGTCTGTCCCAATCGTCATCGGTAGGCTCGTCTGTAAACGTTTTCTCGTGAGGAACACGAGTTCTGTCTTCTCTGTTACCAGTTGCAGTCAGTGGTCCGTCATCCATCGTCCAACCCGTCTCATCGTCAGGTTCTGTTTCAACTGCGCCAGTTCTGGAGTCCTCTCGACGATCATCGCCGCTACATCATCGGCGTATGCGACGAGTGAGACGCTGATCGGGAGCTCCAGCCTGAGCAGGCTGTCGTAGAGTCCGTTCGAAAAGTCTGGCCCAAGTATTGAACCTTGGGCCACCGCCGCGGTGATCTGTTTCGTCACCTGTTCTTCCGTTGTCTCGTATGTCAGTCGTCTATTCCGTAAATAGACTTCCACCACCCGTAGTAGTAGGGTCACCACAGACCATGCTAGAAATCCGTTTCAGAAGATTCGGAATCGATCTAGCTAGTCGCCTGGAGACCGATTTTTGATCGGTTAACTGGTGGACGTCGACACGGCTGAGCGGGCGGCGTCTCTCGAGTCGTCACCGAGCGCGCGACGAGACCACACAAAGGCCGTGACTATGATTTTTTAAATTTATTCTGAGACTGATAATCACAGAAATCATATTTTTTCGAAATCACCCCCGTGTAACCCCCACGCAGGGGGGTGGGCGGTGAGAAAACAGGGTCACCACAGACCATGTTAGAAATCCGTTTCAGAAGATTCGGAATCGATCTAGCAAGTCGCCTGGAGACCGATTTTTGAGCGGTCAACTGGTAGAAGTCGGCACGGCTGAGTGGCCGGCGCCTCTCGAGTCGTCGCCGCCCGACTAGAAATCTGGTGGGGCAGTCCTGACGTCACACATGGGCCCGATCCGGTATAAGTAAAGTTGACCCGATAAGGTGTACCTGATCTGGACCGGATGAGGCACTGTAAAGGTTAACCTGATAAGGTGCACCTTATCAGGTCCAGATCTGGTATAGGTAAGGTTTGCCGGATAAGGCGTTCCTTATTCAAGGCCTGATCTGGCAAATCTAAGGTGTACCTGATAAGGCGTTCCTTATTTAAGGCCTGATCTGGCAAATTTAAGGTTTACCTGATAAGGCATCCCTTGTTCAAGGCCGGATCTGGCAAATCTGAGGCATACCGGATAAGGTATTCTTTATTCAGGGCCTCTTCCGGCAAATCTAAGGCATACCTGATACCTTATTCAGTGCCTGATCTGGTAAATTTAAGGTGTACCTAATAAGGCATTCCTTATTCAAGGCCGGACCTGGCAAATTTAAGGTACACCTGATAAGGTATTACTTAATCCGGGCCACATCTGGGATACATCTGGTAAACTTGATTAGTTTTTCCTCATCCAGGCCCGGATATGGTATACCTAAGGAAGAACTATTGAAAGCGAAAAATCTCAATTAAAAAAAAAACGAAGGAAACAAATAAAAAATATCGCAGGTAATGTATTAAATGTTGCGCGCCTGGACGGTCACTCGTACGATAACAGGCAGAATCTGTGTGCCTCGAGTGTCGACGAGCGTCGAAGTCGAGTGTGAACGGAATGAAGCGAGGAGCGTCGGCGAGATCGAGCAAGACGGAGAGACCGTGCGAGAACAGAGGGCGCGGCGGAGTTGTGCACGGACGGAGTATTAGGCGCGCGCAGTGTTGTGTACACAATGTCGCCGAAGTTTCTAGCACAAACTTGCCGTTAACGGTCATCTGACCGACATGTACTGTCCGGTGCCAAGCAATCGCGTGTTCGCGCTACATCGCATGTGATTATTAAATTTCGTCCCTGGCGTTCGTCCATTTTCGATTAATTTATTATTACAAAACAGAATACGAATATGAGTGACGGACGAAAAATTCGAAAAACTGTTCTCGGCCGTAAGTGGGTTCAACACCACCGAGAAAACAAGCGGCTTCGACAAGCGTGTGAGACTGAAATTGTGTTTAATGATAGTGACTGTGACTCTGCTAACGGACAAGAACCAATGATTATTGATGTGGAATCTGCACCATCATGGAGTGGGGCTTGTAGTGGATCCATATCAAACCCAGATCAAACTGGCGGAGAACGAAGTAGTGAATTAGACGAAATAAAAGAAGAGGACGTTGAATTAACTAACGAGCTTGACACTGTTAACGTAAACTCTGAATCATCTTCTTCCAATGAAGAAACTGATTCTGAAGTATTTGACGAGAGTGACGATGAAGCGAATCTTCGACCAGCTAGTGTGACAGAAGAGGATGTAGAAGATCTCGAAGATGATTTTGTTCCAGAATACAATGAAATAGAAGAGATACGAAAATGGGCGTTGAGTGGATCAACTATTCCCTTTACACGACTGGATGGATTACTCCATATACTACGCAGAAGATTGATGCCGGACTTACCGAAATGTTCAAAAACATTTTTAAAAACCACAGAAGCCAGATACACAATTGAAACAAATGATCAAGATGGTAGTGAATTCGTGTATTTTGGTATGTCAAAACAGTTGCAGCAAACCGTAAATTCTTCACTACATACGGATGGTATTATTCATTTGTTGGTGAACGTAGACGGACTGCAATTGTTCAAATCAAGTTCTCGACAATTTTGGCCAATTCTGTGTCAAATTTTTTCAGAGGAAAATGTCTACAAACCGTTCCCAGCAGCAATTTATTCAGACACTCATAAGCCAGAGAATATAAACGAATATTTAGAAAAATTTGTCGATGAAATAAACGAGCTGCACGCTCACGGACTGGTCATAAATGGTGAAAAAATCGCTGTATGCATAATAGTACATTACGATACAAGTGCGAAAAAACTTTTTCTGACGAGTGTGAGTTTGCAGCACGAGCCGAAGGCGAGTGCTGCAATCACACGAGTCCGAAAAAGGTTTTTTGCACGCGTATCGTACGAAATTTTATTTCACGACGTCGGAAAATGCGGTATTACGCACGCGAAGCGTGCGTAATATCGCGTTTTACGCACGGAGTGACATAAAAAGTTTTATCTGTGACACTCCTGCTCGAGCTTTTCTTAAATGTATCAAAGGCCATGGAGGCTACTGGGCGTGCGAAAGATGCAATGTACGAGGGGAACGAGCTGAGAAAAGAACAATATATCCAGTCGATAATTCATCTCAACAAAGAACCGATGATTCTTTCCGGAGACAAACGAACCCTGAGCACCATACTGGTCGATCGCCTTTGTTGAATGTCAGACCATTAATTAACATGGTTGCATTTTTCGTTCTTGATTTCATGCACTTAGTATGTTTAGGGGTCATGAAGAAGCTCCTCGGGTATTGGTTGCACCGCAACTTGAAAACTCGATTGAGTCACACTGGGAAGGAACTATTGTCTAGCTTCTTAGTAAAACTGCAGAATCAAATCCCTTGTGAGTTTCAACGTACTACACGTTCATTAACCGAAGTAGAACGTTTCAAGGCCACTGAATTCAGATTTATATTATTGTACGGGGGACCAATCATCTTCAAGAAGGTATTACCGGAAAAGATGTATCAACATTTTCTCCTTCTCCATGTCGCTTGTCGCATATTATGTTCGAAAACGAGGGCCGTTGCAGATTGCGGCAATACAAAAAGATTATTGGAAAAATTCGTACTGCTGATGCCAAGTTTTTATGGCAAACCGAGTCTCATTGGAAATGTTCATAATCTGATACATATGGCTGATGACGTCCTTAATATGAGATGTCCAATTGTTAATATCAGCGCATTTCCATTCGAAAGTGCTCTCGGAAAATTAAAAATTTTCTTCGGAATGGAAATAGACCTCTCGCTCAAGTTTGTAGACGTATACACGAGACTTTCTTTGTTGATAACCAAAAAGCAATGCCAGAAAAACGTTTACAAATATTGAGACAGCTTTGTCCAGATACGACCGAAAAAATTGTAATCAAACGTCTCAAATATAACGGTGCGACACTTACGACTAAGACGCCAAATAATACTATTTTACTAAACAATGGAACACTATTACAAATCAACAATATGTACACATCGGCCCCCATGGAAATATTATATATGTTACTGTATAAGTAAAATATATGTAAATATATAAGCTGCATACATACAAATTATATTTAGAATAGAATTACGGTATATTTTACGTATTGAACTTTTTGCCGATACATTTGGTAGACATATATTTTATTTTATACGCAATTTTATATGCACAATATAGCATTTATTATACAAATTATTTGTATAATAAAATCATGAAAATTACATATACATTATATACATCAAAAGTACACATGTTATACGCTGTATATACGGAAGTCATGTTTATTAATTCACAATCAAATTACATTAAATCGTATTATCGGACATTAAATCGAACGGTCTGATTTTGACTTTCTTTCTTCACTTCTCAATCGTCAGAATCCTGGTTGCCCGAAGTAGCAAGGGAAGTCTGTGAACAGAGAAATATAATTAATTACCTGCATTCCATAGGGTTTCAGTGTTTCGTTTTACTGTCTACCTTGGTTATAATTTTTGTTTGCGGAGGCTTAGGATCGGGAGCGTTTTCCGAACGCAAAGCCGACAATTTCGTATTGATCGCCATTCCTAACATCGTTTCGTTGTAAGTAGCGGGATGCATCATTTCAACGGCCTCTGACAAAAATAACAGTGTAAACAACGTACCTTAAAAATTGATAATTTACATCAATGAATATCGTACCTTTCAGTGCAGATATTATTTTTTTGTCAAGAGCTTCATACTGAGTGTTCGTTCCGTCTGCTCGCGGCAGACCTTCATGCTTCGTCCACCCTTCCAATTGCTGCGCAGCAAAACGTCCATCAGAAATAACGCCACCAATAAAGATAATCCCATGGACGTGTACGTGGGCCTTGACTTCGCAATTTTTAATTTTCGTTCTGGGATAAAAACTTTACTTCCGGGATTTCCAAGTTCAACCTGCCAAGATAAAAATTATAAATTTACTTGAAAACAATCTCCATTCCGTATTTCTTCTTTTTTATTATAATCAGCTTACTAACCATGTTATTTTCACTCTCATCGTCTCATTGCAGGTTTAAAAGCCATATCTGCGGTTTTCGATCTTTCCAGCAGTTCGTTCACGAGATTCTTCATCTGCATTACTTCTGAAAATACAATAGAAAAAGCAAATTGAGATTATCGATGACCAACTTTACCGACCGAGTCATTGAGACGTGATAATACAGATAGTGCAAATTTAATTTATTGTTCATTACATCCTGAAGAGTCACCGACGTTCGAACCGAATCATGGCTCTCATATTTGCTCAATTCTTCTTCAATATCGTTCAGGTCGTCTGTGTGCTGGTTGCATTTACTCGGGAAATCCTGTGCAACTTCCGGTTCTTGCTCATTTTCGGCGTTCGACCCCGCGATTTCCAGGTCTACAACGCGTGGCCGCTTTTCTCCAGGGCCGTCTTCATTGCTCGCTTTTCTTTTCGAGAGTTTCTAGAAATAATGAAAAGTAATTATCTATTGTATCATTCAACCCGTGAACTTGAGTGTACAACCTCTTTGCTCGATCGTGGCTTCTCTGCTGACTTCTTTGACACGATTTTCGTACTGTCAGTAGACTCGGATAGTGTTGGCACGTTTTTGGATCCCTGGGAACATTCATCACGTCTAATTTTCGGTCCAGTGTGGATATTTTGTCTGCAAGAAATTTAATAGGTTATATTAAAAAGAATAATACCTGGCTACGAGGATTAAAATGATGATTCTCCTTACGAGCAACGTCGATGACCAGGCCGTCGTAGCAACGCCAACCGCCCTTGGGTTTTTTGCCCTCGTGCCACTCTATGACCCACGATTCATCGGGGTCGAAGTCTTCATCCTGGTACTTCTCGTAGTCGAAGCCGTGAATCCATTCCACTGGAACACCAGCCGTGTAAAATCTCCATTCCCTTCTCGATCCAACCACTTGACGAGGGCGAATAGTTTTTTCGACATTATGTGACACAAGCCGCGTCGCAATGTCAAGCTGCAGAGATTTTCCGCGATTTTCCGTTGTCTTTTCTTTTAGTAGTTTGCGAAGTGACGTGAGCGGAGCCTGTCGACGTGATATTGCCGTTGAATTACGCCAACTTTCACAGCACTGATGAATTTCGTGTCAGTCATTTTTTCGTGTCACAGAGCAACCGGAAGGTTCCGACGGAAAATACGCAAATTTTTTTTCGTCGGTGAATGTTGAGGTAGCCGACGCGATCGTGGCGTAACTACGTAAACGAAAAAATGACATCTTCGACGCGCGCGTCAAGTCTTACACGAGTCGTACGAGAATTTCGGACACGCGATATCATCCCCCTGGCGCACTCGGCGTTTCCAAATATCTCCGAATCTCCGAATCGCGAACCTGAGGTAGAGTACCTGGAGCAAAAGCGTAAACAAAAAAAATGGAACCGCAAAGGAAAAAGCGTCGGTACAAATCGTACAATAATTTCGGAAGTGGTTCACCCATTCCGGCTCGGAGTCAGCGATACTGGAATGCAAAACGTGTAATCAGCTGTCTCGATACTACGGTAAATATAGTATGTGTTGTAACGTGGTGGAATTTTACCACCGTTACAATTGCTGTCGCGGCGCATTTCAGGCGCATTCACACCGTCCGTTGTCGAACCTCCCCTTGGCCAATAGTTTTAGTTAGCATTTAAGGTAGTTTTTAAGTGTTATTAATCATTATTTAATTAATTATTCGCCGTCCGATTCCCGATTTATGCCCCGTTTCGTGAATATTTATTTTGTGATGCCTCTCACTGGCTCGAGACAACTGGCTGTCAGACCTGGACTTTGGGTATTTGGAGTTTTAGAGCTGTTAAGACGTTTCGTCACCCCGCATCGTCGCGTATTAAGGGATAGCGTCGGGTCACCGGGACGTTTATTCGGGCCCCGTGGATTGAAGGACTACGGGGTCCCCAGTCAGACCTCTCCGGTCGTGGGAGTGAACGCTCACGGCCGGTAAACCTCCATGGCGGGCTCGTTCACCCCGTCGTGGGAGGCTTCAGAGGGCGAGGGGCGGTGGACATTCAGGCATTAGGTGTCACCGTCGCCTCGTCCAACCTAGGACACAGAGCCGGCCACGTCAGATGGTTGGGCTGTTGTCTGGTCACCGGTTGACGTTCCAACGCCGCGGAGCAGCCCCGAGACCGACCTCGAGACGTTGCCGTCCCTGCCAAGGTCATCCTCGGCATCTGTCCGAGCAGCGGCGCCTCCAACAACCAGGGCGCCCACGGGATCTCGCAACGGCGGGTAACTCTCGAGGATATCACCGTCGCCGTGGGCTCAGGCGGGGCATTCATGAGCTGTCAGATTTTGAGCGTTTCCCGCACCCTTAAAGATCTTTTGAGAAATTCCCAGACTTGTTCCAGTTATTGGACACTCTGGCAACGCTGTCGGGAACGCGGGTCAGCATTTTTGGAGATTGAGAGTGAGGCGACAAGATGCGAGGGGAAGCGGCGCGAGGTGAGACGATCGGCGGACATCATCGGTACGCGCCGGTAAATTTCGGCATTTGACCCCGGAGAGGGGATCAGTCAATCAGTTCGGCTCGAGGACGAGGACCTCGGGTCACTCTTCGCGTGAGCAGCTATCGACGCCGGACGTGTGCGAAAATTTTGGGTATCGGACAACAGTGACCCCGATCGGCCACCAATCTCCCAGAGATGGACGAAATTTGGAGAACTTGTGAGCCAGTGCCAGTGAGGGCAGTAAGTCCCGCTTGTCGGGTTTTGTTTCCCCTATTGTTTGTCCGGAATCGGCGAAAAATTATTTGCTGTCGCTTATCGACCCCTTTGTTAAATTATTTTGTCTTGAAAATTATTCTCGCTGTCGCTTCGCGACGAATTTACTGTGATTTATTTCGGTCGAGTAATTCGGCAATTTATATGAGACAATTATTGTGCTGTCGCTGTGCGAAGTTTTGTAGATTTTGTAGCGTAAAATATCCGCGATTTATTCCGCTGCCGATCAGCGTTTCTTTTGGTTGATTATTTTAATTGTAAGTTATTCGTTAATGGCCTTGGGAGAGGAGCTGCTCTCGTGGGGGGGGTCCACTAGGTTAGTTAGTTATTATTATTCTTATTGTCGAGTCTGACTTAGTATTTGAGGAATTATCCGGAGAATTTTAAGCTGTCGTGCCGGTGGAACGATTTTCCAAGGGAAACGCCCGGCGTTTTGGTATTGCCATCTTAAGCCAAATCTCATGTGAAATTCAGTCAGCAATTAGTTAGTTTTGTTATTCTGTTTTGAGCGAAATTTAAGCCCAGAATTATTAGAGCGATTACGACTTTGCGCCACGTCCTACCGACGAGAATTTTCAGCCGTCGAAGAGCCGCGTATGAATTTCGAATTTATTTTGTTATTTTTCTGTAATTTTCGCTTATGGTAATCTTGTGTTATTGGTGATTTTTGGAAGCGTAGCGATCGGTTCGGTCCGACAGCCGTTCCGATCACTTACGTTTGTCAATTTAAATTTTCTGCATTTCATATTATTAAATAAATTGTACTCTTCCCATTTTATTTAATTTGTGTCTCAGCTGTTATGATTTCGGCCCCGTCCCTCTACCGTTAATGAACTGAGCTAGTGGGTTTAAGCCGTTTCGGCTGTTCCGCCGTCATTAGTTTATCGAGCTAGTGGCCGAGTCGCATCGGTGTAATTTTTTTTAGGGCCATCTTTTGGTGGCTGGCGCCCAATTAGGACGGCGGACGGCGCGATGGCGAAGTTATTGGGGGAATAGGAAAATCCCGGTTACAGTGTATTTATATAGTTAAAGAACGCTACGAATAATATTTATATTTTTATGTGAAAATCTATTTATAATATATATTTTTTATTGTAATGTGAAAAACCAGTAACGAATGTCGTGTAAAAATAATTAATTTACGAAAAAAATCGAAATTTCGATTTTTTTTTCGAAATTTTTAATTTTAGAACAAATTTGTTAAAAAATGGTTCAAATCGAGATCAATGTGCTTTTCATCCCTTCTGCCTTTCGTAGGTTCAAGATAAGAATCGTGATGCTACAGCAGATCGGCATGTCGATATTCCCGAAAATGCACTCCCAGCTCCTTCAAGTATCGATCGATGTGAGGGGGATAATTTTAATGGCGAATTCACGAATGGAGGAGCGGTGAACGAATCGAGCATCCACGGTCACTGCGAGGCAGAGCACGTTCAAGTCCGACATCATGATCTCTCCAGACAGAATCCTCAGAAAAGTGATGATGAAATCGACGAAGAAACAGCCAAATCGGAGCCCATTGGGCTCAGTTGTGCGCTCAACGCTGAAGAGACAGAAAACGGGGATTCCTCCGATACAGACTCCGAAATCCGTCCGACTCCGAATCTTCGTCAGAAATCTCTCCAGAATGTTCAGACGATAATTCTGAAAGTATTTCTAAGGCACCTTCTACGAGCCCTAAATATTCTACTGAATTTTTAATCAGAACGCTACTAGTTATGACAACAAAATTGAAACATAATTGGACGTACGCAGCCTGCGAGGATACATTGCAAATGCAATGTGCGTTAAGGGGGGGGGGGGGGGGGGTAGGGTTAATTCGTGCAAAAAAGGCACGTTTTTGTGAATTTTTTCTTGACGACACTGTTAAAATCTATTTAATAAAACCAATTGTACATCAAAGTATAACATTCGAAGAATATTGTGTAATTTTTTCATGAAGAAATATTGAAAAATACAGCAATGGCGGCATTTTCTCGGAAGCGTCTCGGAAAAAAGTAGAATTGCGGTGCCCATCAGAACTCGGTACTGGATCATCCGAAATTAAAAAACCAAAGTTCATTCGTTAGGTAATCGTTTACCCCAGGTAACGCGGAAGAGTTTTTTTCGAAATTTTAATTTTTCAATTTTTGGGAACACTTTAAAGGGAAAAACGCGATTTTTTCGGAAAAAATCGGCTATTTTGCTATTGTAAAAAAAAACTATTAATAAATTCGAAAAAAACTCTTCCGCGTTACCTCGTAAAATATGTACTGAACAAGTATGCAAAAATTCAAAAGGTTCGGTGCAGTAGTTTTGACGGTACGATGGGCACCGACTTTGAAAACGTGAGTTGTGGGAAAAACGCTTTAAAGTCGCGCTCGGGCCGGGCGGTACAGCAATTCGCGAGTATAAAAATACTCATAACGTCGTCAATTTTGCTCCGATTGATTTGAAAATTTGACACAATATTCTTGAGGTATTATGCATTCAGTAAAAAATATAAAATAAAAATGCCAAAAAAAAATTTTAATACCCTACCCCCCCCCCCCCCCCCCCCCTTAAGTGGTGGGCCTATCACAAAAACGTCAAAATATCATTGGAAACAAATTCTTGGCATTTATTCTAACTTCATGACCGTCCATTATATATGTGATAAGTGTCGTCGGTATATTGGCTATCAATCTAATAACGATAAATAGGAGACCGTAAACTGTCCACACTGTCTAGAAAATTTTGATCCTAAGCAGAACCTCAACGGCGGAAATATTTTTCTATATTTATCGTTGACTCAGCAACTAACCGAATTTTTCGAGACATTAGGGCACAATATTCTGATCACTGGTGATAGACCGAAACATTATTCTGTCGATGATATTTTTGATGGTGATCTTTATAAAAAAAATTCTTCTATTGACATGATTAGCATAAATATTAGTCTTGATGGTGTTCCAGTATTCAAAAGCTCCGATTTTTCAATACATCCAGTTTTGTGCACGATAAATGAGCTCTCTCCTAAAGATCGAAGAAAAAATGTCATGCTCTGTAGTTTATGGTTTGGACAAGGAAAGCCGATAATTAGTGAATACTTAACCCCATTTGTTGCGGAATGCCGCACGCTATATACAAAGGGGTTTTCTTACGTGTGCGAAGGCCAGACATTCGAGAAAAAATGTAGAGTATAGTCAATGTAGAGAGTAGTCGTCTGTGACTCCGTGGCCAGACCCACCGTGAGATACAGTACGCAATTTAATGGAAGTTACGGCTGCGGATTATGTTTGCATCCTGGAGAACAAGTGCCTAAAGGCAAAGGAACGGTGCGCGTGTATCCAGTTGCGAAAAACGGAAATGCCTACGGGGAAGGACTAAGGACGCATGCACAGACACTCGAGCACGCGAAAACTTGCGAGAAAGGGATCAAGGGGCGGTCGATAATGTGCGACATACCAGGTTTTGACATAATTCGTAATCTTCCCATAGACTGGATGCATTGCGTATCGTTAGGGGTGTGTCGACAGTTCGCAAACATGTGGTTTGAGTCGAGCCACCACGATGAACCGTTTTATATTGGTCACCACCTTTCAAAAATCGATTCACTTTTGCTATCATTTAAACCCTCGATAGATGTTTCTCAGACGCCTAGAAAAATGAGTGACAGGATTCACTGGAAAGCGCATGAATGGGTGATTTTTTTGCTATTCTACAGTATCGTAGTAATGAGAGGTCTCATGCCACTGCAATACTTAAGGCGCTGGGGATTGTTGGTGGACGGAATTTCAATTCTACTGAAAAAATCATTAATGCGTTCAGAAATCGAGTATGCTGGACGACAATTGCAAGCCTTCGTTGTCGGAGTCGAACAGCTGTACGGTAAACAGTACCAGTCATTCAACGTTCATATTTTGACTCATTTAGCGCAAAGTGTTCGGGATTGGGGTCCTTTATGGATGCATAGTGCATTCGTTTACGAAGATTTTAACCAGGAGCTATTAGGTTATGTACAAAGCTCCCAAGGCGTAGGGCTTCAGATTTGTAATTCATTGCGCATCAAATGTGCCGTAAATAGACTGCAAAATCTGTGTTTTAAAGAGTTATCATTTTTCCAGCAAAGTTGCCTCGATAAAATGTTTAATAGAAAGTCAAAACCCAAAAGTAATATAGTAATTGATGGCGCTCATATGCTAGGGAAACCATCGAGGCAAATATTATCGCGAAGACATTTTCTGGCACTGCAAAGAATTGACGTCAATATTCTCGATTCGAGTGTCGCAAATTATATTACAAGAGGGCTATAATTGATAATAAAATTATTCACAGCAAAATGTATGACAGAGTAAAAAAAAGCAATAGCTACAGCGTTCTTCTTAAAAATAGTGAGATATTTGACGTAGAAGTGTTCCCAGAATTACAAGTGCGCGATATACAAAAGTGTTATGTTTTAGGACGGTATTAAAGAAACAGAATATTCAATTAATTTCTAACAGTAAATTGGACCATTTAATGCCATTGAAAAGGTACGATGATTTAACGGCAGTGAATGTGCAGAATGTAAAAGAAAAAATAACCTTATTGGAAACGGAAGATTCAGACGTGATGGTCGGGTGTGTTCACCCCAATCATTTCGAGCTTTTGACGTAGTTGTAGACATTTTCTGGAAACTGTTCTTACTGTAGGTGTACTTGTGAAATTTTTGTTGATTTTATCTACTTACCGTGCATTTGATATTGTACCCTTAAAACACACAGATTGTACGTAATAAATGCTATTTGATATTTGAAACTCACCGTTTTGTATTTATTGATTCTCGTATTCTATTCATTCTAGTGTTGTTAGATTTTTATCTCCAGATTCCAAAAAATATTCCAAGAATCTCAGTTTCATCTATAATTTTTTTTATCCATCCCGTATATAAACCATACATTTATAATAGCCGTACGATATATAAGATCTACAGATAACGTATACGGCGACTTGCTTCCCGAAATCAATATTTATACGTTCGATATATCGCGTATATATAGATGCATATACATCACTATGTATTGCACGTGCGTTGCCAATATTGAAGTTTTTGCCGTGTTTCGTATACGTGAAAATTGTTATACCGAATTTGTATCCAAACTATATTTTATTTATATACGTCTATATGTGCCATATGTCACGTATATTTCTACGTATATTTAAACATATATAGTATTTTCGTGGGGGGGGGGGGGGGGGGCAGATGTCACACATGATATTCATATCTCTGGAACTGTATTGAAAAAGAAAAAACCATTACTGTCGTATCCATGCGATTCGGATGCATTACACATGTGGATTGTTGCAAAAGAAGATAATTCTACGGGATTATATAATTTAGATCAAGTTTCACAGAAAATGGTAACATTTTACATCAGTCACGAGGAAAGACATAAAATGTATACGATGCCTCTTCTTCACATGTAAATAAATTTTACTTAACGTCATTCAGAATAAATAAAATATGAAGAATAAAAAAAAAACGAATAAAAAATGTAAATAAGATGAAGCATAGAAAGCAAAACAACAAAATATTGACGGTAACGTGTCATCTTGCGCGCTCGGATCCGCGCTCCTGCGGCGTATTCGTGCGCGCACGAAACGTACGAAGAAATAGAGACGAGAGCGCGTTTGCGCGAAGCGTATTCGGTCTTTTCTCGCGAGCCTAAAGTCGAGTCCGAGCGGGATAGACCGACGAGCATGAGCGAGATCCGACGAACGAGTGTGCGCAAGAGAAAAATAACGTACACTAAGGTTGTGCGCGGGAAAAGTTTTGGTGCGTGTGACGGCTGAAAAAACGAATAAATTTTATTAAAAAAGTGTAAGAAAAAAAAAAATCGGCATCAATATCGTCATTAAAGCGTCAGGTGTTGCGCGCTCGGACCCGCGCTTGCACGGCGTAGTCGTCCGCGTACGCAACATACGAAGAACACTAGAGACGAGAGCGCGTGTGCGCGAGGTGCTAGCTCGTCTTCTCTCGCGAGCAGGAAACAGAACAAAACAAAATATTGACGGTGACGTGTCACTTTGCGCGCCCAGACCCGCGCTTACACAACGTCGTCGTTCGCGCACGCAACGTACGAAGAAATAGAGACAAAAGCGCGTGTGCGCGAGGCGCTGGCCGGTCTTCCCTCGCGAGCGTCAATCGAGCGTTAAGTCGAGTCCGAGCGGGATAGACCGACGAGCGCAAGCGAGATCCAACGAACGAATGTGCGCGAGAGAAAAATAACGTGCACTAACAAAGAATTGTGCGCGGGAAAAGTGTCCGTTCGCGTGACGGCTGAAATAACGAAAAAAATTTGCTGAAAAAGTGTACCAAACAAAAAAAACATCGGCATCGATATCGTCGTTATCGCGTCCGGTGTTGCGCGCCCGGACCCGCGCTCGCTCGGCGTAGTCGTCCGCGCACGCAAAATACGAAGAAATAGCGAGCCACAGCGCGTGTGCGCGAGGCGCTGGCCGGTCTTCCCTCGCGGGCGTCAATCGAGCGTTAAGTCGAGTCCGAGCGGGAGAGACACACGAGTGCGAACGAGATCCAAGGAGCGAGTGTGCTCGAGAGAAAAATAACGTGCACTAACAAAGGATTGTGCGCGGGAAAAGTGTTGGTTTGCGTGACGGCTGAAATAACAAAAAACAATTGCTAAAAAAGTGTAACAAACAAAAAAACATCGGCATCGATATCGTCGTTAACGCGTCGGGTGTTGCACGTCCGAACGTGCACGTGCATGCGCGCGCACGCGGAGTCGCTACATGCGTTGCGCGGAAGGGGCAACTGCGGCGTCAGTGAAGAACCGGGACGCGGCGAGCTACGTCGTATGCTCGTAGAGCACGCTCTTTCACGCTGGTGCATCGCGGCCATCTTGGCATTCGGCTGTCGCGCAGTACGCGGCGAGCGACCACGCATTCCAGAAGTTTCTGTCGAACAAATACGCAACGAGGACTGTAAAGTGCAGGAAGGCGCGCGACGCGTTGCTGTGGGCTTTGGACATTTTGGCGTTCGTCTTTGTTCATCGATAAAAATAATTCGAAGGACGCAGATTCACCGTAAGTAAATTTGTTTTCAAATTGCTGTCTCGTTTCAAATTATTTTACAACCACTAGATAAATTCACAAAAAAAATGAACACAAAGAAATTTATTAAATTTTTTGTCTGATAAAACTAATAGTAAATAACTTTTTTACTTGAAAAATGTTGAGAATTTTTTAAGACAAGTTCCGGATTCCTCGTTCGTGAGCTCGTATGCACGAAAAAATGATAAAAAACGAATCGATTTAAACTAAAAAAGCGGTATCTCATCACTTCTCCAAATGCATTTTGTGCTGAAATTTTTACGAAAATATCCAACCGGCGCCGGTATAATTGTTATATTCTTCGTTTGTGAGCTCGGGCACATTTAATGATGGCAAAAAAATCGATTTATACTGAAAAAATAGACATGTCATCACTTCTCCAAACGCACTTTAAAATTATCTTCACAATTAAAGTGTACTAGTGCAATTCATAAATATACTAATGAAGAAATCATTGTGGAATCAATTATTTCGACCATCTAACTTCTAACATGTGCAGCGGGTAATGATTTTTCAGGAAAAAACATTTTTAGTTGACGTAAGTGTCAAATTAAAAAAAAATTAATTAATTAAAATGTATTAATGCAGGTAATTACCACTCTAAAATGATCTTATGGCAAATATAAGAGAAGAAACATCTGAATTGAGATAAAATATGAGTATGCTGCAAGTTATAGCCAAAGTCAAGTACGCAGTGGGAAAATATTCACTTGTACACACATGCGTAATTAAAAATGTAATTTTTTAATTTTGGTGATAGGTATTCACCCCTTGAAAAAAGTGTAAGAGAAAAACTAAAAAAAGTGTATGAGAATTAAGGTATTTTAGAATTTTGTAGCAAGTTTCAGCCAAATTCTTGGGTTGACAGCGGAGATTGGGCTCCGGACACAATTTGAGACCCAAAAACCCAAATTTTCTTGAAATAAACTCCTGTATAAAATTATTGGAAAATTACCATACTTCATGGGCATACTTTCCAGTGCTAGGCTAAGAAATATTCCAAATTTCAACTTGTTCGGTCTGTTCAGTCCAGAGCCACTGAGTGATACGGACGTCCGGGTAACACAAAATCTGGTCCGCAGTAAAAAATATCTTTAGTAATGCAATTTCCTTATTATTTTATGTCAAGAATATGTATTTTACTATAGATATCTGAACTAAAAAAAGTTAATACATTTGAAATATATCAATTTTTGTCCTTTAAAACCTAATTTAGACCCAGGAAAGCGATTTCAATAGGCACTCCTGGTGCGTTTTTTTAAAACGTGAGTGCCTAATAAGCTGAATTCGGTATCTTTCCGGATGAATAATATAAGTTTATTCGTACGGTATCCGGACGCGTAGCCACGGCGTTTTGAAAAATCCACCAAAAATCAACCATTACTATTCTCGGCTGACAGTCGAAATTAGGGTTGGTTTATAATATCCAACCGTGAAACAACTTTTCATCGTGTCCAATGAATGGTTGGTTTATAGTTGGTTCACAAAAACCAACCCTAAAACAACCTTCAGAAGGTTGGAATATTGGTTGGTTTTGTGCACCAATTGACCGGTTGGTTTTTGGGTTGGTTTTAGGTTGAGCGGAACGCGAGGGATGTGGAACAGCATCGAGCGGAGCGCGACGCGCGACGACCGAACAGCATTCAGCGGAGCGCGACGTCCGAACGGCGCTGTGCGGAGCGCGAAGCGCGACGTCCAAACGGCCCCCTGCGGAGCGCGAAGCGCGACGACCGCGTGAGTGCCTTAAAATGACACCAGGGTCATTTCGGAGGGTTTGGGGTACGGAGCCCCCCAATGGGGGTTTGGGGGCGGAGCCCCCCAACAACGACCCGGTCGCCCCTGCGGGGCGTCGGGTCGCTTGCGGGGTTGCTTGTTTTTATACTATTCGTTACTAACGTGTCCTCTGGGCGAAACCCACAGGATTCTGAAGAGCAGAAGGCAATTTCATCTGGTGCGATGCTCGAAGAATCACAGTTTGGGGACGCGCCTGAGGTGCCCTTAGAATCCTCTGCGTATTGTCGACAAATTTACCTACGAAGTGCGTGCAGCATAATTGCATTTTATCCGCTTGAAAACCTCATGTTTTTATTTAACTGAATTTTTCTTTGTGCTTTCAAGCATCATTACGCAAATAAATGCGAGGATATGCCTCAAGCGTGCGAGTCCATATCGTAGACTCAACCGAGTCGCGATGGGGCGACAGCGCCAGTCAATGCGACCAGCAACATTTGGCCTCCACCGGACGAAGATTGGGATGCTGTAAGTGTATTCGATTCTTGTACTTAAATTTCACTTAAAGGGCGATATAGCATTTTTTTCAGGGAAACTATTGGAACTATCGGATCGGAGTTTTTTCTAGTTAAAAACATACTTTTCCAAGAATGTTTTCAATTTTTTGCATCGAAAAAAGTTGCAAATTCACGGAGTACTTGAGTCGTGTACGGCCTCCAATGCTAAGTGTGCATTGGAGGCCTCATTAAATCGTTTGTTGGTCAAGCGTTTTGAAAGAAAAATCAAAATAAAAGTGTTGTGTGAAGTTTGTCGTTTTTTTTTTTTTGTCTAATTCAATTTTGATTAGTTTCATTCGAAGTGGAATCGTTTGGTGTTCACGATTATCGTAATTAAGACGTTTTTGGTAGCAAATTGTTCCGAGAGAATAGTATAAAAACTGTCTTTTCACTATTTGCTGGAATCGGTCATATGACCGCGTGAAGACAGCCGAATAAGTAACGGAATTAATCGATTTTGAATCAGCTTGGTGCTTTTTGATGCGTGATCGTTCGGTGGTTTCAAATATAGTAATTAAAACATTTGGTGCTCTATCCCTGCGCCGGAAAAAAAGTTAAATGACCGGATGGGCCATGGATTATTTTGTCTAGTTAGCCGGTCGAAATAGATTTTTCAATTAAGATGACTTTGAGAAGCGTAATTTTATACCTAATTCTTTCTCTCTATTTAATTAGGTTACCGAACGATTATGCTTCAAAATGCACCATGCAGAGTCAAATTCGATTACATCGTTTATTTATTCGGCTGTCTTCACACGGTCGTATGACCGATCCCAACAAATAGTGAAAAAACATTTGTTCTACTTTTCTATCGGAACAGTTCACCATCAAACGTTTCAATTATGATAATCGTCACCGCCAAGCGATTGTGCTTCGAATGAGATTAATTAAAATTGAATAAGTTGAAAAAAAAAGATTAACTTCACACAACACTTTTATTCCGATTAAAAAAAAAACGCTTGACCCACAAACGGTGTAATTAGGCCACCAGTACACACCTAATACTGACTTGATATAATTTTACTCGTGAATAGGTACCCTAACAGATCCAGCTACCGGCCGAACGACCGAAGAAGCGACCGGTCGTTAAATGCAAAATAAAAACCGTTGTAAAGAGGCAAATGACCAAGAAAACGACCATTGAACCAAGAAACGACAAAAAAACGACCACTGAACCAAGAAACGACCAACCAAAAATAATTTTAATGGTCATTTTCTCGGTCGTTTGCCTCTTTTGACGGTTTTTTTTTTTAGCATTAAACGACCGGTCGTTTCTTCAGTCGTTTTTTTGGACTTTTTAGGTCGTTTTCGAGGTCGCCGGGATTACTAGGATAGAGATGCCAAGTCCAGTTTGTGACGGTCATTTGACGGTCAGAAGACCGTCAGATGATTGTCAAATGACGCGTACAAAAATGACAAATTTTTTAGTGACCGATTATTTTAAATTGCCGAAAATTGCGCGTGTTTTTAATTTGAGTCCGAATAATTGATACCTGCATAAAAAATTAGGAATAAAAATTGGTTATTATAAATATTATAAAAAATTGAGTGTTTCTGGGTTTGGCCATTTTGAAAAGTTTATTTTTTTTTATTCTTCTGAACGAATGTTATAAAATGGCCAAACCCTAACACTCACGGCAACGGTCATAATGACGGAAAAAATTACAGTCATTTTTATACACCTTAATAACGGTGCGATATTGGTCATAATAACGGAAAAATGATGGTTCGAAAGAAAAATTCCGTCTTAATAACGGTGCAATTTGGTCATAATAATAGAAAAATTACGAAATTTTTTTACGGACCATCATTTTTCCGTTATTATGACCAATATCGCACCGTTATTAAGGGGTACAAAAATGACTGTCATTTTTTTCGTCATTATGGCCGTTATCATCACCGTCATCGTGAATGCTAGGGAACCCATTAAAAAATACATTTTTTATAATATTTATAATATTTTTTATTTATAGTTTACTTCGTGAAATTCTTCAAGCAGATATAACTCCGCGAAAAAAAGGCTTGCTATTTCCCACCATCAGGGCCCAAAATATTCGTAATTTTGCATAGAATTCGAACAAAAAATTTGTTTTAGAATCTAAGGTGGCGAGGTTAACGAAAAAAGAATTTTTCCGTTTTTTGTTTGTATAAAACGTTTTCAGAGTACTTAGATCTATGCAACATTTTTTGGAAAAATATACATCATTCAAGTCGTTTCAAACCGCACAAATTTTGTTCAAACCATTTTTCGATATAGTTTGCAATTTTCGAGATATGTAGGTTTGAAAGAATAAGGTTTATAAGATTACGTAGAATTATATTACGTAGAATCGTAAATATTGCTTAGAGGCTCTAACAAAAAAATACGTGTCTTTTCTTTTTTCAAATATTTTTTGAAAAAAAAAATACTGTCGTTATTGAAAAGGGTCGGGGTGGGAAGCAGAATAAAAATTTCAGCTGGAATGTGCCATAATGCGTTTCTCATTGCTAAGGGATTGGTAGTAGGGGGTCCCGAAAGAAGCCACTCTGAGAGGTGCTGCCATACGGTGGTATTTGCAACTTAAACGATGTGTGCAGGAGAATCACGGATGGTAAAAGCGTTCGGGGTGATATAACATTTTAGGTACTCACTGCTTAACCCGCTCCGTCGGTAAGAAAACTGTAACCATCTACCGCGACGTATCGACGTGGGCAACTTAGATTCCCAGTGGCAATCGCTCGCTCAGCTAGTGCTGCCAGCGGATACGAGATCTTTCGGCACGTCGCGATGGGCTAGTACCAAAGTTTGCAAACGCCAATGTCTGCAAAAACTGTAATACCGACGGAACTTGTAATTAATCGAAACGCTACAGGAGGGCGCTAGCGGTAAAAACCTATTTCGAAAATGCGATCCTGACTGAAGTTCGCAGCGAAACAGTGGTGCTCAACTTATATTTCTTTTCGTTGAAATTGATATAAATTGAGTTGTGAAATATACGAAATAGGCAATAAAAAAACATTATTCGATATTCATTATTTTTTAATATTGTAGTTTAACATTTTTATATTATTTAATATTCCCTGCGATTGTCTAATGCTATGTTATTGTAACCATATATGTACTATGTAACAAAGGGCACTGTCCCGTGGAATTTACGAATAAATAAATAAATAAATAAATAAATTATTGCAAATAATGCGAGATGTTTGTTCTGATGTTTAATCGCTTTATTCAAACACCTTATTCATCACAATGCAGAGCATTTTACATAAAAAATGGTTTGCGAGAAAAACGAGGGAATTTTTTATGTAAAATGCTCTGGTATTGTGATGAAGGTGTTTGAAAAAAGCGATTAAACATCAGAACAAACATCTCGCATTATTTGCAATAATTTATTTTTTGTAACTCATGCACGTAATGTCGCACATTTCGTGGCCGCAAAGCGTGCGTGAGATCGCGTATTATGCTCATGTCAACGTAGATAATTTCACGTACGCCATCTGGTGCGTGAAGTTATCTACATTACTTCACGCACACATTGGCGTGCGTGAAACTATCTACAAGATGATCTCACGCACGCTTTGCAGGCACGAAGATGTGCGACATCACGTTGACATTCGTTACAAAAAGTAATATGTGATACATGGGCGACAAAGCGGCCGTCGCGCGGAAGTTAGGAAGCAGTGCACTCGCCTCCTCTCGTGCTACAAACAACACTCGGCTTCGCCTCGTGTCGTTGTAGCACTCGATTTGGCGAGTGCGCCGCTTCCTAACCTCCGCGCGTAATGGCCGCTTTCTCGCCCTTGTATCACAAAGTACTATATTTATTTATTCATAAATTCCACGGGACAATGCCCTTTATATAGTACATATATGGTTACAATAACATAGCATTAGACGACCGCAGAGAATATTAAATAATATAAAAATGTTAAACTACAATATTAAGAAACAATGAAAATCGAATAATTTTCTTTTATTGCCTATTTCGTATATTTCACAACTCAATTTGTATTAATTTAAACGAAAAGAAATATAAGTTGAGCACCACTGTTTCGCTGCCAACTTCAGTCAGGATCGCATTTTCGAAATAGGTTTTTACCGCTAGCGCCCTCCTCTGGCGTTTCGATCAACAAGTTCGGTCGGTATTACAGTTTTTGCAGACATTGGCGTTTGCAGACTTTGGTACTAGCCCTTATTTCTAAGGGGCTGCTGGAGTAGATTTTTTACCGACCGGTCGGTAAAAAAGTACGGTTTCGTAGTTTACGGTTTACGTCGTTATTGTATTACAAAAATGTCTCAAATTGTGCAGGATTATAATATCAAACATAGGCGCATCGGCGCAACTGCCACCTTTTTCGTATTATATAAACACTTCCAGGCATCCCATACGAAAAACGAGAATCTACGCCGATGCACCTACATTGATATAATAATCCTGTGCAATTTGAGACATTTTTGTAATTCAATAACGATGTATACCGTAAACTACGAAACCGTTCTTTTTTACCGACCGGTCGGTAAAAAAATCTACTCCAGCAGCCCCTTAAGGCGATGTGAAATACCGACCCTCACCTCGAAAACGCGGATACGCTTTTTCTCGCGAATTATGAACGGATCGAAGTGAGAATTGAAATACAGACGCCAGTAATGTGCATCTCGGGAATGAATTAGTCAGAATTTTTATTTTAATAAAAAAAAATTGATGTCGGTAACCGATCTGTAATTTTTTTTTCTAAAATCAAAATTCTGACTAATTCATTCCCGAGATTTTCATTACTGGCATCTGTGTTTCAATTTTCACTTCGATCCGTTCATAATTCGCGACAAACCGCACATCCGGAGATTTTTGGCGCTCACTGTTTCACATGCCCTTAACTCTTTTACTGCACCCGGTACTCGAGTCGGTAAGTCAGGTTCCTGCAAAGCGAACGTTCCGCGAAGAGCGACAAACGCATCCGTCAACGACTGTCAAGTGACGTCGACGTGTCGGACGACAGTTTAGCAGCGTGCGATTTTAACTCGAGATATCGCGCTCGCGGTGATCCCGAATTGCGCTTGGGAACACTTTGACTCGTCGAGTGTCCGAGCACGGAAGCCGGGAAATCGGAAAGTTCGGTGTAGGGAAATAAGTCACAGTTCCGGTTCGCGATGGAGGACATGCAGGAAGAGGTTAGTATCCGCCTTCGGCGTAATTAATTCGACGGCGGTTCGATTTTTCAGTTTTGAGGGCTTTATAACGTATGGCACTGGTAACTCGAATTTTCTTGTATTTCATTCGACTCGTTCCCTGTTCAAAATTTATATTACTTCCAGACTCAGTTCGTCGTCGACGACGTCAGCAAAATCATCAAAGAGGCCATAGAAGTGTCTATAGGTGGAGATGCCTATCAACACAACAAAGTCAACCAGTGGACTTCGCACGTCGTCGAAGGATGCTTGGGAAATCTGACTAAGTTGCAGAAGCCGTACAAATACATAGGTCAGTCTATACTGGCTTTTGGTACGCAGATGAATTTTCTATTTTACCGGTTCTATCTTTGTTTCTTTGTTTCAGTCACCTGCACGATAATGCAAAAAAACGGTGCCGGCCTTCATACCGCAAGTTCCTGTTTTTGGGACAATGCTACCGACGGCAGTTGCACAGTTCGCTGGGAGAACAAGACCATGTACTGCATCGTCTCCGTCTTTGGCCTGGCGATATAATTCTCATCGAGCTCAATACATCTAGTCCACGGGTGAATAAAAATTGGCGCGAACTCGCGTCGACTTTGACCTGCTAAACGTTGTTGCAAATGAACGAGAAAATCTTTCGCAGGAAGCGGGGAAAAAACGAGATCTTGGATTCCCCGAATATCCGCTTTGAGCAGCTGCTTTTTGTAATATATGTATCTCGATATATTTTTTTATATCCCAAGTGTGATTTTTTTAACATCGAATGTAGAAAGTACTCTTTGCAATCACAATCCGTAGGGTAGAGACGTTTCGCGTCCCTCGGCAAATTATATTGCGTCCGGAAATTTTTCGTGTATCCGGAGGGACTCGAGGTCGAAATTAAAAGTTTTCAGAAAACCGGCGAGGTATTACACCGATCTTTTTTATTCGTCGCGATTATTTTATGGCGCTTTCAAACGAATCATACATATATTACGATAATTTGCACCACTTTGGAATGGAAAGAGACTCGCCAAGCAGAGCAGAAAGCCTCGCGATCTGGTGAAACTGCTTTGAACGGCTGCTTCGCATAGGAAATGCGTATTTCCATGATGTATCTATAATCCAGGCTCCAGGCGTGATTTTCTTTTTATCGAGTGTGTCAAGTCACCATCCACAAAATTGTATTTCTAAAAGTTTCTATTCAGAGGCAGTGAAGGGGAGGTTTTTTTTTATTACTTGAAGCTGACATCAATGATTGTTTCCCAGTTAACACAAATTATGGAAGTGAATGTTTGTTATTTATTAGTTGATAGTATTTAACATCTTTAAAGCTAATCAATGGAACGGTGCACACTTTCTTCCATACTCGGATACATTTACCGCCTTAAACGAATACATTAATAAGTAGGACTGTACTATAAATAAAAAGTAACAAAACTAGGGCCGACTTACGCGCGGCATGATGTTTTATAATAAACCATGTATCCGTTGAATATTTTAGGAACATAAATGGTAATGTTTTTTTTCTACATCTACAGCACATTATTGTCCTCATTTTATATCACATTATGTACCATATAATTCATAAGACAATGACGCACGAATAATTAATACTGTTCCTTAAATCAATGGTCTCTTAGTCAACTTACTGACTGAATATAAAAGTACGAAACAGTCTTTGTTTTCCTTTGTTAAACAGTACTTGTTGAAACTTTTTTAAAAAGCAACTTAAACAACCTACAGCTTGGAGAATATTAATTATTAATATATTGATTATTGTCATTTTGTTGTAAAAAAAATAAATAGGTCGTGATTCTCGTTCGAGTGTCCGCGCGGAAATGTCTACTGGTAATCGCGCAAGTCCGACAACTCTAACAAATCTGGCAAGAAATCTTCGTCGTCTAGCGAGGCGTCTTCGTCCAAAAGCACCATGTTGACATTCAAGCTGTCACCGAATTCATCGTCAATATACAAATCCTCCACGGTATTATCCGGCAGATCCTACAACGGGATAAAAGAAACATTTTTTTTTTTTTTTTTTTTTTTTTTTCGCTGTGTTATAAGACAACAGGTTGAAGCGCCCGAAATTCGTCCACTCTCTCTCTCTCTGTCTCTCTCTCTGCCTATCCCCATAATTATCGAAGGTAGAATCAACGGAAACTCGCGTTAACAATTAAACGAATGTTATTATTGACGCGTCACTTCTCTTCTCTTCTATTCTGCCTTCGATAGTAACAGCGATAGCACGGTGTTACCTGGAGAGGACAAAAGAATCGGCTCAAGTTAATTCATGGCTGGACAGCCGGAACTATTTTTTGGCAACAAAAAAATCGCGACATCAATTCACGACCCTGGGGATGTTCTGTGGTTGCGAGTCTTTAATTACTTGTAATGTTGAGTGCTTAACTAGAAATTAATTGAAAATTGGTTGATTTGAATTTATCAATTCAATCAATTGATTAAAAATGATAGGCTGTAAAAACAGGTAATAACAGATTCGCAATCTAGGGTCTATCAGAGACAGGGTTGGAAATGTTTGGAAGCTCAAAATCGCGACATCAATTAAAGACCCCGGGAATGTTCCATGGTTGCGAGACTTTAATTACTCGTAACGTTGGATACTTAACTAGAAATTAATTAGACATGATTTGATTTAAATTGATTAAGGGCATGTGAAACAGTGAGCGCCGAAAATCTCCGGATGTGCGGTTTGTCGCGAATTATGAACGGATCGAAGTGAAAATTGAAACACAGATGCCAGTAATGAAAATCTCGGTAATGAATTAGTCAGAATTTTGATTTTAGAAAAAAAAAAATTACAGATCGGTTACCGACATCAATTTTTTAAATTAAAATCAAAATTCTGACTAATTCATTCCCGAGATGCACATTACTGGCGTCTGTATTTCAATTCTCACTTCGATCCGTTCATAATTCGCGAAAAAAAGCGTATCCGCGTTTTCGAGGTGAGGGTCGGTATTTCACATCGCCTTAATCGAATTAATTAATGAAAAATAATAGGCTAAATAAAAGACAATAACAGATTGGCAATCTGGGATGTATCAGAGACAGAGTTGAATATCGTTAAAAGCTACTCACCACTTTTCGTATCGGCAATTTTCCCAGCGACGCGTTGCTCAAATTTCTCAATTGTCCGAGAGCCGCCGGAAGTGATCGTCGCCTGGCGAGAGCGCTCGCGGGATTGCAAGAATTGCATCCTCGCGACGTTTTATCGCTGAAGACCATGAGAGCGAAGCTCGTCTCGGAATCCTGCGGTTTCGTCGCCTCGGTTTCCTCGTGGCAGTGCTGAATGTCCGTTCGACTCTGGAGATGAAAGACGGCTCGGCGTTCAGGACTCAGACCCGATTCCGACAGTACAACCGTCCGGTCGTCGGCTTTCGAACCCGAGCTCGAAGTCTCGTTCTCGTTGAGACTCTCGGCGATGGATTCGCAGACGACGCTGGACAATCTCGACCCTTCAAAGGCTCCGCGCTTCTCATCTCTCGTCAGCTTTCGTCTTCTCGCAGCGCATTCGCCTTTATCACCAGTCGTCTCATCAATGGTCTCCGATTTATTCGCCGGAAGAAGAAACGCTTCTTCGCCATTCGCCGAGCGTTCTATGCTCTTGATTTCGCTGTCGGGCTCGTCGTGTCTGAGTTCGTAGAGATCCTCGAAGAGCGACTCGTTCGCCGCGCACGTGTTTGCATTTTGATCGAAGCTCTTCGGGCTCTTGAAAGGCGACGACGCGGCCGTCGAGGATTCCGACTGATGAGGCGTCGTCGATCGAACAATGTCGGTCGCGCGTTCCAGAGCGTCCTTGAGCGCTTGCAACGATTTGCTGCGAGAAATTGTACTCGCCGTGAGATCGGCGCTCGCCGATTCTACGACTGTCGAATCTGCGTTTTCCTGATGCTCGATGGAGTCGCGCGGCTCCTCGACGGTGTAAGTACAGTTGCTCTCAGCAGAATCGGGCTTATCCGCGTTCTCCGCAGTCGCCGATGGATACCTCGAAACCGAATACGTAAAATTGTTCACGTCGCTCTTTCGCATCTTCGATATGCAAATCATCTTTTCCTTCTTCCACAGCGAAGACTCGAAGAAGCTCGACGAGTCGTCGTTGAGAACTTTCGGCTGCACGACGGCGTCTCTGATGGCCGTCGGGACGTACGAATAGGACGGCGGTTTCTGCGGTTTCTGGCTCTGATGTCGAGCCAATCGCTGAGGAGCCGCGGAATTAAATGCTCCAGGAGATTTCGTTAATTTTGGCTCCAGACACGTCTTGTGACTCGCAGGTTTGTGCGGCTCGTAGTCCTTGCTCCTCACTTCCTTCAGCATCTGGCTCTTCGTGTTCTCGATTTTCTCCGTCGGCGAGAATTGCGACGAGTCGCTGCCGCCGTAAAAAAAATTCTCTCGTCTGCTCGCGAGGACTTGTTTCAATTTTTTTATACTGCTGCGGGAGTCGACGAAGGTCTCCTCGTCGGTCGAATCGGTCAGGAGAGTCGCCAGAGGCGAAGGATCGTCCTTGCGCGGTGGCTTTCGCACTTTGGGACCGAGCTTCTCGTTCGATCGCGACTTGTGCACGTTTCTCGAGTTTACTTTCTCAACGTTTTTGCCCTTGAGGATGTGATCGATATTTTCGAATTGGGCGGTCTCGTTGCGACTGAAGAAGAAATGTTCACGGGGCTCCTTCGTCCCGACCTCCTCATTGTGATTCGTCTTCACGAAGAACCGATCGTGGTCGCTCTTCTCGCTGGACGCTGATTTTCCGTGCGAATAACGTTTCGGTGTCTCAGCCGACAAAGGTCTCGGTGCCGGCGGCGATTTGCCGAGCGGCGGACTGGAGTACGGCGATGATTTCTGCGTATTGTTGTTCGACGAGAGCTCGACGTAGAACGGCGCCGCATCCTCGTACTGTATCTGGAATCACAATGTTATTCGTTAACGATGAAAATATTCTCGTCTCGGCGTTGAAATTACCGCGTTCGCAGAATGCAAACGAACCTGGAGCGTCTGCAGGAAGCGACGCATTCTGCTCATATCCAGGGTTCTTTTCGAGACGTCGAGCTGCAGTCCGGCATCCAGAAGATTGTTCAGCAGCGGCGGAAAATTGTAGAGATCGGTGATTACGCCGCGTCCCCACTGCACGTATTGTCGTTCGACCTCCGGTCTGCTCAGACCGCCCCACGGCACGTTCACTGCGCAACGAGACACGTTTTCGTCAATTCGCGACAATCTTATCACTGAGATTAGACGATTACACATTACCGAAACGTCGCTCGAATGCACTTTTACATGCCAACGTTTCAATATAATATATGTGAGAAATTTCTTATTTTTATTCCAATCAAGCGAGTCAGAATTAGCTCATTGTTAAATTTTCTCAGCTACACTGTTAAAAATCCGGTGTTAAAAACAACACCGAGTCGGTGTCTATATAGGTCCACACCAATCGCAGTGATAATGAGCGGTGTTAACTGAGTCTGAAATACCGACTTTCACCTCAAATACTCAGAAGTCCCGTTTTTCGCGAATTATCAACTGATCGAAGCGAAAATTGAAATACAGACGGCAATAATATGAATCTCGTTAATGAATTAGTCAGAACTTTGATTTTCGAAAAAAAAAATTACAGATCAATTACCCGGTAGAGAAATCTGTAATGAAAAAATCGATTTTTTTCTTCAATTTTTCAATAAAAACTGAGAAAAGTGACTAATTTATTCACGAAATAATAAAAAAAACACACATGATACCTGCATTCATGCCTTTAAAGCAAAAAGTGTTATAATGCTTCGTCGGTAACACAGGGAAAATTCAACGAAACGGCTGGTGTTAATTTAACACCGTAAACAGTGTTAATATTAACACTGTAATAAGTAACACTAGGAAAAAGTCCACACCAGCAGCGTTTGACACCGTAGATTTTTAACAGTGTATTCGCTGGTTATCATCTTTATTCAATTTTCAATTTCAATTCTCAGCTACTCACTGGTGCACATCTCCCACATGAGAAGCGTGAGGCCGTAGACATCGGTGGCCTTGGACGGTTCGAGTCCCTTGAAAATTTCGGGCGCCAGCCATCTGTATATTTCGAATCTCAATCGTTCCTCGTACTCCCGTTTGATCCTCGGCTGCGAGAGAGACAACAAAAATGCCACGTTCCATTAACATTTCCAAGCATTTCGACGAGACGCGCAAACGACCGATCGGAAACTTGGATACGGTTCAAAGGGTCCGCGCCCACTTTCGAGGTGATTAGCCGCGCGACGCACCGATGTCGGCGATTGTGCGAAAAAAACCTCGTTTCGACTTCCACAAAAGGCAACAAAGAGCCTGGAGCAATTTCCGGTCATCCGGTGGCGCTGTACATTCGCGCGATCGAACGGAACTCGAAATTAGCGATGGATGAAGCATTGACGAAAGCAGAATGCAAAGTATTCTCGTGCAGTGGGAACCCGCATTTTTTCCGAATAATCGATGATTCGATGAATCATCGTTTCCGAGTCTGTAGCAAAGTCTATTTTACACTCAGAAAAATATGTGGTAGACTTTGCCATAGAATATTTGGTTAAGGTAGTCCTTGCGTCTAGTATTCATTTCACATAAATTCGAGAAA
Organism: Itoplectis maculator; assembly: GCA_964034905.1. NCBI lineage: Eukaryota > Metazoa > Arthropoda > Insecta > Hymenoptera > Ichneumonidae > Itoplectis > Itoplectis maculator. The sequence goes on from OZ035863.1 coordinate 923,722, forward strand.
ATTGACATGAAATTGCAACCACTTCTCGATAATATAAAAATCTGAAAAAAATCATGCATGTTATAAACGTTGAAAAAATTAATTTTGCATAATAAAAATTCCAAAATGTTATTAACAAATTGATGAAAAATAAAATTGTTCAACAAATATTTCGACAACCTAATTTTTTTGTTTCAATGAAAATGATCCGTTCTATTTTCTGAATATGCATGAATTTTTTCAAATTTTTGAATTCACTTTGAATTTTGCGTTTTTTAACATGGGGAAAATCACAAAATTCGAAGTGAATTAAAAAATTTGAAAAAATGCATGCATATTCAGAAAATAGAACGGATCATTTTCATTGAAACAAAAAAATTAGGTTGTCGAAATATTTGTTGAACAATTTTATTTTTCATCAATTTGTTAATAACATTTTGGAATTTTTATTATGCAAAATTAATCTTTTCAACGTCTTTATCATGCATGATTTTTTTCAGATTTTTATATTATCGAGATGTGGTTGCAATTTCCTCTCAATTTTCGAAAACTTATGCGAACTCGACACTAGGCGCAAGGATTACCTTAAGAGGACAATAATGCTTTTATCTCCTCGCGACGACAATTAACGTAACCGCCGACAAATAATGGTGCCAATGACTATTTAGTATGGTAGAATTGACTATATTCGATATCGTTATCCCATGAATTTTTCTCAGTGTATCCGGGGTCCCGGGTGGCCGGCCACGAAATCATTTCTGAATTCCGACGCGCCGCGAAAACGAGCCGATGACTTTCGCTCTGTCACGAGCGACTTGCGTCGGTTGCGACCCTCGAGTCGCGAGGCGTAAGCGCGACTTTCACCGTAGTCGCGGAGCTGCTGTCGGAAGTCGCGCGCGCGCGGGTCACGCTCGATTCGTGTCGGAGACGCCGCGTGAATTTCGAATCAGCGAGACGCTTGTTTTTTTTTCTTCGTTCATTCCCTCGAACCCAACGAGTCTCCGCGTTGAGATATTGTGGCACGTGGCTATCTCGTTCGTTGATTGTCAAAAGGTCTATCGTTGACTTACGCCGTTGACGGATCCCGCGAGCTCCCAACCGCCGAGCTTGACGGTGCCGCTGGTCGCGAGGTAGACGCAGTGGGGGCTGATCGCTCCGTGCACGTAACCGCGCATGTGCGCGTGCTTGAGAGCGCCGGCGAGACTTCCGGCGCACTTGGCGATCCCCTGAACGGACACGCGTTCGCCCTGCTCGTGCACGTAATTGAAAAGCGTGCAATCGACCGGCTCGAACATCGCCACGAGGCCGTGATCGTCGGTGTGCGTAGTCGCCATCAGCAGCAGAACGTTCGGATGTCGGATTTCCCTGTAACGACAATATAATTGAATAATCATTATTTACACTCGGGCGAAATAGTCCTCTCGACGGAACGCACGAGTATCACGGCGGACTCTCAGCCCTCTCATCTAATTGCTTCGAGCAAATTATCGATATTTCCTTCTGGCGGTCAATCTCATTCTCTAAATGGTCAATTAGCGCCGGGAACATCAATTTTAAGATAATCTATCATACAAATAAAAATCATCATATAAATTTATCGGCATTTTTTCTACGAGTAATAATTTTACTATATTATTTGTATTAAATATCAATTAGACTCTATCTTCCGATAAACTATCACATTAATAAATTGATCGACATTTGTTCTACGAGTAATAATTTTACCATATTATTTTTCTATCGCAGTTAGACTGATGGAAGAGCAAGAAAAAAAATGATTCCTCCACAGTTGATAGTGCCGTTGGTACACTGGAACCTCTCATCTAGCATACATCTTCGTAGCGTACATTGGGAAATGAGGGGGGGAGGCACGTATCAGCACTGTGCTTGGACGATTTCGCGTGAGACAGTGACAGGCACGAACTTTTCGCGTGCCTGATTGACTCTCCACTTAGCATACATATCCTCCCCGCATTTCGTACGCTATGAGAGGTTCCATTGTATTTAAGGGCATGTGAAACAGTGAGCGCCGAAAATCTCCGGATGTGCGGTTTGTCGCGAATTATGAACGGATCGAAGTGAAAATTGAAACACAGATGCCAGTAATGAAAATCTCGGGAATGAATTAGTCAGAATTTTGATTTTAGAAAAAAAAATTACAGATCAGTTACCTACATCAATTTTTTTTATTAAAATCAAAATTCTGACTAATTCATTCCCGAGATGCACATTACTGGCGTCTGTATTTCAATTCTCACTTCGATCCGTTCATAATTCGCGAAAAAAAGCGTATCCGCGTTTTCGAGGTGAGGGCCGGTATTTCACATTGCCTTAAGGTAGCTATACCGCTACGTACTAGTCAAATCAGTGCTAAATTTTTAAAAGCGTTTTTATAATTCCTGGTTGTTTAATAAATTGTTCCGAGGTGTTACTGACGTTACAGCATTAGTTCGTAATAGGCAAATACGTTCAAAGCCATAATTCGAATAGAAAGACGACTAATATATGCAAATTACTAATGTCATGTTTTTTCGTGGAGTCTTTTACAAGAATAAACCGTAATAATAGGTCAATTATGACGAACGATGGCTCATTTTTATTATTGGAAGACCCTTTATCGATTGACCGTCCAGATTTTTGATAGTACGAGTAGTTCAAAAGTTGCAGCCATTTGTTTATCGCCTGTTAGGTTAGGATAGGGTATAAAAATGGCTGTATCTTTTGAACTATTGATACTATAAAAAATCTGGACGGTCAATCGATAAAGGGTCTTCCAATAATAAAAATGAGCTATCGTTCGTCATAATTGACCTATTATTACGGTTTATTCTAGTAAAAGACTCCGCGAAAAAACATGACATTGGGAATTTGCATATATTAGTCGTCTTTCTATTCGAATTATGGCTTTGAACGTATTTGCCTATTACGAACTAATGCTGTAACGTCAGTAACACTTCGAAACAATTTATTAAACAACCAGGAATTATAAAAACGCTTTTAAAAATTTAGCACTGATTTGACTAGTACGTAGCGGTATAGCTACCTTAATTACGATACTCGCCCGCCATCTTTAAAGTACCCGTCGAGACAGTCGAGACGACTCACGCTAGAACCTCGAGATCGGCCTTGATCGCGCTTCGACAATCGGGATGCGTGTGTCGCCTGAGCGAGACTCTCGTGGTTTGCCACTCGGCGAATATGAGCTCGATGTGCCGATCCTCGGTACCGGCGACCCATCCGATCTCGAATATCTCTTGCGCGTGCACGCGGGGAACCCCGGGAACGTCATCGCACTCTCGGTTATCCCGACGCTTGTTCTTGTCGTTCTCGTAGTTCTTCCGGATGAAAAACTCGAGGCGCTCCTTGTCCGGGCTGTTCGGCGAGACGACGACGCTCGACGCGTCGTTGGCGATTCGTCGGCGGTCTATGAACGCTTGAAGAGCGTTTCTGTAGGCCTCACTGAAACACAAACACCCGGATTCATTAGTAAGACACGGCGAACGCGATAAATCGTCGCGATAACGCGGCTTATTGGATCTCATTATCGTCGTCGGGTCCGTCGGGATCTTCGTCGGTCTTTCGTTCCAAACGATTTCGGACGTCGATTCGATGTCGACCAATTGACGCCGCCCATTTACCTCGCGTCGCCCGGCGGAGCCCGGTCGAGCGAGATCGCCGCGGTTGCGGCTACGGTGCGTCTGCGCGGCGCCATCTTTGATTTCGCCACGGTGACGCGGATTTTACTCGTTTACCGGCGAGAAGCTCATCGAGAAGCACCGATTAGATAAACTGCACGATTCGATATCGCGGCAGACGCGTCGTCGGTCGCACTGATCGCACGTCGCGCGCTGATGCGCGAATGAGCGACGCACTCGCGTTTTTTTTAGTTCGCCGGTGGACCGCGGCGCGATTACGCGGAGAGTTGAACGCGTGTGGCGCCTTGGCGCGCCGCGCGAGCGGACGTCGCGCAAAGGGCGCTGCCGGCAGCGCTCAGCTGATTGGCCGTCGACGCATCGTCGCTCGATGTTTGGACGAGCAGCTGTTTTATAGTTATAGTTACGCGATGCACCGGATAAACATGGTTACGGAGATTACGATTACGTTCGGAATGCGAAGGAAATGATTAGGAAATGCGAGTTCAGACGCGCGTTGCATATTATTTTCACTTACTTGTTTAACCCGTTGATTTTCGGCGTCAGGCTTCGCCGATTCCGGTCTCGCTGAACGATATCCCTGTGAAATAAAAAACAAAAGCAAATTAAGCGACGACGCAACAATGGGCCAGCCGGGATAAAAAACCGTCCGGATCTGCGGACGAGGTCACAGCTCGCGGGTCACACGGAAGTTCCGTGCGCTGTGTGTGTGTGTGGTGTGTGTGTGTTGTGTGTGTGTGTGTGCGTGTGCGACCTGTCTGTGTACAACGCGACGACGAAACTTCCGGTCGGGCGGAGAGTGACGTAATAAGCCGATGTTATTATTATGTATCGATGGAACGAGTTCGCGCACAATACTTAGCATGTTGTGCGGGGTTGTGTTGTGCGGCAGGTACAAGTGCGCGGAAGATCCACTAAGAAGGTCAGCGAAAAAAAAGAAAAACAACGGATCCGACGGAAGATTCGTAACAATCTCCTTCATCAAGCGATCTCCCCGCGGCTCTCGTCCCGCCGACATAATAAATCGTAATTAGTCTGCTTAGAAAGCGTGCAACGCTCCGTTCTGTCATAAGCCATTGTTCGTTCGCGAGACGCCCGCCGCCGTCGGCGGCGGCGGGACAAGCCGTCGGCGAGGCGGGGGGATTACATCGTCGCCATGTTGACCGAGAGACTTGCCAGCTCTGCGCATGCGCGTCCAAACTTCACGAAAATCGCCGGGCGACTCCGCCGTCTCTGCAATTATACACGTGACGTTTAACCCTTACATGCATACATTTTTGTATGGGTTCTATGGACTTGAAATTTGTCACTCGGGGGTTTTTGGGGTCGCTGATTACGAATCCGAGCTCAGAATTCCGAAATTCAAAATGGCGGATCCAATATGGACCGCCATCTTGGATCCGCCATATTGGATGTATGAATTTTTTAATTCTGATAACAGATTCAAAATCAGCAACCCTCAAAACATATATATACCAAGTTTCACGTAAATGCAATAAAAACTGTTGGAAATAATGAATTTTCAATTAAAAAAGTGACTTTTATTGTGTATTCTTTATATCAACAAATTCACAAGAAAATTTAGATAACAAATTGTATTTTTCAATTCTCCAACATGTTATTGTAGTAAATATACAAAAAAAAATCATTAAAATCGAGAAAGAAAACGTTGAAATATTTAAAAAATGATAATAATCTAGGTGGGATAGAATGTATCCCGCTGTGCATGTAAGGGTTAAATAGCGATTCGCTGCTTCGACGCGAATTCGCGTTCGTATTTGCCAAACTCGGCCGAGTGCTGGGCGCCGAAAAATTTGTTACATTTTTATTTTTATTTTTTTCTCCGTCGATCTCGCGTTCGGGTGTGGAGGAAGCGGAGCGCGACGCCAGCGAGTCACCCGCGCGGGAATCTTGGAAATGATACATAGTTTGCGAGTGTAATCGGAACGGTGGCGAGCAGCCGAGATCGCGCGGTAAAAGTCGAGAGAGACGACGGGTGTGAGAGACTCGCGGCCGCGGCGGGATCGTCGAGCGTGACGACGCTGGCCCCGAATCTCGGGCGCCTCGCGATTCGAGCGAGAGACAGAGAAAGAGAGAAAGAGAGAAAGAGAGGGGAAAGGAAACACGCGCGCGCGCCGGGCGTGCGCGGTGCGTTCTGCGCAGCGGGCGCGCGCTCAGGTGCAATTATAATCGCGATAGCGTCGGAGAGCGCGCCCGGAGAAACTTGTTAGCGCTTAATGAGAAAATAGTGGACCGCTGATTTAATAATCTGGGCCAACGCGCGGTGCGCGGGCGTTGCGTCGGGGGAGATCCTCTCTGAATACAGTTTGCGCTGCAGTTACTCGCAGACCTATCGCGCGCTGTAATTTCGCAAAAGATTCAGTGTTTGATATTTTTCGCGCACTTGAATCGATCCAATTGCATTTCACTTTTGATAGAATACAGACAGGGCACCGTTTGTGGCCACTTAAAAAATATATTAATTAATTTATCACACTATCAATCTATTCCAATCAGAGTTGTAAATCCTTAAACATTTATAAGATATGGTTTATTACAGTACAATTTGTTTTGTAGTTATGATTTCATAATAATGAAGTGTAGGTATTATAAAATACAGTATAAACATTTGAATAGCTGAAAAAAATACTAATTTCCACTTTAATATTGGAATAAATAGTGGAAAAAATGTAATGCATTAAGGGGGGGGGGGGGGTTAATTCGTGCAAAAAAGGCACGTTTTTGTGAATTTTTTTTTGACGACACTGTTAAAATCTATTCAATAAAACCAATTGTACATCAAAGTATAACATTCGAAGAATATTGTGTAATTTTTTCATGAAGAAATATTAAAAAATACAGCAATGGCGGCATTTACTCGGAAGCGTCTCGGAAAAAAGTAGAATTGCGGTGCCCATCAGAACTCGGTACTGGATCATCCGAAATTAAAAAACCAAAGTTCATTCGTTAGGTAATCGTTTTCCCCAGGTAACGCGGAAGAGTTTTTTTCGAAATTTTAATTTTTCAATTTTTGGGAACACTTTAAAGGGAAAAACGCGATTTTTTCGAAAAAAATCGGCTATTTTGCTATTGTAAAAAAAAAACTATTAATAAATTCGAAAAAAACTCTTCCGCGTTACCTCGTAAAATATGTACAGAACAAGTATGCAAAAATTCAAAAGGATCGGTGCAGTAGTTTTGACGGTACGATGGGCACCGACTTTGAAAACGTGAGTTGTGGGGAAAAACGCTTTAAAGTTGCGCTCGGGCAGCGAAGGTATACAGCAATCCGCGAGTATAAAAATATTCATAACGACGTCAATTTTGCTCCGATTGACTTGAAAATTTGACACAATATTCTTGAGGTATTATGCATTCAGTAAAAAATATAAAATAAAAATGCCAAAAAAAAAATTTGAATACCCTACCCCCCCCCCCCCCCCCCCCTTAAGAAAGTAATGCATTTATTATTTTTTCCACTATTTTTTTTAATATTAAAGTGACAATTTGTATTTTTTCAGGTATTCAAATGGGGTGGCGGGTGATTTTCAATTACATTCGATCGCGCACAGGACTGTCGCGCAATTAAAAGAGTCCGTGCTCGTTAGTGTCTACACAGGCAACGCACAACGTGGCAACCCGAGCGTAGCCTCCTCTCTCCACCCCCCCCCCCCTCCCCTCCTCTTCCTAGTTTCACCTCCCCTTCCCCGCCCGTGTCCCAGAAGATCATCAACTCGTAAACCGAGTACCGTACCGCTCGCGCGCGGTTCCCGCAGCTAATTTCGTTCGAACGATTATTAAGTTGGCTATGAACAACCGATTTCCCAAGGAACCAATGTCCTCCCCCCCCCTCATCTTCTTTGTTGTCGACGGATTAATTGGACGACGGCGCCGGCGATTTTCCGAAGCGCCGAAGTTCACGTGCGAACAATCGCTCGACCGCGCTTGGTGTGTACGAAACGAGCCACGCGAGGCCGGAAAAGGGGTGGGAGAATGGCCCGCGCGAAGCCGGTGTGTACCTGGCGCGTCGTACGGTAACATCGAGATTAGAGACCCGCGGCAATGACAATAGAACCGACGAACCGTAACTCGCTCGACGCCTCTCGGCACCTCGTCAGGTATTATTTTTCAGCACTCGCACCACCCGAAACTGACCGCAGATTGTAACTCACTCACCAGCAACGAAAATTCATTTTTCAGGCGAATCGCATCATCGAATTATTTTCGATGGTTGGTGAAATATATTTTGTCGCGATTTTTACGCTGCAACACTTTTTCGTCCACGTTTCTTGATTGTTTTTTTTTTTTTCGCCCAAAACTGACCGCAGATTGTAACTCAGTCACCAGCAACGAAAATTCATTTTTCAGGCGAATCGCATCATCGAATTGTTTTCGTCGCGATTTTTTCGGTGCAACACTTTTTCGTCTGCGTGTCTTGATTTTTTTTTTCTTTTTTTTTTTTTTTTTTTTTTTTTTTTCCACTGAATTATTTAGCAGATGAGGGGGGAAAAAACGATACGCAGCGTGCGAAGCAACGAGAGCGACTGGCGGCGCCGTTCGACAACGTGGATCTCGGAGCCGTCGTTATCAACAGACGCGATCGACGCGAGACGGTGCGTTAGAGGAGAGAGAAAGAGAGAGAGAGAGGAGAGCACGAAGATAACGAGTCAAAGGGGACTCGGATACGCGATACACACACCGCGTTACAACATGTTTTGCGACGAGTCTCGCGAAGCGTTTTTTCGGTCACGAGAACGCGAGCGTTTCGCTGACGAAAGCGGCGCGCCGATGAATAATTCCCGGCTATTATATATACCTGAGCGCGCGACAAGACGAGGACGGAGGTCGAATGTTTGCGATGCCGATCACGCCGGTCGACAGCTCGCGCAGTTTTCCGATGTCGATCAGTGGCATTTCTTATCACAACGAAAATTTCAAACACACGATAAGAGACCAATTTTATTGAAGGAAAAATAGTACAGCGCGGCAGATCGGAACGCGACGATATCTCACGAAAAACTGAGCCGAGCGCTGCTCGGAGCTGAATTTTCGGTGCCTACGGAGTTTTGGCTCCACTTGTATTTTTTTTTCTCTCCGAGTTAATTATTATTATTATCCGAAGTTTATTTACTTTCTGAGCCACTTGAACACCCTCATCATCCCCATCGTAAATGTCGATGAGAGGCATTTCTTATCACCACGAAAAATTTCAAAAACCCGAAATGAGGAAAATTTTGTTATGGAACGAAAAATCGGAGTTTTCAGTGTCTACGGAATTTTGGCTCCGCTGGTGTTTTTTTTTTTTTTTTTTTCCCCCGAGTTAATTACTATTATTCGGAGTTTACTTACTTTCTGAGGCACTTGAACACCCTCATCATCCCCATCGTAAATGTCGATGAGAGGCGTTTCTTATCACCACGAAAAATGTCAAAAACCCGAAATGAGGAAAATTTTGTTATGGAACGAAAAATCGGAGTTTTCGGTGTATACGGAATTTTGGCTCCGCTGGTGTGTTTTTTTTTTTTTTTTCCCCGAGTTAATTACTATTATTCGGAGTTTACTTACTTTCTGAGCCACTTGAACACCCCCATCATCCCCATCGTACATGTAGCGACTTGGCAAATAACTCGGACGTAAGCCTTGAGTACGTAAACGATTACGTAGACGAAGAACGACGGCAGACCGAGAATATTAACTCGCGAACAACGACGAACGTGCTTCACTGTTTCCCGAGTGGCAATGATACCGGCGCGTTTCCTCGTGGTCGCGCAAGCCACCGTTCGTCGCGTCGCTACGGCCGCTGCTCCCCCACTTTCCTTTCGCACCGGCGACTCGCGATCGCCGGTGCGATTCGCCTCTAATCCCTTCGCTCGTTGATCCATTGTTTCCCCCCTTCGAGGCGCTGGATTTCGAGCACTAAATCACCACCCGGGCCCCGAAAAATGGTCCGTCCTTCGCTTTACCGACGTTGATTGGGATATTTCAACCAACATCGACAAAATTCACTCGATTCGCACTGTCCAACTGGTCTCGTTTATCGTGACTCTCGCAGAGCGAATTTCTTTTGCCGAGCGTCGTTCGACCTTCGCATATTTATGTTTTGATCCGAGATTCTATGAGGAACATTTCCGCGGGAGAATCGTGGCGCGATTGTTTGAAATTTTTGCTGAGCTTCTCGAGTCGATGGAAATGATTTCTTCCACTGCAGGAAACTGTCAAGGAGGAATTTTATTCAAGCGCAATTGTTCGTTTTTATGTTTTTCGCCGCTCTGATTGTGGAATTTCCCGGCGGATTCTCTCTTTCGGCGGTGCGTTTCATCCCCGGCCAGCGGCTGGACCGACAATCCGTTGCGACGAGTGATAACAAACAGCAATTACGGCAATTGAAATCCGCGGTAATGGAGCGAGATAAAACTGGGCCGTCAAGCATCAGTCCAGCCACGAGCGACGATCCGTCTCGGCGCTGCGGATTCAGAGACGAGCTGAAAGTTTTTAGCCGAATAAATCACACGGCCGTTTGCGTATTTATTTTATTTCTCTTTAGCTTTGTACAACATTTTGTGCATTACTGGTTATAATAATAAAATTAATAAACTCTCTGTATTAAAAAAACAAGTGTGTAACGAGTAAAGGCTTTTACTAAATTCGGTATATTGAACTTATCACTGAGCTTTGCGAATAAATAATATAAATCCGTTAAAGAAGAAATAACATCGAAGGACTGATAAATATTTTGATACTGGCACGACAAACAATTGAGATGAGTTATTGGCCTCTGACACTGCACTTTGGTTATTTGCAATTTTCACAGCCAACAGTCACATCGGTGTATTAATTAACAAATGTAAAATGTGTATTCAAAACGAGTGTAAATTGGAACACCAAGATTCGCTTTGTAAAAATTGCAAACTGTAGACTCCAAGTGGTAACAATAATCTTTGGGAATAAATAAAATTGAGTAGATCGCAGGAACAAGCGAGGAAAATGATTTAAATGAGCGATCGTTATGCGTTGTGTTTTTTTTTTTTTTCTTCAGGTCACCTCACGGGGCCTTCATCTCTTGCTTCACACAGAACTTGAAGGCTTCCCAGCCCTCGCTCCTCGGTTGCGACTGAAATAAACGTTCAAAGCCAATCAGTGATCTATTGTCGGTAAGGCAGAGCTCATCGCGGCTGTCGGGCGCCTGGCGAACAGCGACCCGGCGTGCGCCGCGGTGTAAACGAACGCCGCAGCCGCGGCGCCAATAATTCCGTAATTCCGTAATTGTGTGGGGATCAAAATAACGAATAATCAAAGTAACGAATGGCCAAAAAAGCGAATTTAAAACTAACGAACGTACAAATCTAGAATGATTGTCATTGCGGAATTCGCTATTTTAGCCATTCGTTATTTTAATCATTCGGTATTTTGACCCCACATTTTATTAAAATTCAGTCAAAATAGCGAATGATGAATATAGCGAATAACTAAAATAGCGAATTTCGTAACGATGGTTATATTCTAGATTCAGACGTCCATCATTTTTTAATTCGCTATTTTAGCCATTCGTTATTTTGATCATTCGGTATTTTGACCCCACATTTTATTAAAATTCAGTCAAAATAGCGAATGATGAATATAGCGAATAACTAAAATAGCGAATTCCGTAACGATGGTTATATTCTAGATTCAGACGTCCATCATTTTTAAATTCGTTATTTTGGCCATTCGCTTTTTGTTCATTCGTTATTTTCATTCCCACCCCCGTAATTAATGGTTACAAGTCGTTACCTTGAATCCTCTGTGCAATCTGTCTTTCATAATAGCGATGAATTCTTTGTAGGACAATTGTCCGTCGCCGTCGACGTCGAAGAGCGCGAAGACGGTGTCGATGATGTGGGCCGACAGATACGTCCCGGTGCAGATTTTAACTGCTCGCGAAAATTCGTCTAGAATATTCAACGATTAGAGGACGCACGACGAGGAAAATGCGCGTTTTTTTTTTTTTTTTTTTTTTTTTTTTTTTAATGAAAATCGTGGTGAACAGGTAGAATGATTGACGACGAATGACTGGTGCTCAACTACCTTTGGAAATCGGATGATCGGCAAGCGTGTACATTCTCATAGCTATCGAGAAGTCGTCAAGATTGTTCAAAAATTGATAGAACACTCGGAACTCATCGAAGCCGATATCTACTTGGCGATCCGAGCGATCCATCATCCTCTCCAAGTACTTGTCGTACCTGCGACGAGTTCCAAATGAATTCCGGGCTCGGCCAGGACGAAACGATAAGAATTCTAATGACATTCAACGGCGATTATCCGCGCGAGGCCTACTCACTCGTCCGTGTCGAGATACGTGAATCTCAGGAGTATCTTGGCGAAATCGAGTTCTGATATCGTGTCGTGACCCTTGCTGTACTCGTGGAACTCGAGCTCGAGCACCTCGTGCTGGAGATTCTCCATGAAGAGCCGGAAGCCCTCGTACTTGAGCTCCTTGGTGCCGTCCTTGCCGAAGAAGTGGGTCATCAGGGTCGTGTCCACCGAGTGTCTGCGTTGAAGACCCTATATAAACGACCAGTCGATTAATTACAAATTGATAATAACATTTTTTAAAATGAACTACGAACAATGACCAATGACGCGCGGTCGGAGCGGTTAGCCAGCGTACGGAAGAACCTTGCGATTTTCGGCGAAACATTTTTTCGATTTAACGAAGATTTAAAACCTTTGATAGGAAATGTCCCGCTGATTCCTCATATGACCGCTTTTTCCCGAAAAATAAAAAATGTTAGGAGAAAAACCCGAAAAACGTTTTTTCACTTTTTCCCAATTTTGCCACTTTACTAAAATCGGATTTTCTTCTTGCATTCGAAAGAAGACTCTTCAACGAAGAAAATGCCGCCAGACGGATCGCGATATCTCGATTTTTCGATTTTTTGCAGATTTTTTAAGTTGACCCTCAAAAAACGCAAATTTTTAGAAGGGGGAAACAAAATTTCGATTCCGCCAAGTTTAAAAACCCTATCCGATGGCAAATTTCCCGCTGATACCAAGAACGACAGGTGTTTGCCCGAAAAATCGACAGTTCGAGGAGAAAAACGCGAAACGAAAAACGCATTTTTTTTCTGACAAACCGCCAAATTTCGCGATGTTAAACATCAAATGGCTGTCGGTTTTCCACCGACCAATCAGATGCTGAATAAATCGACAACAGTGGTTGCTTACGAACTTTTTAATAGAGAATTTTTATTTCGAAAAAATAAATTGTTTAATTATTACCTGGTCATCGTCGAATTTCTCTTTCGTATTGTCCACCGGTCTCTCGCTGTTGGACAAATTCTGCAGGTCGGTTCTGTCGTCCAGACCGTGACGTCCCCTCCATGCGTGACTGAAAATGTTTTCCATCTGCGACACAAATATTTCACCAGTTTGAATCTCGCCACGTTGAGCGCGTCTTATCTCGACAGTTGGTTCACACGAGTGGTTAAAAGGTAGAAGAAGACGGGAGAGTAGAGCAGCTCGTCGTCGATGGTTGGAGAAGAGAGAAAGAGAGAGAAAAATTGAGGGACAGAGACAGAAAGAGACAGACAGTGTTAGTAGGCTGAAAAGTAATTAAATATGCGAGAATTCGATGTGCTTTTTACATCGCCGACGTATGCGACGTTAGCTTAGGCGGATTTCGGGAAGGCTGTCGGTCCTGGTGTTTTTTTTTTTTTTTTTCTTTTTACTCGAGACGTAACTTACGTAGGAATTGGAGATGATGGTATTCGCCTTGGCTAGATTGGCATCCCGAAGCTTTGCTTTGGTCGCCAGAGCCTCTTCGCTTGGCGCGACAAGCGAACGCAGCTAATTCGTCAAAGTAATCCAAGAAAATGATAATTAATCTCTAATCTGTCTATGCGAAAAATCGTGGCGACTGGATCTCAACAACGAGACCTCGAGTGCACCGTACAAAAAAATAAAAAAATAAAAATAAAAAATAAAAAATAAAAATCGAAAAAAATAAAATTCGTGCGAAGTAGCCAAACACTAAAATCTACAATTTGTTCGTAAGCTATGCAATTAATTCTGCGACTATGGAGTGCAATTAATTCGGCGACTATTGCGGGGAGCAATTAATTGTGCAATTAATTCAGCGACTATTGGAGAGGTCTCCGATGGAGGAGGAAGGAGATGGACGTTCGTTTGTTACTGTGTAGTGTTAGAAAGCCACACAAAGCGCTCTAAGCCCCGAGACTTTATTATTATGATTATTAGGCGGTAACGACCGATCGTGGACTTCGGGCTGTCCGCTCGCGACGATCCTCACAGCAATAATCTCAACGCATGTCATCTCTCGGCAAGCGGTTCTCTTCGGCGCTCATCGTCGCTGATGCGAAAAACTCACGGCTCGGCTCGTCCACTCGTCCAGCTCCCGTTCCTTCAGAGAACCGCCGAACAGTCTGCGGATCTGCGAAAATTGGCTTTTCATGCACAGAACGGAAACGCGACTGTCGCGTCTCTGGCGTCAAATCAATAAATAGAAACAAATTCAATTAAATTCAATAATAAATTAAATAATAATTGCCAGAGACGCGATTTCCCGGTTTCTACCGATTTCCCTCGACTCGACGCGACGATGAAAAATCGTCCGCCGCCGTCGTCCCCAAAAATCCCATTTGGAGCTACATATTTCCAGTCCCTCCGGATGCATCGATCCCTTTTTAAATATACGTTAATCGTGAAAAAAAAAAAATATTTCTTCCTCTCGATCTTACCACGAGAAATTCATTCTTGTCGACTCTCTCGTTGCCGTCGGTGTCGAACATGTTGAAGGCGATCCGGAAGCCCGTTTGCGGTTCTGAAATAAGCGTCGGGAGCAGCGTTAACGGGATTTGAAAATTTCACGGCTTCGAGGAATTTCACGGTTTCTCCTGGCTATATAGTTTTTTTTTTTTTTTTTTTTTTTTTTTTTTTTTTTTTGCTTTGGCTGATTAATTAATGGGCCTTTTTCTCGACGCTTTGCGCAAATGCAAAAAAACCCGGTGGCCAATAACGAGCCGCCGAGGTGAGGACGAAAAGCGCGCGTGTTTCCTTGCTCGATAAACGTCCCGTCTAACAAGAGTCTCGGAAAATTTACGAAGCAACCCCGGAAAACATCGTAACTCTCTTCCCCATGCTCTTTCCCACCTCAGCGTTGTAACTCGTTGTAATTCTCGCGGAGTGCAAATTGCACGTTCAACTCACTCGTGAGGATGGACAGCAGAAACAGGTACTCGGTGTAAGACAGGATTCCTGAAAGAGACAAAAAAATATCAGTTTCCAATAATAATATGAGTAATAAAAAATAAAAAGTAAAATAAAATCGCCGCAGCCAGAAATTGACAATACACTCTATAAAATCTTCCGGCGCGGACACGAAACCCGAGAAAAAAAGTTGTTTTCCACTCAAACAAGCAAAATGCATTAAATCCCTAGAATTTAATGCATTTTTATTCCGATCCCGCGTGGATCGGTCTAAAAATGTTATCGCACCTTAAAACGACGCGGATATTAAGTGATGCGCGTCGGCGGACGAACGCAGCAAAGGGAATTAAACCGGAGCTATACGGTGCTTCAATAAAGTTGGGATTAAGGATGTATGTCAGCGAGACTGTTCTCAACCCGCTGAAAAGTCAAAATCCAGAGGTAAATTCGACCACTTCTCGATGGATTAAAAATCTGAAAAAAATCAAGCATATAAAAGGTGCTCAAAAGAATAATTTCGCATAATAATAATTCCAAAATGTTATTAACAAATAGGTGAAAAAAACAATTGTTCAACAAATTAGTGGTCAACCAATTTTTTTTTTGCATAAAATTTATATGTATATTTTTCTGAACACATATGCATTTTTTCAGAATTTTTTCTAGTTTTCGAAATTTGGTTTTTTTGGATTTTTTTTTTCTTTAAAAATGCGTGTTTAATCACGAATTTTGGATTGTGTTTCTTCCAAAACCACCCATGACACCATGCAAGTTTCGAAAAGATTGATCAAATAGATTCGCGAATACAGTCCAAAGATGAAAACAAAAAACCAAATTTCGAAGACTAGAAAAAATTCTGAAAAAATGCATATGTGTTCAGAAAAATATACATATAAATTTTATGCAAAAAAAAATTAGGTTGACCATTACTTTGTTGAACAATTGTTTTTTTCACCTATTTGTTAATAACATTCTGGAATTATTATTATGCGAAATTATTCTTTTGAGCACCTTTTATATGCTTGATTTTTTTCAAATTTTTTATCTATCGAGAAGTGGTCGAATTTACCTCTGGATTTTGACTTTTCAGCGGGTTGAGAACAGTCTCGCTGACATACATCCTTAATCGCGCGATATTAGGACGTTCATCCTCGATATAAGGTCAGCCGGTCCGTTGGTCGTCGTAGTTTTTCGGAGTCGCGGCCGACGAGGGCGTCGGGGTGCGGCGCTGCTGGCGGCGGTGACACGGCGGTGTCGATAAAATTTGTCACGGTTCATAAGCCCCGAGGCATCCGACAGAAGTTGTCGGCACCCTCGAGTCACTCGGCCGAAATATCCTAATAACTAAGAATTTTTCTCAATTTTTGTCTCTTATAGATCGCTCCTCTTTTTTCGTCGGTTTCGTCTCCTCTCCGAAATTTCACTTCGAAATTTCACCGATCCCACAAGACGTGTTTCACCTTTGTCCCGGAGGTTTCGGAACATGTGTGAACTCCCGTGGCGCAGCGAGGGCGTCGCGTTTCTCATCACCTCGATCTCCTTGTCCGACAGTACGCGCCTCTTGTGCCGAGCTGAAAGCAGAAAAGAGAGGATCGTCATTGAAAGAGCTGCGCGGCGTCGTCTCTTTTTCGGATCGCGCGGCGCGGCGCGGCGCGGCTTATTTACTCAGACAACGTGTCTGGGAGGCTCCCGCGCCGATATCCCCACACCGAACCAAACGTCAAAGGGCGCGAGAGGAGAAACGATCGTCGCGATGACGTTTCGTCGATCCCCGAGGCTCGATACACAAACAGATCGCATGTCAGACGCGGAATTTAGAGACACTGAGGAGATTCTTCGGAGATACTTTTGGCATTTGGGTGCGGAGCGAGACTTCGACAAAATATTATTTCGATGCATCTGACTCGCGAATCTGGTGGAGTTATGATGACCTTGAGTGTGCGGATCGCCAAGGACTCGACATTGCTAAATCAGTAGCCGGGTAATTATGATAATTTTTTTTTATTTTTATTTATTTTTTTTTAACGTTATACATTTTTTATCACTCGAATCGTGTCGTCTTCGAATTCTCTCAGAGTGAAAATTGCGGAAAAAAACGTGTCGAGCATCTCTTCGATCGGGCTAGAAATAGCCGCGCGAAGTGGAAACGAAGCGCTTCGATCTCTCGATGCGCGAACAGAGCGCTCGCGTCGATGAAATTTATCGACATTCCGGCGCTGTTGCTGTTTTGCATCGAGACTCCGGATCTACGTAATATTTTCGCGTCACGCGATTTATCGGAAACGGCCGGGTTCGTTGCACTCCGCGACTCCGACTCTATATATTTTAGTCGTCGAGAAATTTGCAATGAAAGATATGAAAAAAATAAAATCAACCGCAAAATAGCGAGAAAATATTCCATCGCACGATCCACCGTCTGAAAAATGGAAAAAAAAAAAATGGGGAAAAAAAATCGCAGGCACGAAATCCACTCACGTCGGGGCTCGGACTCGATCACGCTGTCCAGAAAGTCCTGGGGCGTCATGTAGAGCTGACCGTCGTACTCGACCGAGGCGAACTTGATGAACCTCCTCTCGCGCATCGTCAGTCTCACCGCTCGTTGTAGCTCGTCGTCGCGTTGCTGAAAACATACAATTACCGACCAACTTAACATCTTATTCCAACTTCTCCCCCCTCCCCTTCCGCCCTCTTCGCAAAATCATTGCGCGCCGACGATCTCTCACGAATACATTTTCCAACATATATAACTTGAATCGCGAGTGAGAAAATAGTACTTTGTGATACAAGGGCGAGAAAGCGGCCATTACGCGCGGAGGTTAGGAAGCGGCGCACTCGCCAAATCGAGTGCTACAACGACACGAGGCGAAGCCGAGTGTTGTTTGTAGCACGAGAGGAGGCGAGTGCACTGCTTCCTAACCTCCGCGGGACGGCCGCTTTGTCGCCCATGTATCACATATTACTTTTTGTAACGAATGTCAACGTGATGTCGCACATCTTCGTGCCTGCAAAGCTTGCGTGAGATCATCTTGTAGATAGTTTCACGCACGCCAATGTGTGCGTGAAGTAATGTAGATAACTTCACGCACCAGATGGCGTACATGAAATTATCTACGTTGACATGACCATAATACGCGATCTCACGCACGCTTTGCGGGCACGAAATGTGCGACATTACGTGCATGAGTTACAAAAAAATTATTAAATTGTAATTGTATTGAAATTACAAAAATAGTACATTACGATACAAGTGCGAAAAAATTTTTTCTGACGAGTGTGAGTTTGCAGCGCGAGCCGAAGGCGAGTGCTGCAATCACACGAGTCCGAAAAAGGTTTTTCGTACGCGTATCGTACGAAATTTTATTTCACGACGTCGGAAAATGCGATATTACGCACGCGAAGCGTGCGTAATATCGCGTTTTACGCACGGAGTGACATAAAATATGTTTAATTACTTTATATATCTCATACACTGTTAAAAATCTACGGTGTCAAACGCTGCTGGTGTGGACTTTTTCCTGGTGTTACTTATTACAGTGTTAATATTAACACTTTTACGGTGTTAAATTAACACCAGTCGTTTCGTTAAATTTTCCCTGTGTTACCGACGAAGCATTATAACACTTTTTGCTTTAAAGGCATGAATGCAGGTATCATGCAGGTATCATGCAGGTATCATGTGTGATTTTTTATTATCTCGTGAATAAATTAGTCGCTTTTTTTCAGTTTTTATCGAAAAATTGATGAAATAAATGGACTTTTTCATTACAGATTCCTCTACCGGGTAATTGATCTGTAATTTTTTTTTTTCGAAAATCAAAGTTCTGACTAATTCATTAACGAGATTCACATTACTGGCGTCTGTATTTCAATTTTCGCTTTGATCTGTTGATAATTCGCGAAAAACGGGACTTCTGACTTTTTGAGGTGAAAGTCGGTATTTCAGACTCAGTTAACACCGCTCATTATCACCGCGATTGGTGTGGACCTATATAGACACCGTCTTGGTGTTGTTTTTAACACCGGATTTTTAACAGTGTACAACTTCGAATATTAAACATGTTGTAAATTTCGTAATATTTTTGACAGTA
Organism: Itoplectis maculator; assembly: GCA_964034905.1. NCBI lineage: Eukaryota > Metazoa > Arthropoda > Insecta > Hymenoptera > Ichneumonidae > Itoplectis > Itoplectis maculator. The sequence goes on from OZ035863.1 coordinate 942,650, forward strand.
CAGAGAAAAACTTGCATCAGTCTCTAGTCGGAAAGTATTTTCAAAGCGTAATTGCGTGTCCCGATCTTTATCAGTGTATCACAAAACCACGTCGCATCAATCATTTTCAATGAACGCGACATTGTAAATGTGCGTCGTCTTTGACATCCGCCGGGAATAATAACAACAATAGTACTAATAACGTAATAATACTACTGATAATAATAAGCCTGACGTCTCGAGCGAGGGTTGAATGATCATACATCTGACATTGTGACTGGTCGAGATGTTGCTGGATGAGGAATATGAAGTTGTAAGGACCCCCAAACGCGAGAGAGGCCATGATTGCGTTACGTCAGAGACTCGGATCACTCGCTGCGTGGCAGCGCCCGCAGCAAGTAATTTAATTGACTCCTCGGTGTACGCGGAGGTCGCGTGTACGCAACGACGCGGGCCGCTGGACCGAGCGTCGCTGGCTCTTTGCCAATTCGCTGTGGAATATAGCGAAACACTGATGCAAGTTGGAGAGGGTTCAAAATCGAAGAGTACTCCCACGACGCGCGGACGTCGTAAACGGAGTAGACGATACGCGGCGGAGACGATTCTCTTCGCCCACTGGCGCGACGTCTCTAGACTCTCGCCGACTCGTTTTACGAGCTCGCAAAAAAAAAAAAAAAAAAAAAAAAAAAAAAAAAAAAACGAAAACGAAAAAAATGGAGAGAAAAACCCACAATAAGAATCCGTAGCGCACGCGTCTCGAGTCTCGAGTTGAGACGCCCGGAGCGCCGGGCAATCGCAATTTCTGCGCGCGCAGCGCGGACACGTCGCGTGCGCATGTACGACAAGCGCGAGCGCAACGAGAGTCTCGTGTCGAGCGCAGTCGCGACGCGATCTTCGCGACTGGCGTCGCGCGAGTCGCGACCCACTCGATCGTCGCGCGAGATAGTGCATCGCGCGACGGAGGGCAAGAAGTGAGCAAAACCTCCGCTCGTCGAGGCTCGTGGACGGTTCTCGCGGATGTCTAAGTCGCGTTGCGTTGGCTCTGCAAACGACTGATATACACGGAGAGAAGGATCTGATAAAATTTACCAATGGATCTAGTAAAAATTACCAATGCGCCTGGTAATTGGCCGCCATAGCCGCCATCTAGCTTTAAGTACGAGAACTATATAGTATATATATATATATATATATATATATATATATATATATATATTAGGGTGTGTCAAATAATAATTATAATATCTTTTCTTTTATATAGCCGCATGGGGGGGACGGGTCCGGGGGTGGATGATGGTGGAAAGGTACTGAAAAAGTTGATTGGTAAAAATTGAATAACCCGGACCGACCCTGTATAGGCAAAAATAATGCCTGAAGACGGGGGGACAATGCAAATAAAAAAAAAATATATATATATAGTATATATATACGCGGGGGACTTGTGGGGTCCCGAAAACAAACGCGAGGGAAGAAAAAAAAAAGGCGCGACGATCGAGCAGCCCGAGCAGAGCTGCAGGTGGCTCGAAACGGATTTAAAAATAAAATTTGGCTGATACGGCGGCTCGCTGCTCGAGTTCCGTCGCGCTCGTCCGATGAATATAACATCGCGCGCGCCGCGGCGGCGGCGGCGGCGGCGACTGCGCTGCTTGTGTCAACCGGCGCGCGGCATTTATTTTACGCGCCGAGGTAAATAAACGCGAGCGGTGCGCGTGGCGCGTATCGACAGACGCGGAGCAGTGCCGCGTCTTGCGTGCTTCGTGCATCTTTTATTCAGCGACTCGCTTCTAGCCCCCTCCCCTCCCTCCCCCCCGTGATGTGTCAATCGCGCCGGGCGAATCGCGGCGAGCGATTTATTTATTGTTTCTGCAACATTTTACCTCGGAAAAAAAGGTCGGACCGCAACGAAATATTTTTATGCAAAATAATGCAAAATAATTTGTGTGGAAATGATTTGCAAGGATCGAAAGTCGCCGGTCCCGGGGATTTGCTCAGGGTGCGAGATGCGCTTATGCGAGCAGCGAGAGTAGCTTGTTCAAACGATCTCGGGTGTCTTGTTCTAGCGTGAAGGATATTTAACAAGCGCCGAGGGGCGCCAGATGAGCGAGAGAGAAGAATATAAAGCGACAGAACGAGAGAAAAAAAAATCTCAAAAAAAAGAGAAGGCCAAAAGGGAGGGAAAGAGAAGCCGAGGCAATTACCGGATTGGCCGCGTTACTTAAGATAGTTTGGCGCAGGGTCTAATTTATGCATCGAGGGAGTCGGAGCGAAAAATGCTCCTCGCGCCGCCGCCGAGTGGATCAACGACGCGCGCGCGCGCGAAATCCGGGCAGAGTGTTGACTCGCGACGAAGAAAAAAAAATAAAAAATTAAAAAAAAAAAGAAAAGTTTTATATATATAGGAGCAAAACACGCCGAAGGATATAGCTAGGTACGTAGGCGATAAAACATGCCTACCGCGTGTCGTGTCGCGTTCGGGGGTTACATCGAACCGACGCGAGAAGCAAATGGAAAACGCGCGAATTAAATAGAAAAACGAAAGTGTCCGCGCGCGGGTCCCGTGTTCGCGCTAATTGACACTCGATTAATTTATATATATCGGAACCCGCCGCGATTATATTCGCGCCCGCATCGTCGCTCCTCGACGCTGCAGCGCCGCGGTCAAGGCACAGAGCCAGCAGCAGCAGCAGCAGCAGCGGGATTCATAAATTCCATTGATCGATCGCACCCGCTCAGCTCGCGCGCGTGTCGTACGTATTTCCGATATTTTTCTCATTCTTTTTTCCGCGAATCTCTTTTTTCACTCGCGCGAGGACGGAATTTCCGTGTCGTGTTAGATCGGATCGGAGAACACGAGCTGCGGATCGCGAGTCGGAGCAGACGGCGAAACGCGAGATGCGAAAGAGGAAATGATCATAATAATGCTAATAATAATAACAATAAAAATTAAAATAAACCAGACTGAAGGACCGCGGTCGATGGCCAATTGGCAATGTACGCACGCTATCTATAAACAAAAATTATATTTTATAGAATACAAAAAAAATGTATTATGTTTAATTATATTGTCAATAAAGCACGATTACTATACTAAAAATAAAAATAATAAAAATAAGAAAAATAATAATAATAATAATAATAATATTATAATAATAATATGTTTTCTCTAATTTTCAAAATGATTTTATGAAAATTAATTATATACGTCGTTCGCGTGAACCAATTCATTAAATCACATATTCAATTGATTGTATTACAAAATTAAATAGTGTAAATCACGAGATTCGTTTGCATAATATTTTCGCGCGGGCGAAGCCGACGACGTGTCCTGCGTGGCGCATTCATGCCGTGGGATTCACGTCGGACACGCGCGTCGTGCATCCCCGGCGCGCGCGCGCGGCGAAACGAGTCGTCGACGCGACGACGACTCCGGAGCGCCGCGGGTGTCCTGCACTCGCGCTGCGTTATTTCCACTGTCGCATTCTCGTTCGCGCGTTTGACCCATGCGACGTCATAAATATATCCTCGTTGCTCTCTCTCTCTCACACTCTCTCTCTCTCGCCGTGGGCGTTGCGAGAGTTGCGAGACGCTTCCCGAGAGCTTTCGCTTTTTTTGCCCCCCCCCGCGATCTTCTCTCGTCACGTCTGCTGTCGTTCGGGGAATAATAAACGGATGCCGGGAACGAGGAATTGTCGCGCGCATGCGCGAGCCCACAAATCTCTCGTCGGAAGATCGTGCAGGGCGAGTCGCCGGTTGCAGGGCATCAGCGGGAACCGCGTCGGTCGTGCTCGCGGACGTGGGAGTCGCTCGGCGTCGATCGAGAAACCGGACGCGAACGTACGAGCGCGACGAAACGACTTTTCACGCTCGTCCGGCAGAATAGCGATCTGATCTGAATTTTTATTTAAAATTGCGAGGATCCCAGGCAAAGTGTCGCGGAAGCGATAAATTCATTGTTTTCTCAGCGGTCGACGGGGGCGCCGCCGCTGGCAGCAATGAAATTTATGGGGTCGGACAGATCGTTAGACGACTAATCTGCCGCAGCGCTCATCCCTGGAATTTTCAGAGCAGCTGCTCCTGCTGCCACTGCTGCGCGCGGCTTCTGCCGCTCGTTCTCGAGGAGTCCTGAGATCCCGGAAGGATCTTCGAGCGAGTGGAGTGGTCGGGAGTCACGAGATTTCTTTTCGAACTATCAAAAAGTTCGTGAGCAACCATTGTTGCCGATTTATTCAGCATCTGATTGGTCGTTGTGAAACCGGCAACAGTTTGATGTGTAATATCGCGGAATTTGGCAGTTTGTCAGAAAAAAATGCGTTTTTCGCGTTTTTCTCCTCGAACTTTCGATTTTTCGGGCAAACACCTGTCGTTTTTGGAATCAGCGGAAAATTTGCCATCGGATAGGGTTTTTAAACTTGGCGAAATTGAAATTTTGTTTTCGCAAAAAATGCAAAAACGCAAGGGGGTCCGCCCTTGCGTTTTTGCCTTCCAAAAATTTGCGATTTTTTAGGGTCAACTTTAAAAATCTGCAAAAAATCGAAAAATTGAGATATATTGCGTTCCGCCTGGCGGCGTTCTTTTCGTTGAAATGTCTTTTTTCGAATGCAAAAAGAAAATGCCGATTATATTGATCCAACAGAAAAATGACACCGATTTTAGTAAAGTGCCAAAATTGGGAAAAAGTAAAAAATCGTTTTTATCATTTTTGTCGTCAAGTTTTTTATTTTTCGGGCAAAAACCGCGGTCGTATTTGGAATCAGCGGGAAATTCTCCATCGGATAGGGGTTTAAAACTTCGTTAAATCGAACTTTTTTTTTTCGCCCGAAATCGCAAGGTTCTTCCGTACGCTGGCTAACCGCTCCGACCGCGCGTCATTGTTCCTAGTTCGCATAAAAACAATATTGAAATCCTTGGATCATCGTCGATAATAAGAAGTACAATTCTCCTTCGCTCTTTTAAGGTTACTCGGTCCCCTTAAAATCGGCCAGTAGGCGCACACCGTCGAGCCCTTCGGGGCCCGGTGCGCCTCTTCGATTCGCGGAACGACTGGAGGTCGTTCAATATTCAAGCGCGATCGCTTCAAGACCGGCGGCCCGCCGCCGCGCTTGCGCGTTGACGTGTACAACACGTTACTTGGCGGCTGCGCGCGGCGGGAAGAGGCAAAGTTGACGTCGCGCCGGGCGCGACGCGATCGCACAACCCGAGGAGGATTCCGAGAGGCGCTCGCGTCTCTCGGCCCGGACGTGTGTATATATATCGCGCGGTCTCCGCGTGATAATGACAGACGCGAAGTAACATTATGCTAACCATGGGTCCCCCCCTTTTATTACACTTTTTTTATTCGTCACAATTTTTTTTTCTTTTTTATCTCTTTTTATTCTCTCTCTCTCTCTCTCTCTCTCTCTCTCTCTCTCTCTCTCTCTCTCTCTCTCTTCTCCCTCGTTTGTCCAGCGCGATCGAGAGGCGATTCGCTTCGGGGCCTCGGCTCCGGCGCATTTCATTTTCAATAACGATGCGCGGACCGAGCACGCGACTGGTTTTCGCGCGCAGCTTCGGCCGCGAATTTCCGGAGCGCGAGGTTCGTTTCACGTTCGTTCCACGATGAGTTTTATGCACCGCGCGCGACGCATCGACGAACGCATTGACAGACCGAACGACCGGATGACGATGCAGGGACAAAAACATTTTTTTTTATTCTACTTTTCCTTTCATTTTTTTTTTTTTTTTTTTGTTTGTTATATTTCGTCCGCGCGGCTGCGCACGGAACTTGCTGCAGCGAAATCCGCGCTATCTCGCGGTTCACGGTTGAACCGCTGAATTCCCAGGAGCAGACGGAGAATTTTCAAACGAAGATTCGGAGAACACATATTTTTTTTTTTATGCTACTCGCGATAATCGCCAGCGATCGGAAATTCTTCGCGCGCAGCGGCTGCAATAATCGACGCGACCGTGTTCACAGCGCCGAGCGGCTGGAGTACACGATCATGAAAAAAATATACATATAGTGACGTCCCCGTTTTTTCTTTTTTTTTTTTTTTTTTTTTTTTTCAAAGGAATTTACAAACATTTGCATTGCATTATTCGTACATCGCGATTTTTCCAATAATTCGTAATTTCAGTCACGTCCAACGCTCTGTCGATTTTGCTGCCCCGAGCAAAATCGTCTCGGCACTTTCCACACGAGCCTATAAACAATTTTCAACCAGCACGAAAAACAACGCGTTTAATTAATCTCTTTTCCCTCGACAACCATCACGACGACTCGACTCGCGCGTTCCATCCGCGCGCGTCGCGGTCTCGTCGAATTCCGCTCGGACTTTCACTCGGTCCATAGTTATTTATTAATTCACCGCAATTTTGCACATTGAGTTCCCGGAGCACGCACGCATTTTTCCTCCCGGACAGCCTGGGTGCAAACGTGCGAATTTCAATTTGAATAATGAGCCGCCGGGTGTTGATACTCGAACATTAAAGATAATCTCGTCGGTTTGCGTCGGCGTCGATCTCCCCGCTCGTATATACATATATAATAATAATGATAATCAAAATAATAACAATAATGATATCGCCTGGTGCGTAGCCCACGCGACGCGTCATTGGCGCAGCAGCAGCAGCAGCAGCGGCAGCTCTCGATACTTGCGAGGATCGGATTCACCGATCGACAAACGCGCCGATTCCCGATCTTCTCGAGTCGCGCATCTTCGCCGAGCGGACCGATCGCTGTATACTTACGGGAAACCGGCCGAGTCCCGGAGCGCAGAGAGAGAGAGAGAGAAAGAGAAAAAGAGAGAGATTGTGGATATCTGGGTTCGCTTCTGCGGCAGCCGATTACCCGGCCGAGAAATTGAAATCAGATAACAGTGCTCGGAGCACCTCGAACCCGGCAATTGCCCGGCATTTGCATTGGAATTACCTGACGAACGATCGTTTCGATCGGCCGCCGCCGACGCTGAGTCGAAGCAGCAGCAGCAGCAGCAGCAGCAGCAGAGAGTCTCGTTCCGGCTCAAAACTTTGTCTCTGCACACGCGCCTTGCGTTTTTCCGATTCGACTCAGCTGGAAAATATATAGATCGGCAGGGTGATCTATAGGTGTCGGGGGGTAAGCAAAAATCTTACAACCGGCGACCACGTGAGATCGTGTCAAAGGAAATTACTGTACTCGCGACGTGATCTCAGCTATCGTGAGTTAAGCACGAGAGTATAAAGCTAGATCGATCCCGCCGTCCAATGACAATGATGAGAGTAATCACATGGAATTTAGGCTCTCTGGCTCTTGGGACACAAACGTCATTCATCCGGCAGCCGTAAGTCAAGTAAATTGCAGACACTTTGAAGTGCGACTCGAACCTGCAATCCTGATCGTTCTGCGGCTCTGTCATCGATACGCGCGGAGCAAAGGAAAATTGTTGTGATTACCGATCTCGGTGCGGTCTTGCGTGATAAGCTACCGAGTCGCGTCAATTTTCTCCGTTTAACGCGTTTAATATAATATTCCATTTATTTTTAAATATAGCAAATAGATTTTTTTTAGATTTATTAAATTTCAATTCCGAGGTAATATAGGAAATAAATATATACGAATAATCCCGTCCATCGAAATTTCGAAATATTTTTTCGACGAAGCAGCTTCAATATTTGATATGGACAAATAACAACAAAAATTAAGAATCCCTTCAATCTGAAAAGCATTCACGCACGATTCGTCTCGATCGTGTCTCCGGGTTCATCGTGCGCATCGTCGCTCATTGTAACCTCTATGCAGCTCGCTCGTCAGCCTCCCCGTGTATTACGGAGGCAACGCGCGCACTACACTTTCAGTGTGCGATCCACGAAGTGTGTCACAGAGACAGGCTGGGCTATTAATAGCCGCACCACCGGCCGCGAGCGCGAGCGCTCGCGGCCGGTGGTGCGGCGACTACGTACGGGGCGACAGTTGATTCCGGAGCGCAGGTCTCGTGTCTCGTCGCGCGGTGTCGACGAACCTGCAGAATCGTGTTCGCCACTGCAGCAGCAGCAGCAGCAGCAGCAGCAGCAGCAGCAGCAGCAGCGGCTGCTGTTATGAAGCCAGGTCGCAACACTTTCAGTCATCGGACTATCGACAGCCACCACTTGACTTCTCTCCCTTGCCCCCATCTCCCCCCTATCCCCCCCAGGGGGATAGGGGGAAGGGGAAGGCATCGTCGAGTCTGCACTCACCAGTCCCACCGGCGTCCGTAGGGAAGACACGGGGTACACTGTCTCGCTTTATATACGTATATCGTATAATATAGTGTTGTACGTATAAAGCGAGACGCATATATATAGCTCATGAGTGTCCATAGATGGAATCGCGTGTACTTGTTACATCTACGGAATGGCGCGTCGCCTGGGTGGTCCGGGATGTGCGCGCCCCGCGTCTGCGATCGCACCGGATGACTATTGATTCCGGCGCAACGCCGGAGAGCCATCGATGCACCGCGCGATGACTTCTCAGAGACGGGAACGCGCGATGCCCGCACGGTGGGTGCTGGTCTGGTGGAGTCGATGCGATCCGACCGATAAAATCAACCCTCTCGAATGAGCGACCAAACTCTCCGGGGCGAAGTTTTTTTTCTTTTTTTTTCTTTTTTTTTTGGGTATGGTTACAGGGACCGTCATTTCCGGGCTTGGGCTGAGAGGTCAAGTGCGCTTTAATTGTACCGAAAATAATCGATACACCGCATCTCAATTTCACATCGCACTTGCGTTGGGAATTAATTTAATTAAATCGAGATTGAATTATGGGACTCTCGAAAACCGGTCGGATAATGTTTTCCAGTACACGTTTCTTTCAGATTGTCGATCTTCACTTTTTAATTGGTGTCTTCAGGACATTCGGATGCAGTAATTATTTTTTTTTTTTTTTTTTTTTTTTAAGAAATTGACTCATTTACGAAACCCGCAGCTTACATAATTTTGTAATTCGTTATTTTCCTCATTGAAGTCGCAGTCGACCATTGAAGTCGTCTCTCAATTCCGATGCTCCGAGGCGGCGCACGAAAGGGACAAACACCGAGTGGTGACCGCGCGCGGCGCATCGATCGACCGATAAAATCAACCCTCGGCGCGTCGTCGCCGACGAAAGTCCGAGAGGGATCTTTCGGTGTTCGGTTACAGCGACGACGACGACGACGACGACGACGACTACGACGGGGTTCGAGGATCGTTTCCGCCGGACCAGAGCGATCGGGACGTTCCCCGAAGCGGTCGAGAGGGTCCGGCTGCGCTCGCTGGACACGACCGACCGGCACAGTCGATATCGGAGGACCCGCCGCCTTATTAGTCGCAATGAGGAAGAGATCGTAGATTCCGGCGCGAACCGATCCAGCTCGCTCGTGTGCTGCTCGACACGTGACTCTTCGACTCGATCCTCGGACTCGACTCGTAAATTGCAATTTTCTAGCGGTATCCGTGAGCCATAGAGTCGAGGCTCGTGGATTTCTTCGGAGCGCAGGAGTCGCACTCGACTCGAGAGACTCGAGATCGACTCCGGTTGCCTCGCGGAAATCCAAGTCGTCGCTCGATCATCGAGGGCGGAGAATCTCATTTTGTTCCTTATGATCGATAATATACCTTCGATCACACGAATTTCAACACTCTCCTCAAATTAATTTTTATTCTTCGTTATCACCCTTATCGCTATAAAAAATTGTGGCTTCGATGTGGTAATAATTGTCCGAAATTATTACCCGAAAATCGACGAAGGATCTCATTCTGTTCTATATGATCGATAATACTTTCGATCACACGAATTTCAAGACTCTCTTCAAATTAATTTTTATTCTTCTCCTCCACTCTCATCACTATAAAAAATTCTGGCTCCGATGGGTAATAATCGATGTGGTAATAATTCCCCAAAATTATTACCACACAGACTTTAGAAAAAAAAAAAAAAAAAAAAAAAAAAAAAAATCCTCAATTTTTTTTCCGTCAGTAAATTGGGTATAAACGATTCGCGTGTCCCTCGATCAGCCCCGAGGCTCGGGACTTTATATTATCACGTGGTTAGCCAAATCACGAGTTATAGTGATTGCGGATTGCGCACAACAGACTCTCAAAATTCATACTAAAACGAAATAAAAAAAAAAACAAACAAACAAACAAAAATTAATTATCTCGCGTATCCTAAACGAGCGTGAAATTAGCGCTGAGGGGTTGGTAACCGCCAAAGCGAGTCCTCATATAGCGGCGTTCGCGTGGGACGAATCGGCGAAGGGGGCGTCGGCGTCGGCGGCGTCGGCGGCGTCGGCTCTCCTCGCTCGACCCGCGGACGAGCCCCGGGATCGCGTGTTACCGCGCGATGAATCAAAGCGAAAACAATGCGGGTAATTGAATATTTGAGGGATCATGATTTAAGAATCGCCATGGGCGATATTCCACGTGAGTGGCCGTCGTCGTCGTCCTCATCGTCTTCGTCGTCGACCCTGCGACTGCTGTTGTTTTATCGGCGGCTGCGGCAGCGAAGCCTCGTAACCCTATAAATAATCATTTCGGCTGCGCTGCACTCGACTCCGCGTTATTGCACTTTGGATGCAACACTTTGGCTCTCTCTCTCTCTCTCTCTAACCGACGCATAAAATCGCACACAACACTTTCGCTGCCTCTCCCACCGAAAAATCTTAAATCAAGAGCCCCTGACTCGCTCGCTTTATATGCAGAGCGAGCTTCGCACCACCGGCGAGCAGAGTAAATACGCCAAAAAGGAGAACGTCGAGTGTGGATCGAGAGAGGATCGAGAGGGAGAGGGACAGCGAGGCTGATAAGTAACGAGAATCGAGAGAGAGAGAGAGAGAGAGAGAGAGAGAGAGAGAGAGAGAGACGAGGATAGAGAGGCTGATAAGTAACAAGAATCGAGAATGCCGGACACGTAAGACAGGAGAGAAACGTGTACTCGACACCTCCTGGGCGCCTGCGCGATGAGAAAGAGAGAGAGAGATACAAAAAAAATGAAATATATAAGACTAGGGTGATCTCGAGGGTTGAGCGGAGGCGGCGAGCAAGATGGGAGAAGGGGTGGGAGCTAGGGAGCTGAGTTTAAAGAGAGCGAAGCGAGTGTATATAGCGAGTGCGGCGTAGATCGATAATGGCCGAGCGTATAGCCGGACACGGGGCCATCGAGGATCACGATAATTCTTTATAATCCGCGCGCACCTTCGTCGCCGTCGTCGTCGTCGTCGCTGCTGCTGACTCGATCGAGGATTTATCGTTGATCCTCGGCCGAGACGCGTGCGTGGACGATCGATCATCCGCGGGGTCCCTCGATCGTCTCTCTTTCTCTCTCTCTCTCTCTCGCTCGCTCTCTTCTCCTTTTACACGCCGAAGCCGCGTATAAGTTGCAGTGTGTACGAACTGCTGTTACTGCTGCTGCTGCACTGCAGACACTGAACTACACAGCCGCTACGTGATCTTCTCGCGGTCCCGCGGCTTCCTTCGTGGGAGGAAGTCGCGAGGAGGCTGCGCGCGACACACGAGCCATTAGTCACTGCTGCTGATGCTGCTGCTGCTGCTGCTGCTGCTGCTGTGGTAAGCACGAGACGTCAGAAGACGTAGGGAACGCGAACTCCAGAGTCGCACGGTCCGAATTGATAACGCTACGACCTCCTATGACACGCGACAAGCGGATCGCGATCGATTTCGATTTCACGATTCGGCATACACTGAGAAAAAAAAAGTAGTTGGAAGAACCAATAAATGGGTTTCGACAACCATTCGAGAGAGTTGATATAGCGTCAACTACTCGGTGGGTTATGGCAACTACTCGTTGGTTGTACGAACTACTCAGTTGGTCGAAGGAACTGGCAGGATTCATCTAATACAAAAAGTGAGGTTAGAACCGGCCTCTACGTGTATCGCTAGTGGCATCGATCACGAAGTATATTACTCGTGACACGTCTCATTCTTTTTTCTTTTTTAACAATAATTTATAAGACACACTGTTTCTCAAAATGTATCGCGCCGATCATTTCGCGGTCTCAACTACACTTTAAATTACCGACCGGGAAAAGCGGTTGGTAATGGAAACTAACTCGTGAGTTGCCGGTAACCATGTAAAGATACCGATGGTTACAGGAACTAACTCGTTGGTCGTAAGAACTATTTTTCCGTACCAATCGCGAATATGCTGGTTCACGTCTTCGAGTTAGTTGCTGCGACTAATTCGCGGTACAGCATATGCTGGAGATGGTTCTTCCAACTACTTATTTCTTTCAGTGTATACAGCAAATAAATCGATTTCATCACGGAAAAAAATAATGTGCTACTACAACCAAGAAATGAGTTGACACAACCAACCGATTATTCTGATTCTTCTACATCTCGCCTTATTTGTGTCAAGCAAAAGGAATTGGTTGCACGAGCCAAGTTCCGTTGGTAAGCGGCGCGTTAGTTGCGGCAACCAACCGAATAGTTGACACAACTATTCGAGTAAGCAGCACAAGTATATCCGATTGCTTGACTGTTCAAACCGCGTCATTTATTTTCGACATAAATAGCTCTACTTGTACAATGCATATTACACATTAGCGTAAATGGCATTACTACAGTTTTACTGATTCGCACCTCGAACGGCACACTACTGCGAAGTTAAAGAAAAAGTGAGGTTATGCCGGCAAGAGAGGAAACTCTCCAAGGATGCGAATAGTAGCCTCAACCATTTCGTTTGGTCGTGGCAACTAATGCAATAGATACCGCAGCTATTCACGTAAAACTGTGATACAGCAATGCGAACGATTAGTTGGCACAACCAAACTTTTTTTTTCCGTGATGCGAAGTGTCGACGTGGCGAGTCTCTCGGGGCGAGTTTCTCGAATCGTCGAAGTACACACGACGACGAAGATGCGATGATTTCCGGTTACTCCGGCGACGCCGCCGCCGCCGCCGCCGCTGAATGCGCCGCGCGTAAAACGCGCTGCGCCTCTGGCTCATCGTCTGCCAAGAATTCGACGAGAATAGAGAGGCACCCGGGGACACTCGGGGGTCATAACTCTCGAACGCGAATATCCGCCTCCAGCTCCTGCTTCGCCGCGTCCTCGTGTCATCCGCGCTATATCGCTGTATATATATGTTGCATTGTCATAGCTGCCCCGCCGGCGGAATTCTTTTCGTCGAGTCTTTCCGCTCTCATTCATCGAATAAGCTTCAACGGTCGCGCGTCGTTGGCGAATGCGACGTGCGGGAGATTTTCCTGGGCGTAAGAAAAATATACTTGGTAATACAGCTCTGCTGCAGCGGCGTTTGAGCTCCCGAACCCGAGACGAGAGTCGAAAAATAAAGGAGAGACGGAGCGAGGCCGAAAGAGGATTTGCCGCGCGGGCGCCGCGCGCGCCAAAAGAAAAGCTTTCGGGTTGCCGCACGATCGTCGTTGCGCCGCTTTTCGTGATGGATCCGTTGCCCGCGCGGCTCTCGCGTACGTTATCGCTGAGGCTTCGTATATACCGAAAGGGGTTTTAGGCGCGAGACTGAGACGAAGGGAGGGAGGGAGGGAGGGAGAAAAAGAAAAAAAGGAGAGACAAAGAGGAGAAAGCGAGAGGCATGATACGAGAGGTGGGGGAGGAAGCGAGACGCACGATACGAGAGAGGAGGGAGTGAGAGACACGATACAGTAAAGAGGAGGAAGCGAGAGGCACTGATACTAAAGGGGAGGAAGCGAGAGGCATGATACGCGAGAGGAAAGGGAGGCACGATACGAGAGGGGAGGAAGCGAGATGCATGTCGAGAGCACCCGGAGGCGACGAAAACTGGTAAGAAGCAGCGCGCGGCGAGAGAGACCGCGAGATGAGAGGGAGCGAATCCGGGCGCCCTGGACTCGGAGGCGCGAGAAAAGAGAGCAAAGGGACGAGCGCGACAAGGACCGCGCGTAGGTACCGAGTTACCGACCGGCCGAGGTTTCGCGTGAGCCGAGAGGGTCCAGATTCGTCGTCGTCGTCGTCGTCGTCGTCTCGGGCTCGTCTGGCGATGTACCTGACGCTACGTACTGATAAATGCGCCTCGAGTGCACCGGGCAGACCGCGAAGAGGTGGGCGACTCGCTCACTTTCTCTCTCGATCTTTTCGCTCTCCGTCTCGTTACTCTGATATTGGTTTATAGGCTCCGCGCCGTAAGATCGTTATTTATTTATATCGCGAATTTTTTATTTCGCACGGCAATTATTTATACGAAATTACGCTTCGTTATTTATCGCGTCATTCGCGTGGGAAAATAATGTTACCGATAACCGGGAGTGACCGGGGTGAAAATAATGAAAAATGAATTTTCGCGTTGATTAATCTGCCGTGTTAACCGCACAAATGACGCCACAATGTTGATCAACCGCGAGTCGAGTCGTATAAACGAGTTAAAATCTTATAAATAATTTTCCCTCTTACACTGTTAAAAATCCGGTGTTAAAAACAACACCGAGTCGGTGTCTATATAGGTCCACACCAATCGCGGTGATAATGAGCGGTGTTAACTGAGTCTGAAATACCGACTTTCACCTCAAAAAGTCAGAAGTCCCGTCTTTCGCGAATTATCAACAGATCGAAACGAAAATTGAAATACAGACGCCAGTAATGTGAATCTCGTTAATGAATTAGTCAGAACTTTGATATTCGAAAAAATAAATTACAGATCAATTACCCGGTAGAGAAATCTGTAATGAAAAAATCGATTTTTTTCTTCAATTTTTCGATAAAAACTGAGAAAAGCGACTAATTTATTCACGAGATAATAAAAAATCACACATGATACGTGCATTCATGCCTTTAAAGCAAAAAGTGTTATAATGCTTCGTCGGTAACACAGGGAAAATTTAACGAAACGGCTGGTGTTAATTTAACACCGTAAACAGTGTTAATATTAACACTGTAATAAGTAACACCAGGAAAAAGTCCACACCAGCAGCGTTTGACACCGTAGATTTTTAACAGTGTAGTCACCGATAAACGCCGGGACTGCAAATAGCGAGATACGAATGCTTCGAATCGCACACACGACTCGAACACGAAAATTGTCCGCTCGGAAAGCGTGTTACAACCTTCGACCTCAAGTGAAGAGTCGCGATAGCCAAAAGAATCGCGGAGGGTGCAGTTCGCGCGCTCTCTCTTATCCTCGCCTCGCGCGATAAAGACTCCGGTATCGCGGCAGATCGGTCGAGTCCGGCGAGATAAGGAATCCTGTTTCTTTTCTCGGCGATGCGCGCGAAGAGAGATAACAGGATGTGTATCATTCTTTCTTCCGTGTCTCGGGACGAGCCACACGGGTGAATCCCTCTCCGCCGCTCGCGATCCTCGCGAGCCGCAGCAGCAGCAGCAGCAGCAGCAGCAGATTGCAGAGTGCTTGGCGCATCCAAGGAGGTCGTTATCCTTTCGCGGGAGAAGAGCCGAAGGAGAGAGAGAAACAAGATGGAAAGAGAGGAAAGGGTAGAAAGAGAAAAAGACATAGGGAGAATTCTCCTTGTTAAGACGTTTCATCCTGTCAGAGTGAGTCCAAGTTCAACAGGGAATATTCTTCACAGCCTCTCGAATAACACTTAAAGTCTGTCGGTACCGTGAACGGCCGCACTCAATCAGTCAGGAGAACTCCGCGGCGGCATGGTACTACGCACCCGGAGTGGCCGCATCGGTGCGAAGAGCCGGATAGGTGGATATACAGCTCTACAGCTGTCGAGTCGAACGCCGCCGAGTTCGTACCTATAAAGAGAAAACGGCAGCGATTCCATCGTCTTGTGTCTTGCGCTGCTTCTTTTGCTCTTGCAAACGCGTACCAAGTGCATCAAGTGCAGCAACTGCAGCAGAGCTCCAAGTGCAGCAGCAGCAGCAGCAGCAGCAGCAGGACTATCGAGTCTCAATCGATAGACCACGATCGATCTAATCGATCTTTAAATACCCAGTTGGTCTCTCTCTCTCTCTCTCTCTCTCTCTCTCTCTCTCTCTCTTTCCCTCGATCCTTTCAACCATCAAGAAGCCATCCGGTTCTTCGACCCGGTTCACCCGCGAAATCCGGTTGGCTCGTTGGCTCTCGACCGGCGCGCGCCTCGATCCTTCATCGGCAGCTCCGCAACCACCACCACCACCACCACCACCACCGTCATCATCATCATCGCCGCGAGAAATCTTCCTTCTAGCGAACTCGAATATTTCGCCGGGTTCTCGTAGGAAAAAAAGAATAAAAAATTAGAAGAAGGGGAAACCGAGGGGAGGCTCGAAAAAATTGTCCCGAGGCGTCCGATACGCCCCTAAGTTTGGCTATGGAGGATAGATAGATGCGTCGATAGCTCGGGAGAACGACGCCCTCGACGATTAACTTTATTTTATATTGACGAGCGGGTTCTCCTCAACCCCCCCCCCCCCCCCCTTTCCGGCCCCCTCAGCGCGTGGTTGGTATCTCTATTAGAGTTTTGCATCGTATAATCGCCCTAGGCTCTCTCGGTATTTGATACGCGCTCGCGAGAGCTCCTCGCATCGACTGGGAACATATCGAGCGAGTGAAAAGAAGCGCTGAGAGCATTGATCTCTCTCGCTCGCTCTCCTAGCCCGTGTAATTATCGCATCTCTCTCATAATTCTTCTCTCGTACGATAATTCAGAGTTGCTCTCGGGGAGAGAGGGGGACGATTGGAAAAAAATATCCAACGGGCTTTCCAATGTATATTTAGTGCTAAATTATTTCTCTCAGCCCTCGACAACAATTCTTTCGCTTTTACCTCTTTTTTTTTTCGTGTCGGGCGACGCGAGATTATTCAATAGAGAATTTGTATGCAGAGCTACAGGTGCTCTTGCATTAAAAAAAAATTAAAAAATGCGAAGCGCAGCGCGAAATGCTCAATTTTTTTAATTCTATTTTAAACAAAAATCAACGCTATCGAAACAAAGTTTCTCCGAAGTAAAAAAAGGCTATCGACGGCCAAAGGCGATTTGACGTTTCCCGCGCACGCGCGATTCGCGAATAAATAGCGCACAGCGAGTGACTGTAATCTCTTGATTAATGAGGTCGTGAATCATCAGCGGCAGAGGCGCAAAAAAAAGGGGAGTGAAAAAAAATCGAATTGTCGAAGTGATTCGACGGCCTCCGGAGAGTCCACTGCGTGTACTATTATTTATATATATATAGTCGCAAGAGAGATGCGCGCACACTGTGCATATATATTCGCAGCAATATTTATCGCGCGATTTATTCTCGCAACTATAATAGAAGCGCGGGTGAGCTCCGCTTCGGCATCGCCCCGAGAAATTGCTTCGACCCCCCCCCCTCCCCCCCCCCTTCCCCCCTCGTCCTCCTCGTCGTCGTCGACTGGCGGCTCATGCCCTCAGCTTTTTGCCCTCTTTGCACCTGTCCATCTTATTTCGCGAGTCGGCCAACTCGGTTGATGGCTTTTACGAGACCGGAGCGAGGCTCGCGCGATTTCTGGATCGTTGATGCACCGCAGAGGAGTCCGCGGGTTAAAATTGGCTCTGCCGCGCGCGCGCGCTTGCGCCGCAGAAAATTTACTCGTTACAAACTTCGCAGCCGCGAAGTCGTTGTCCGCCACTTTGCCGCTTCGACCACCTGCGACTCGTTGCCGCGAGGAGCTGAAGTTGCGGCTAGAAATCGAAGTGGTGAGCGAGCACTTCAACGGCTGAAGCTTCGACCTGGGCTATTTTCGCGTTCGCACTTCCGCCCGCGGTCGTCAGTTCGTTTTCACGCGTCTTCCTCGACGCCTCAAAACAATATTTCATCTTTTGTTGTGTTTAACTAATCCTCGTAAATAATAAATAAATAGATCCGAGTCTATAGTTAGATTTATTGACGTTTGATCGACAGGTTCGTCAATTAGTCTGCCAATTATCGTGACGATAATAATGATAATAATAATAATAATAATAATAATAATAATAATAATAATTTCTGTTACAGTGGTAACAATAATAATAACAGAAATACGGACACGTGTCAGTTCATACTTTTTTTTTTCGTTAACCGTAATAAAATCTTTTTTTTCGTTCGCGGTTCGACAGCAATAAAAGTCGTGAGAAAATCGTCGAAACGATGTTTAACCCGGGGGGACCGATCCCCGAGCGATTAATCGGTGGACCGCGTCGTGTGGCCCGGGAACGGTAGAGAAAAAAAAATATATCGATTTCAGTGTTTCGCTCGCCTAAAGGAATTTTGAGGAATTTCCGGGGGCCCGCGGTGCGGTTTTCGTCCTCCGTGCGTTCACCGATCGCGGAGTCCCGGGCGGTCGGTGCTGCTGCGGCTGCGCTGCTGCTGGTGATTTATCGGGTCCGAGCAGCTGAAGGTGGACGAGCGCGCGTTCCGGGGTTATAAAACTGGGTTAAACGGCCGGTTTGTTTAATTACCGACGCGCGGTCGACAGTCGTAAAGAAGCAGACGACAAGAAACAGAGGACAGCGACGACGAGTCGCTCACGTGTCTCGAGTCGAGTGAGGGGGCGATCTCGCTGCTCACGAGAATCCCGCGAGAGTCTCGCGCGTGACGCGTAATGTCCTGTAGGACACGACCGGGCCGAGTCCCGCGGGCGCGTCCATAAACCAGGATAGGAGCGACGGTCGAGGAGGGAGCAACGAGCAGGAACAAGACAAAAGGTTCGAGGGAGGATCGAGAGGGATCGAGAGATCAACCACCCACCGTGTGCGACAGTTTACGCGAGACTCGTACGGTACACTTTACGACTCTCCTTCGATCTTCTCGATCCTCTCGATCCTCTCGATCCTGAATAAAGTGGTGCAGAGTCGAACTGCATCGCGATCTCCTTTTGATTCTTTTGTAAATTTCGTTTTTTTTTATGTTCCCTCTCCCCGAGTACAAAATAAGTATACACTGTTAAAAATCTACGGTGTCAAACGCTGCTGGTGTGGACTTTTTCCTGGTGTTACTTATTACAGTGTTAATATTAACACTTTTTACGGTGTTAGATTAACACCAGCCGTTTCGTTAAATTTTCCCTGTGTTACCGACGAAGCATTATAATACTTTTTGCTTTAAAGGCATGAATGCAGGTATCATGTGTGATTTTTTATTATCTCGTGAATAAATTAGTCGCTTTTCTCAGTTTTTATCGAAAAATTGAAGAAAAAAATCGTTTTTTTCATTACAGATTTCTCTACCGGGTAATTGATCTGTAATTTTTTTTTTCGAAAATCATAGTTCTGACTAATTCATTAACGAGATTCACATTACTGGCGTCTGTATTTCAATTTTCGCTTCGATCCGTTGATAATTCGCAAAAAACGGGACTTCTGACTTTTTGAGGTGAAAGTCGGTATTTCAGACTCAGTTAACACCGCTTATTATCACCGCGATTAGTGTGGACCTATATGGACACCGACTTGGTGTTGTTTTTAACACCGGATTTTTAACAGTGTAGTTTTATAACATTCAGCCCAATCCAGGCACAGACCAGGCCCGGACCGGAAATTGAATGAATTCCCGGTTCGCTGTGAATTTTCTACCAGGGTCCCTGGAAACCGTATATCGCAGTCTCTAGAGCGACGATCGCAGAGCCTCCCCGCCGTGAAATTATGGATATCGATTATACAAATCCGGATAATTAAGACGTTAAGAGAAACATGGGGGGAGGGGGATCGACGCGGGGTTCCCCGGGTTCGGGGTTCGAAGTCCTCCGGCTATTCACGATCTGACCAGACCAGCGTCGAATGCATCGAGAGAGGCTGTGTATCGGGTTTTCGCCCTAGTCGACGTCCGAGCCAATTCAAGTGGGGGCCCCGCCGAGAGCGAACGCGCGACTAATGGGGCCCGGATCGGATTTCTATTTCCGCACGAACGTTGCATTTTTATTTTTCTATTTTTTATTACTGTTTTCCATCTTAAGTGGGTAACTCAGATAGCTTAATGTCAATTGAAGATACAGTCGCGAATAATTTTTGTAATCACAGCTGCGACGAATCGTAGGAATTTTATTTTGCACCGGTGTCGAGTATGCAATCGGGGCCGACTGGTTCAACTATCTCGAACGACTATTAGTTCTCAGTCTACACGAGTTTTCGTGTTGCGCGTGCGACCGGCTCAGTGCCATAAGCACAACGCGACAACGGCGTTAATACACGAGCAGCGCGGGATATCGAGCTGGTGGTATCGGTTTTCGAGCCGGTCGAACGCGGCGCGGCGGCGCTGAGGAACGACCGGCGCACTATCGAATTACTCTGTTTACGCGTCGGGAGAATTTCGCGCTCGGCTCGAACGGCTCCGACGTCGACTCCGACCGCTGCTACCATGACTATTAATTTTTAGTGCATGGGTTTTTGTGTTTTATCGCGTTATATCGACTGTCCAATTGCCGTCGTAAACACCGGCAGATAAGTTAATGCAACTCGGGACAGTCGCTAATAGTTCGGCAGGACATTATAATTTTTTTAATTTTTTTTTTTTTTTTTTTATGGGCGAAGCGTTTCACACGGTCGCGACGATTAAATTGTCATTCGGCTGTGGGCCGAGTTCGATCGGCCAATAAAGTCGCCGATAATGGCGAGGAGGGTGGAAAAAAGCGTCAGTGGATGGAGATAAAAAATATACGCGGGTCTAAATAGTAGAATCGTAGCTCTTGAGCTACCTGGGGCCATCACGCGAGATCCATAAGCGAGACTCTCCTCTCGGTGTTTCCAGACGCGCGCGGCGCGAACCTCGCGCGGCCGTTTAACCCCTCTCGTTCCGGTCTTTCAATTTACGAATCTTCCCGGCGGCCGCCTCCGGATGTCTTCCTTTTTTTTTCGCTGCCTTTTTCTCCGCCTCGTCAGCGACTGCGACGAGCGGCGAGAACCCCGGATTTCGCGGATTGTAAGTCTCGACGGTTTCAACGTTGCCGACTGGATTTCATTTATTTTCGAGCGTATTTGCATTTGTTACAATGAATTTTTTTTGTGCAATTATTCACAGAATATTCAGTGCATTGTATATTAATTTTGCAATTCGTTATCTCGCGCTTAATCAGCTTGAAAGGCTCGAGTTATTATTATTATTTTTTTAACTCGATCCAGATGCTGGGAGATCGATCGAGCGATTAGAGATTAGATTTATTTTCGAGCGAATTTGCATTTGTTTCAATGAATTTTTTGTGATATTATTCAAACAATATTCAGTGCATCGAATATTAATTTTGTAATTTGTTATCTCGCGCTTAATCAGCAAAAAAGTCTCGAATTATTTTTTTATTTTTTTTTTATTTTTTTAAACTCGATCCAGATGCCGGGAGGATCGATCGAGCGCGTTTAATCGAAAATCACGCAGCTTTGTCTTGAATCGTGGCGCCGAGGTGGTCGACGATCTCGGTGCGGATTAATTTGCGGCAAAGCAGAGAGCGGCAAAGGCAGAAGCTTCGAGGGATCCGAGGGAGACGACGAGACGAGAGGAGCGGAGCGGCTTACAGATAACGAGTACTTATCGTTTATACCCCGCGCGCAGCACTTTCGGTATACCTGCGGGTAATGCAGGCGTCGGCGATGCCGCCACGAGACTATAAATCACCGACCATATGCGCGAGAAGGCAGAGATATTACACTATTAGAAGAGTTTCTTATACTTTGTACGAGGATCGACAGTTCAGCCTCGCGGATATCGCCGAGTCGAAGGTGAGGACGATTACGCGGAACACGCCGATTATAAAGTCGATGTGTCTGATTTTACGGATTGAGTCTTTCCGTCCGTCTCGTTATTCGCGATTTATTTCCGTGAGAGATAAATCACGGAATAAATTCACGAGGGATGCAATTTTATGTAGCATTGAACTGATGACTTAATAATAGGCAAAGGTGCGAGTTGCTTCTTCAATTTTAAATAGGAGTTTAAAAGTAATAGAAGGGTTCATTTTTTAGATAATTTTTTTTTCTATTTCTGTTTAGGGTCGGATGCCTCGAACAAAATTCTCGGTCGTCGTTGGGCGGCGTGCGGGCTGATGATGCTGACAATGGTGCCGCCGCCGGGTGTCGGAGTATCCACCACGCGCGGGTGCCCAGGGCCACCGGAGTCGCTCGTCTCCGGCGCACCGAGCCCGCTCGACGGTTCGCCGCTCTCTCGTGTTGGATCGGAATCGCGATAGTCATCCATAGGCGCCGCTCGAAATTCAATTCAATTTGTCCGAGATGCGCGCGCGGGGCGATTCATTTGTCATTTCTCGACGACGACGACGAGACTGACAATCGAATACTGAAGAGCACGAATGTAATTTAATTTGAACAGTAAATTTTTTAACTTATTTTCCAACCAAATATATTTTTTAACATAACATTTTTTTTCAGTAAAAATTGGAATCACGAAACTTTCCACACACATCCTGAAAAATGTATTTTTCAAACGCTTTTTTTTTTAGTAAAAAATTGAATCACGAAATTTTCCATAAACATCCAGGAGCCGAGGTCGAGCGTAACTCGCGTTGCTCGCGGGGCCGGCCTTGAGCCTTCTCGGGTTAATAACATTGTCAGTACTCAAAGGTATCGCGGCACCGTAAATTTCACACGGGGCTCCTCTCCGCGGCTGCGCCTCGCGCCTCGTTTCACGCTGGAGGAATCCCCATACGAATTTCGCAAGGTGGCAAAGGTCTCGCGCACCTGGTCCTAATGGGCCGCACGCACGAAAGTGAAAAAGTATATACGAAGGAGCTTAGAGTTTAGACGCTCCATCCCCCTCGTTTCGCTCGATGTGTTAACCCGGGAGCCGCGAGTGTGGTCCTCTCCCTCACCCCCCCCCCCCTCCCTCCCCTTCCCGCGGGACCAGCGGGATCAGCGCGCAGTCCTCCGTCGGATCTCGCTGCTGCTCGGCGGCAGCGAGAAACGCAGCGTCGGCGATGATCAAAGACCCCGCGTGCGAGGTCCGCGCGAGTATCGTTCGAGACCTGCCTGTCGAAAATTGCCAGGCGAGCCGATCGTTAGCCGCCGAATACCTGCACGAAGGTGAAATTGAAAATTTGAATAACCTACGCGTCGAGTCTCTCGCGGGGCTCTCGCGTGTGCAACGCTGCCATTGTGAATTACGCGAAAAAGAGCCAACGCGTAACTCGTATCGCTTTGTGCATACACTGTTAAAAATCTACGGTGTCAAACGCTGCTGGTGTGGACTTTTTCCTGGTGTTAGTTATTACAGTGTTAATATTAACACTTTGTACGGTGTCAAATTAACACCAGTCGTTTCGTTAAATTTTTCCTGTGTTACCGACGAAGCATTATAACACTTTTTGCTTTAAAGGCATGAATGCAGGTATCATGTGTGATTTTTTTTATTATCTCGTGAATAAATTAGTCGCTTTTCTCAGTTTTTATCGAAAAATTGAAGAAAAAAATCGATTTTTTCATTACAGATTTCTCTACCGGGTAATTGATCTGTAATTTTTTTTTTCGAAAATCAAAGTTCTGACTAATTCATTAACGAGATTCACATTACTGGTGTCTGTATTTCAATTCTCGCTTCGATCCGTTGATAATTCGCGAAAAACGGGACTTCTGACTTTTTGAGGTGAAAGTCGGTATTTCAGACTCAGTTAACACCGCTCATTATCACCGCGATTGGTGTGGACCTATATAGACACCGACTTGGTGTTGTTTTTAACACCGGATTTTTAACAGTGTATCGCTGTTCCAAACGACGAGACAAAAAAAGCTCTCTCTTTCCTCTTTCTCTTGTTTTATCCCCTAACCTACACTTTTAAAAATCCAGTGTTAAAAATTGACCCTTTGCAGTGTTGATAGAGTCCACACCTTGTCAACGTCTAGTGTTTAATAACTGGTGTCAATTTTCATCATAACCTCAAAATTTCAAACAATCGAGTCATTGTGATTTATCATAACCAACGCTGACTCGAATGACAAAGAAATAAATCATTTCCCCGCAAATGTTATTAATTTTCCGGCGCCCTCGAGTAGCGGTGACTGCCTACTTTTTTCTTTTATTTTTTTTATTTTTTTTATTTTTTTTTTTTTACGTGGTACTCGGCACTTGGTTCTCGCCTCGCGTACACTCGATGTACACTCGACTTACACACACCCGATAGTATCGTCCTTTGTCGAGATTTATATATATCGATCGCGTCTCTTTTTCTCCTCGCAGCCTCTGCTCGTTGCTCTACGATCGGCGCGCGATCGTAGAGCCGCAACGACGGGTTTGCCGCGTGACTAAAGGCGAGCTATGAAAACACGGAAAAACAGGAACGAGTCTCTCCCTCGAGTGTTAGGCTATGGGCAACGCGCGCAACTCGTTAACCCACGCGCCGAGCAACGTTAACCACGTAGGGCGTGGCGAACGCCGCAGCCGTCGTCGTTGTCGTCGTCGTCGTCGTCGTCGTCGTCGTCGTCGTCGTCCGGGCGCACCGGTCGATCCGTGTTTTGCTTATTTGCCTGGGCTCTTTGTATTTATATTGGCGCCCCTCGGGCGCCTTTCCCCGCGATTTTACGCGTGGGTGACGTACACGTATCTCTCTCTCTCTCTCCCTCTCCCTTTCTCCCTCTTCCAACGCTCTCTCTCTATCTCTCTCTTTCTCTTCGTTACGGTACTCGTCGATAACGAATCTACGGCTCAGTGCGACATTGGAAAAATCGCTCGGTGCACAATTTCCTGTTGGGTCCGACTATATACGACTCGGGACAGGAAATTGCACGACAAATCCGAAAACATACGTTGATAACGCGGTGATAACGTCTCGTTATTGTCATGTGGATTTATAGTCAATGATTTTATCATCGGGTATTATAATTCGTATTATAATATTTATCGACGAATTTTATTATCATTATAATTATAGTGTAATGATAATAATGATTATTATTGGTGTTGTTTTGTTGCTGTTATTATTATTAGACAGCCCCCAATGATTTTTCTGTGGACGCTCGTAAGTTTCCACGGAAAACTAGATCAGATTAATGGGGGTTAAAGACGTCTCGTGACCCTCTAAGGGTCTCACGTGTCACGTAACAGGACCGGATGCGCTTACCTCCGGCGTGTGGCTCGTATCACGCCGCAAATTCGACACCTCTTCGCCCCACTCGCACTGACCTAGTCCCGATGGCTGGACGGACCGCGAGGCGAGAGAAATTCGTCAATGTCCAATAATCGGCGGTGAGTGATCGACTCAAGAGTCTGGATTTACTCAAGAGAAAAAAAAATCGACGTCCACAACGCGGCCACATTTTTTCGATTGAAAAAATGTGCGGCGAGGAGAGAAAGACAGTTCGACGACTGCGACGAGAAAATTGACGAGGGAGAATGAAAAAAATATATATATATATTGAGGCGTGAAAAGGTTTCCGTCGCACCCACTCGAAACTTTCTTCTGCTTTCCTCTCTCGTCCACCCACGAAAAAAAGAAGGCGGCGACGGTTTTCACGCGCAGTGGACCTGCTGCTGCTTTTCCTCGGTGCTTTCTCAGGCTCTTGACCGAGGAGCTCCGCTCGGGGGTTTAACGAGGGAGGCGGGCGCGAGAGTGAAACACGCTTTTTCAGTCATCTCGCCGGGGCGCCGCCAGCAGCAGCAGCCTCCTCCTCGTCGCACAGGCCATTTGTCCCCTCTCGCAACATACCTCTCCTCTCTCTCGCGCGAGAATTCGTTGCGCTCTCTGTGACTAATCATTGGTAAATAAGGCAGCAAACGACCTATGCACCCCTCTCCCTCTTCTGCGTAATTAATTGCCCATCGTGCGTTAAATTTTCCCCATAGCGCGTCTCGATTCTTCGTTCAACACCAAAACCCATTTCCGAGAAAACACGATGTCATTTTTTTCAGAAATGGCGCCGTGATCATTCTCTCCGCGCGCGGAGGCTGTGCTGGAAATGATTGTTATTTTTGGTACATTTTTCTCTGTCACAGTTCGAAAATATTTCGGTATAAAAAAATAAAATCGTGACGTGAAAAATACGTCTCGAAAAAATAAAAATAAGAATCAAGCGGAATTACCGCTCTTCAAGTTCCGACAATCGGCGCGTTTTTCTCTCTCTCTCCCTGCCCGCGACTGCGCACTCGAAATCCCGTAAGAATTGCCTTAAAGAATCGCAGAGGGATCCCGTACAGCGCGTGACCTCGCGGAATGCGCACGCACGAACCGCAGATCGATCTCGCGCATCATGCACAGAGCGCACAATACACACACGCACCCTGAAATATATATATACATACACATATAAATATAAATCAGTATCGTGTACACTGCAAGATCTCGGAATGCGGATATTTCACGCAATTACGCGCGAGGAATTCCGTAATTCTCATTCTCTCCTCGCGGCCCGCGCGCGCGCGATCATCGACAGGTTAAACAATAAGCGCGTATAATTAAGATAGCGATCGCTGGTTGGTGCGCAGGCGCAGGAGCGAGACGCGTTCGCCACTGCGCAGCCGCCGCTGCTGCGGTGAGCGATCAGGCAGCTCGTACATCTCCTCGCAGTTGGTAATAATAACACCGAGGAACGTGCACGAAAAAAAAAAAAAAAAAAAAAAAAAAAAGAAAAAAAATGTTGCGAAGGGTTAGAAGGGAAGACTGCTGCTCGGTGGTTTTCGCGAGAGAGGCGCTCGCGTCTATTTTCACACCGCGATACCGATCTTCTCACACGTCGACGACGACGACGACGACGAGGGCTTCGCATTCGGGAGCGAGAGAGAGAGAGAAATAGTGAGATGGCAAAAGAGAGAAACAGAGAGAGAGAAGAGAAAGAGAAAGAGAAGGCGAAAGAGAGAGAGAGAGAGAGAGAAATGGAAAAAGAGAGAGATTAGGCGGCGAGCAGAGTTGATGGAAGACGGAGAGTCATAGTCATGGGAGGCGCGCGAGCTTTGCTGCTAATCAGATTGAAATTAATCAAGCCTCAATTAAGTACTCGATTACACCGGATTCCTGCATAATTCGAGGGCGTTTGCGCGCTCCAGAGGCTCCGGCGCATTATCCGAGCCGGGCGATACTCGATCCTTCTATTTCGTCCCTTCTGCTTCTCCTCCTTCTTCTGCTTCTTCTTCTTCTTCTCGTGGCGTCTCTCAGTGGTCTTCTTTCCTCCTTGGCTCGCGATGTTCACCTGCGTGTCCACGTGGAAAATATCGCACGTCCGCGTCGTTCTTCCAGCGCCGCGCAGAGAGCGCTGCGGAGAACGAACGAGGGTGTCGACTCGTGCGCCGCCCTTTAGACGCGAGCGAATGTGCGCAGACGTCGTCGTCGGCGGCGCGTCGGTGCAGCGCGGGTTCCGTTTCCAGGCATAAATCAGTCACTTCCGATAGACGACGACGACGACGACGACGACGAGCGCGCGCGCGAGGCCTACGAGGAATGTCGAGGGGTCGAGTCGGACCAAATGGAGTTGCTCGGCTCTGGTAAACCGAGTCGCTGGTTTTGTCGACTGTGAATCGGTGGGAAGAAATTCTATCGAGAGTGAAACTTATTTAAAGTGCTAAGATTTTTTCGTCCTAGAAGAATAGAAAATTAGAGCTAATTTTTATTTTATTTTATTTATTTTTTTTTCAGAGTAAAACTAAATATTGAATTCAATTTAAAAAAATGTAAACTTGAGCTGAGAGTTTTTTTTCGTCTTAGACGAAAAGAAAATTGGAGCAGATTTTATTTTAATTTAAACCGAGTCGCTGGTTTTGTCGACTGTGAATCGGTGGGAAGAAATTCTATCGAGAGTGAAACTTATTTAAAGTGCTAAGATTTGTTCGTCCTAGAAGAATAGAAAATTAGAGCTAATTTTGATTTTATTTCATTTATTTTTTTCAGAGTAAAACTAAATATTGAAATCAATTTAAAAAAATGTAAACTTGAGCTGAGAGTTTTTTTCGTCCTAGACGAAAAGAAAATTGGAGCAGATTTTATTTTAATTTAAACCGAGTCGCTGGTTTTGTCGACTGTGAATCGGTGGGAAGAAATTCTATTGAGAGTGAAACTTATTTAAAGTGCTAAGATTTTTTCGTCCTAGAAGAATAGAAAATTAGAGCTAATTTTTATTTTATTTTATTTATTTTTTTCAGAGTAAAACTAAATATTGAATTCAATAAAAAAAAATGTAAACTTGAGCTGAGAGTTTTTTTCGTCCTAGACGAAAAGAAAATTGGAGCAGATTTTATTTTAATTTATCTACTGTTTCGGAGTAAAAAAAAATATATTGAATTTAATTTAAAAAATTGAGCTTTTACTTAGGACTTTGGAGTGAAAATCTGCAGTTAAAAATTTGCAGTAGACTTGACCTCGCGAACCGCGGAGGATGAGACAGCGAAAATGCGTTGTGTGCCTAAAGACGTGGGTGTTCCGGGCCAGGACGGCATCGCGATAATACGCAGTCCCTTTCGATGACCCAAACGGCTCGAGCGAGAGAGGCCCCGAGAAATCGTGCAACACCTCGCGCGAAACGCGCGGTTGGGTTGTTATGGGAGGAGCGCGAACGCCTCGTGGCACCCTCGGCCGGCGCGTCACGGTTAATTAAACTTCTCAACGGGCAAACCGCTTTATTCCGTCACGCTCCGGAGCTTCGGAGTCTTCCTCCTTGTCACGAGGAAAAAAATAAATAAAAAATAAAATAAAGAGGAGCGCGAAAAAAAGGGACAGACGAAAATCTCGGCGAGCGCAACGCGCGCGCCAGTTTCGATTAATATTCGCTCGTTTAACGTGTAACGCACGCGGCCAGCTGGACCGGCGGGACGGACGAATATTCGAGAGCGGCTTTTGCTTCGACAATTTCGCCCGGGATTATCGGGAAGCCGACATCGCACCGGGCAACCTCCGACTCCTCGTTTTGTCTCGTTTGCCTTTCGTGCGCATATCGCGATTTCGCGTGCGATTATTAATTTGCACGGAAAGAAATCGCGGAGGCGAGTCGCGACGGTCGACATTATCGGCGCCGCGGCCACGACGCGACGTGAGAAGTCGCTGCACTGTTAAAAATCTGCGGTGTCAAACGCTGCTGGTGTGGACTTTTTCCTGGTGTTACTTATTACAGTGTTAATATTAACACTTTTTACGGTGTTAAATTAACACCAGTCGTTTCGTTAAATTTTTCCTGTGTTACCGACGAAACATTATAATACTTTTCGCTTTAAAGCCATAAATGCAGGTATCATGTGTGATTTTTTATTATCTCGTGAATAAATTAGTCGCTTTTCTCAGTTTTTATCGAAAAATTGAAGAAAAAAAATCAATTTTTTCATTACAGATTTCTCTACCGGGTAATTGATCTGTAATTTTTTTTTTCGAAAATCAAAGTTCTGACTAATTCATTAACGAGATTCACATTACTGGCGTCTGTATTTCAATTTTCGCTTCGATCCGTTGATAATTCGCAAAAAACGGGACTTCTGACTTTTTGAGGTGAAAGTCGGTATTTCAGACTCAGTTAACACCGCTCATTATCACCGCGATTGGTGTGGACCTATATATAGACACCGACTTGGTGTTGTTTTTAACACCGGATTTTTAACAGTGTGTGTCAGCTGACGATTCGTCGTTTTAAGGGGGAATGTTTTTTTTCGTAATGTTAAATGTAGCGAAATAAAAACATTTCCCTCTTAAGAAATTACGAACGAAGATTTTGTTTAAATCAAGGAATTAAAATTTAAAAAATAGATTAAAACATTGGGGTGACTGCGACGCGGGGATAAAAAAAAAAGAAATCCGCTCGTTTCGTTGATTCGCGTCTCGATTCTTCTGACAACACGAGTCAAGGCGCTCCGAGTATATATACGTCACCGATATATCTGATGACAACAATGCGAACGCCATTGGCCTGATTGTATCACTTGTAGAAACGATGCGCGACGATTTTTACGACGTTCCGTCGAAAGTGCATTAAACTACGTGGCTGCAGCTTCGAGCGAGTCGCACGAGAAACAAGCGAGAGACTCGAGCGAACGACGATTCTCCCACAATTCCGTCGATCGTCCGGCCCAGCCGGTCGCAGTCAAAGGGGTTGGAACATCTCGAGGGGGGACGGGGGATGAGTGCAACATCGATGGCAGCAGCAGCAGCAGCGTCACCAAACCCTTTGGACACTGTGGTCCCCGAGTTTCTCGAGGGGAAAATAGCCGGAATTATCCCACCGAACGAGTCGCAGGAATCCGAAATTGGCTTTTTCCTCGTTGCTTCGTCGCCCAAATGTGACACGACTACAGAGTGAGAGAGACAACGAGGGGAGGGGGGGAGGGGAAGGGTGACTTCTTGTAACTCGTGAGAAGATCGAAGCCTCGTAACCGATTCTCGTTCGCATCCCTCGTGTCTCGTTCCCGAGATCGAAAATGCGCTAACGATCGTGTTCGAGTTTTCCTCTCGTCCTCTTTTTCTCAGCCTCGTCTGGCGCTCTGGTCGCACTATAAAAGGCCGCATTTTTTGGTCGTATGATACAAGTGTGGGGCTCATAAACCGACACAGATTTCTATCGATTTATGACCACATTTTTTAATGATTTTTTTTTTAATTTTTGGTTTTTTTTTAGGCTATTACATTTTTTACTTTACTCGATTCCGATGACTTTGTAGCAATTTTCGAGCCAAACATTTCGGAAGAGGATGAACTTGAATAAACCGATGCAGTTTTCCATATAGATTTTTAACCACATTTTTTTAATGATCGTTTTGCTTCCTCATAGAGGAAGCTTTGTTTTCGTGAAAAATTTTTTTTTCGAGATTTTGATGTCAGTAGACTCAGAATGGTCCAAAACGTCGAGAAAAATGGTTTGTGCGAAATGTCTGTATGTGTGTGTGTGTGTGTGTGTGTGTGTGTGTGTGTGTGTATGTGCACGTTTCGTTGTTTACACGATAACTGTCGCAATTTTCGATGAATCTTCTTCAAATTTGGCATGTGAGTGGGCTATCGATGCTGTTTGGGATTGTAGTTGACGCGAATCGGTTCATAAATTCAGATTTCGCAGCATTTTGAAAATTTGGCAAAAATTGTTTTCACGATGTAACTTCCGTAAATTGAGAGATATAGGGATGAAATTTTGTACGTTAATAGATCACCATCAAACCATGATCTGTACCAAATTTGGAGAAAATCGGTAAAGCAGTTCCCATGTTATTGCAATTTCAATTTTTTTCGAATCTCCGGAAGTAAATTTAGCTCCTATTTAGTTGCTAATTATATTTAATTATTTAGTTGCTATTTAGTATTATTTAGTTGCTAATTATATTTATTATTATTTAGTTGCTAATTATATTTAAAAAACTGTAAAATATATTGAGCTCAAACAAGCCTGCAAAGTAGAACCTTGCAAATTGCTTCCTCTAAATTTTGCACTTTTAACGAAGCTTCCTCTATGAGGAAGCCAAAACCGATCAACATACTTCCTCATAGATGTAGCTTCGTTAAAAGTGCAAAATTTAGAGGAAGCAATTTGCAAGGTTCTACTTTGCAGGCTTGTTTTTTTTATTTCGGTTTAATTTTTACGCTATTAAATTTTGGATTTTACTAAATTCCGACGACTTTGTAACAATGTCCGAGCGCGTCTGACCAAACAATTCGGAGAAGGATGAAGTCGAAAAGACCGAAGAACTGGAGATGTTTCCCCGTCGCACCCCGGTTTATCTCACGATCGTGCTATAATTTTGCCAAGTTTATGAGATTTCACGTGAAGGGGGTTGTGCTCGTGTGTTCCTCATCTGGAATGTTCGGCCCATGCACCGAGGGACAATGCCGACTGTGGTCGCCAGAGACATAGACATCTTTTTCAGGACAAAAGGAGACACAAGACCCCCGGAGGTCCGAAGGTCCCTGCTTCGGCTATTGCAAGACCGCGCGCGGCGATAAGATCAAAGTGTGGCAAGAGCGCCCCGCGTTTATAGGGGTGGAGCGAGAAGATGCGCGCGTTTCCCAAAAAAAATTCTCGTGGGCTCAACTTTACCCGACGGTGAAAAAAAATACTGACCGAATTTGTCCCGTAGACGAAAACCACCAAAAAATGCTACAATAAATGTTTCAATCCCCAAATCCAAAAAATCAACTAAACGAATAAATTCCAATCCCGATTTTTCAATCCCAAGTTTTAATTTCCGATATGCATCGATGACATCAATCCTCCACCGGCGATTAATCGCTCGATTATCAATTATTAATCGCACCCATTAATTCGGGCGAAAAAAAAAAATTGTTTTGATTTCCAATTAATTTTTCCAACAATTTTCTCCGACCAAATACCGGAGACGTGAAAACATTCCTGAAGCGTTTGAGGCCGAACGCGCGATTCGCTTACGAATATAGAGATCTCATCGTCGCAGCTCGCAGCTCGTTGGAGAAATAAGTCGAGACACGCCCCGATCGTGCCTCATCCTAGGTAAACCTATAACGACGTTGTTACTCAACGCTCCTCTCTCGCCAATGACTCGTGTATCGATGCGCAACCGCAGCGCTCTCGACGATTTAATTACATAGTTCGAGGCTCGTAAATTCGTCGACCATGCAACGAGCTCTCGCTCGCGCGGAGCCCTCGGAGGTGAATTGAGTCGTGAAACACGAACTCGAGACTCGTCGTCACTCGTCGACGGCGACGAGTCGCTATGCTCATTGACATTCCGACCCAAAACGAGCAGGAAAATTGAAAAATAAAATTGAAAAAACCCACAAAATAAAGATAACGAAAATCAGGAAGATTGAATCTCGTTCTCAGAGTTCGCAGAGAGGAGTCGAGGAGATCGGCGCGGGACTCGCGCGAGTCGAACGAGTCGAGTGAGGGGAAGAGACAAAATTCTGGGCATAAATCTACGGCGGATGGAATAACAGAGCCGGTGCAGAGGGCGATGCCGAGGGACCATGAATCATACGCCGACCTCTCTCTCTCTCTCTCTCGCTCGCTCTTTCGCGGCGGCGCGTCGAGCGTGCGCATAGACTCGGTCGTGCTTCATACAGCCTCCGCGGTCCAGACGCGAGCGGCGATCGAGGCGCAGCGCCTCGTGCTTTACGTCCTGTCGCTTTCGTAGTCTCCGTCCGCCGCCGCCGCCGCCGCCGCCGTCACGCCGAAACCCCCGCGCACTCGGGCCCCACACGGCCCACGAGCCCACAGCGCACGCACGAGGCTCCTATGCAAAGGAGAAAAGAGAGGAAAGAGAAAAGATGATAAAAAAAATAGAGAGTGCCCGATGCTGAATGCATATACGGGAAGAATCTCCTAAGGCGAGTGAATTGGGTGGTCGACAGAGATTAGGGGAGGTCCTGGATTTTTTTTTCTTTTTTCGTACAGGTGGAGGTGGACGATAGCGACGTAAACATGATATAAACGTGCGGAGCGAAAATTCGTGGTTGGAAAAAAATCGTGACGAGAGTCGCGGTTGAATTTTTTTTTTTCGACAAAAAAGATTTTTCGCTTCGTGAAGAATATTTTCTTAACTGTTTCAGGATTTTTCGGGACTGCAACTTTGTTTTACGTTTTGTCCGGCAATTTTTTTTATTATATATATTTTTTTAGTACAGGCGAAGGTGGACGATAGCGATGTAAACGTACACTGTTAAAAATCTACGGTGTCAAACGCTGCTGGTGTGGACTTTTTCCTGGTGTTACTTATTACAGTGTTAATATTAACACTCTTTACGGTGTTAAATTAACACCAGCCGTTTCGTTAAATTTTCCCTGTGTTACCGACGAAGCATCATAACACTTTTTGCTTTAAAGGCATGAATGCAGGTATCATGTGTGATTTTTTATTATCTCGTGAATAAATTAGTCGCTTTTCTCAGTTTTTATCGAAAAATTGAAGAAAAAAATCGATTTTTTCATTACAGATTTCTCTACCGGGTAATTGATCTGTAATTTTTTATTTCGAAAATCAAAGTTCCGACTAATTTATTAACGAGATTCACATTACTGGCGTCTGTATTTCAATTTTCGCTTCGATCTGTTGATAATTCGCGAAAAACAGCACTTCTGACTTTTTGAGGTGAAAGTCGGTATTTCAGACTGCGTTAACACCGCTAATTAACGCCGTGATTGGTGTGGACATAAGTCCACACCAATCACGGCGACTTGGTGTTGTTTTTAACACCGGATTTTTAACAGTGTAATATAAACGTGCGAATCGAAAATTCGCAGTTAGAAAAAAATCGTGACGAGAATCGCGGTGGATCTTTTTTTCTAGCGACAAAAAAGATTTTCCAATTCCCTGTGTTAAGAAAATTCTCTCGGCGGCTATTTCGGGATTTTTCGGGACTGCATACTTTCTTTTTTACGTTTTTCGGTAATGCAATCTCCTCGCGAGCTGCGGCGGTTGTTTGTCTACGGCGACGATTGTGCTAATCGTTTTGTCCGGCGACACTTTGGGTCGCGACGCGGGATCGAGAAACACGAGGAGAGAAAAAGAATCCGCGTTGTGTCCCTCCGCCCGCGCTACCGTGGGACTCTCGTTGCTGGACCGATAAATTACAGGAGGATCCGCGACAAGTTTCTTCTCCTGCTGCTGCTGCTGCTGCTGCTGCTGCTGCTGGCGAAGGACGTCGCCCACGTTGCACGGCGACAAATTTGCCAGTGGTCGACAAACGCACCCGGACAGCGAGGAGAGATGTTTGTTTTGAGGCGTCTCGGCGTCGCGTCGTCCGGCCGTTCGCCGGCCGCAATTCATTGTACATATTACAATGAATTGCGAAACGCGACCGCAGATTCGCCACCGAGTCGCAATCTTAATTAACCGGCGCTACGCGCTACGTGATTCTCGTCACGCGCGCTTCTCACAACCGCGTCGACTGTCATCGAAGACTTTTATTACAACTGACGCGCGGCCGAACCGCAGAAGTCACGAGTCGTCAATAATAAACAGCCGTAGACTTCGTAGAACAAAATCTTAGTCACTTCCGAGCTGCGCGAAAAAATCGTGGAAAAAATTGTCAATAAGTCAAAACTTCCTCCATAAGAAATAAAAAAAATCCAGAGCACCAAACATTAATTACCGCGCGTAAATAAATTACGTCAACGCTTTCGCTATAATTACAAGAACACCAAAGAAACCCAAACGAAAAATGTTTCGAAACACAACGACGAAAAATAACAAATCGCCGGCACTCAATAATCGCCGCCGGCAATTTCCTGTTGCATTAGCACCGCGAAGTATCTCAATTTATCGGCACCGCGACGCGCGGTAATAATTACCGATCTGCGGACTAATCATCGATTTATTTCCCCCGCGTGGCGATTCATTATCAAAACAAAAAACAAAAAACGTAAAAAAAAATCGTACAAATTCCAGTTTGCGAGTTTGCACATACA
Organism: Itoplectis maculator; assembly: GCA_964034905.1. Taxonomy (NCBI): domain Eukaryota; kingdom Metazoa; phylum Arthropoda; class Insecta; order Hymenoptera; family Ichneumonidae; genus Itoplectis; species Itoplectis maculator. The sequence continues at coordinate 977,760 of OZ035863.1, forward strand.
TCACGAAATTCCTATATACATCATATTCGTATATCGCAGGAGTCGCTGGCGGGGCGCTCGTGACAAACACAGACGGATCGGCGGCGATTCGCGGGCCGATTGCGCTGCACGCACACAACGCACGATGCCTGCTGCTGGAAACGTGTGCGCGCGATCCAGAAACGATGATTTATATCTCGGGCCAATTAGGACTCCGGCGATTCTAAATCAGTGCAACACGTATATTCCATTTCATTCCTCATCGAGTTCTGCTGCTGTTGCTGCTCGAGGAGAAACGACGCCGGTCGCTTCTGCCTCGTTCCTCTCTTATTTCTTCGTGCGTAGTGGATCATCGGCAGCGGCGGCCGCACTCGACCAGAGCCGAGGAAAAGAGAAAAGAGAGCAAAGCGAGGAGAAAGAGAGGAGAAAGACGAGAGACAGGCGATTTGGAGAAGGAGCGAAACTTTAAGGCGGTTCCCACCCACGTGGACTCGTTATAGATTTTATTGTATCAACAAACAGGCTCGTTTGTTCGGTACCCTGGCGACGTCGATACGATTTTTCACGCGCCTGCGCGTAACGCATATATACAAATACGTATAGTGGATACAGTGGACCAGGCGGGGCACGACATCTTCTGTCGACGTCGGCGCAGAACAACCGGCGACGGGGATCGCGCGCGCGCGGCAAATTGAAATCAATTCGTCGTCCGGCGGGTGCTATTAGCGCGAGAAGCACGCGCGCCTTCAATCAGTCGCCGAGAGGCGGCCGCCGCCGCCGCTTATTTCACATTGCACGGCTGACCCAACAGAAAATTAGTACCCCGGGCCTCGCGGGCGATTCCGATCGCCCGCGTGGGAAGCCCCAATGACGAGCTGCCCCGCGCCGACGACGGCGACGACGACGACGACGACGAGCAACTCCGGGTCTTTATCGTTGACAAATGCGATACAATAAAGGATATCGTTGCAACGGTAACGAGACCTCGGTGCCCCGGACTCGTATCGATATAACAAACAGACGGGGCTGACCTACCGGTTATTACGTTCGATAAATAATCTCCTTTCGACGCGTTTGTTTTATCTTACAAGACGCACCGACTCGCCATACTTGCGATACAGTAAGAAAAGAGTTGGTTCGACAAATTCAACGGTTACCGACTGTCAAGTTAATTTTTTAGTCAGCTTAACAATATTGTTTTTTACGTTAAACATATGTTTGACTGCTTAACCGAGAAACAATTGAAGAAACAAACAAATTTTTTGGTTGCCCAACGTTTTTTTTCTCTGTGTAGTCCATTAATTAAATATAATTTCGAAATAATTCAAAGAAGATTTTTTTTTCGTAAAGTTGAAAAAACCGTGCTCATATATTTTAAGAGAATAAAAATAAAATATATTTTTATCTGACGCGTCAGGTGCGCGTTAATCGACCCGATTTCGATAAATTCCTGCGGTAAAAGCCTCTCTCATTGTTTTAGAATTTCCACAAAGCCAGAAACGCTGACAAGTCATCCGAGTGTCAGTAGCCTCCGGGCGGAAGGACATGGAGCGTATGTACAAAAAAAAATCCGGGGATGCAGCGCGCGCCGTAGCGATAATTCACTCTCCCTCTCCGAGTTTCCTCGAAGCATAGAGAACCGAGTGACGCGCCCGCCGCCCGCTCAACGCGCGCGCGCGCGCGCGCGAGACGTTTTTATCTTTGCATTAGTACGCGCAGCCGCGCGTGTGGTCCGAGCGAGCGAGCCGGCTGGGCGATAGTAAAAACATAACAGCGCTCGCGCGAGCTCATTCGGTTCAGCCACTATTTCACCGAGTTATTGATAAGAGAAAATATACCGCATATAACCTCCCCCTCCACCTCCTCCTCCTCCTCCGCCTCCTTCAACTCGCCTCACATATACACAAAGCGAGATCGGATACACAAACGCAAAACTGTCGCTTGAATGGATTTTCTTAACTGCCTTCCACATCCCTACATACGTATATACAAACTTATTCATATGATATCAGTACACGCGAGCAGTCGGGGCGATAACACGGCCGGCGTTCATCGAAGCAGCAGCAACAGCAGCAGCAGCACTCGAGAGACAGAGGAAACAAGATCGCGTATGTAACGCACTCACGGTCGACGATATACAAGAGGCTCTCCTGCTCTCCGCCGCTCTTAACTCTCACGCTTGCTCCTTCTCTCCACTGCCGCTTCTGCTGCTCCCGCGGGGACTCGTCTTCATTCTCCCTTTTAACTCGTGGAAAATGCGACGGCGCAACGTTCGAGATTTATGCCTAACGCCGACGACTTCGCGGTAGCTGTGCTGGGCGAACGGCAGAGGGAAGAGAGAGGAGGGAGATAGGGGAAGGTTAGAGCGACAGAGAGAAAAAGAGAGAGAGAGAGACGGAATGAGCGGACGCATCGGCAAGGTCCGATTCGCTAGCAACTAGTTTAACGGCGTTCCGCCTCGTACGATGCACCGTCGGTTGCGTCGCTGCAATCGCCGCGAGTCTCGCCCGAGAGACCAGAAGCACGAGCAGGAGGAACAGAGGGAGAGAGAGAGAGAGAGAGAGTAGAGCAGTGTTGGTTGGGAGAGAAGGGAGAGGAGAGGAGCAACAGGGACGAGCTACGCGCTCTCCACGCGCGTAGCTCGATTATATTAACCGCCTGCACGAACAGAGTCGAAGCCCGATCGATTTTACCCTTAAAGGCGAAAGTGCGCATTTCCTGTAACGGATCCTCGGGTGTATCAAGCACCTAGAAATTGTTTCTCTTTTTCTTATCGATTTCTTCGCCATTCGCTTTTTCCTCTAGCTCTCCCTCTCCCTCTCCCCCTCTCTCTCTCTCTCTCTCTCTCTTTCTCTTTCTCGATCTCTCTCCTCCTCTTCTCTCTCTCGCTCTGTGTTATTGTTTTTGTTTACGTTTTTTACCGAGCGCGCGGGGCGCGAGTCGCGAGGCGCGCGCAGCCCAGACACGAGCCTCGGCAGGAACGAAGAAAATGCGGTAGATCGACTCACTTATTTCACGATAAGACGTTTTCCCTCCGCGAGGGATTCCTCGACTCGCTCACCTTACTCGGGTTTCCCCCTCCCTTCTCTCTTCCCGCCTCCTCTTCGATGCGTTTACCTCCCTCCCCCCCCCCCCCCCCCACTTTTCTCTTCCAACGGTGCGACAATGCGTTAGACAATTCCGTTTACTCGCCTCGCCGCCGGCCGACTCTGTGTGTTGTGTCTGTAGGATCGTAAATATCTCGGCGCGGTGTTCTGTGGATATGAAGCTGTTTGACTTTTCCGGCGTCGCTTGTACAGCCGTGTTAATAAAATTCTCGGGTAAACGATACGCAACCGCGGGGAGAGAGAGGCGGGCAGGGGAGGGTATGAGGGAAATATAAGGACACGACGAGCGAGCGAGGATGAAGGCCTCACGCGCGCATGAGCCGCATGGGGTCCGCGGCCACTGTCCGCGCCGTAGGAGACGAAATTTACGGTTGCTCGACGTAACGAGGATTCAGACGCAGTCGCGTGCAGCGAGCCGGCAGCAGCAGCAGCAGCAGCGCCGACGCCGGCTTCGATCTTCGTCAACGATTGCGCGATTGATATACGATCGTAGGACACTCGGCCACTCGTATACGAGATATTCGTCCACTCTACCCGCCATCGATCTGCTATCAAAAAGATTTTTTGTTTTTTTTTCTTTAGTTTCTTTTACGAGTTCGAGTCGAGTGCAGTCGAAATTAATTACTTTTGTCGGGGCGAGCGCACAGCTGAGTTGGAATGAGGGGAGGGTGAAGGCTGTTGGGGGGGGGGGGGGGGGGGGGAATAAAACTGAAACTTTTAACAGCTGGTTGTTGTTGTTGAAAGATAAAAAAAAATAGCTTCGTATTTCCAAAGCGCTGGCAGCTGGAAATTTGGGCATCTTTTTTTTCAGGCGCACGACCGTATTTAACCCCTTCAGCGGCAGACGAAATCGTGCGCACATTTTGTATCTTTTATATTGAGTCTGCTATTTTTTGTTTCTAAATTTTGAGTTCGGATTCGTAATCAGCGGCCCTTAAAGCCCCCGAGTAACAAATTTCACGAAAATCTATCAAGCCGATCGGAAAATAATTGGATAATAATAGGGAAATGCATGCGCCATATGGCGTCATTGCCGCTTAAGGGGTTAAGAATCGCAAGTTTCAAGAACTAGAAACTTGTCTTCAGCGAAAAATCAAATCTTCCAGTCGAGTACAGTCGTAATTAGTTACTTCCGTCGCAAGCAGCGCACAGCTGGCTTGAAACGAGGGGAGGTCGAGACTCTTGGGGGTGAATGAAACTGAAACCTTAAACAGGCGGTTGTTGTTGTAGAAAGATATAAAAAAAAATAGAGCCACGTATTCCCAAAGGGCCCAGAAGAATGACGGTCGCACCGGCAGCTCGTAAAATTCCATTCGAAAAACAGTTCCGACGTCGAACCAGTGTCCGCGGACTTTACGACCTTGTAAGACTCTAAACGATCTACTTATCCTGCTGCGGGAACAGGTTGACGAGAGAGGGAGAGATAGATAGAAATATAGATAGAGCGAGAGAGAGAGAGAGGCAAAGGACAGGGCGGGAAACCTGCTGAACCGGGGGTCAGTCTATGCAAGCCAACGGCAATGACGACTAAGACGCGACTGCGACTGCGCTCTCTAGGACTCGTCCTAACAAATTTACCTCACAATTAAATAATACGCGCTTACCGCGCGCGCGCGCGAGACGCGTCCGCAACTTACACGAGGACCGCGGCGCGGCTGTGTTTGCCGGCAGATAACGATCGAAATGAGGTGAATGTCAGCAGCAGCGGCAGCAGCAGCGCCGACGTCGACGCGTTGAGCAATACAGGAATAAACGTGGACGACGACGGCGCGACTCGTAAATAGGTACGACGTTTTTATCGGTCTCACAGATTTTTCGAACTCTCGTTATGCGACGTGTAACTCGTATTTCGTATTTCCTATTGGTACTTATTAGAAAAATGTTTTTTTGTTTCCACTGTCACAAGTCAAACGTCTTAATAACCCTTTGAGCCCCGTTGAGCGATCGAGATCGTCGATATCACCGGCGCCTCCTGGTTTATTCCCGCCATTATCTAAACACCCGGTGAATATTTCAACCATTATACCAAAATACCGTATCGATAGCATCTCGATAACCGTCGTTATTGAATATTTACAACTCGTCGAACGAGCGCTCGCTAATTGGACCCGTCCCAGCGGGCGACCGGCGCTACTACCTCGAATCCTTATCTCGAATCCGCCGTAGCAAAATTTCTCGTTGCTCATAACCTCGAAATCTCGAAATTCGTCGTAATCGACGACTCAAAGTCCGAGAGAGCCGACGTGTTCGACGATTCCCCGAGTGTCGCACTTTCACCTCCGGATATAGGTTTAAGTATTTTAGGTGTAAGTTTTTTTTTTGTAATTATTTCTTGCGATTCTGATTTCCGTCTCGTACCTATTTTAGTCATTTTTTTGTAATTATTTTGGTCGCGTTATTGTACCCTAGCAATCACGACGACTTTCAAAGTGACTATAAAAATGAGGCTCAACAGAAGTTGTTTTTTGCACAGAAGTAACTTTCGGAAATTGTAAAAATGACCTTCGAAATGACGAAACAAAAAAAATGTGATAGTTATATTTTGGTTGCTCGAACCAATATCTTACCGTCAAAACAACCTTCCCGTCAAAAGGGTCATCGTGACGGTAAGTTATTGATTCTGCTGACGAAAAAGCAATTGTAAGATTTTTGGGTTTGGTTATTTCGACGGTCATTTTGATAATTTCGAAAGTTTCTTCTGTGCAAAAAACAACTTCTATTGAGCGTTATTTTTATCGTCACTTTGACAGTTTTTTTTAGATAAAAATGAAAGTTATCGTGATTGCTAGGGTATGCGTACGAAATAAGTAATACTTTCTCTCTTTTTCTCTCAGTGAAGAATCCGAGCGAAGATCCCGGGCGAAGGTTGCGAAACGACGAACAAAGTTTAGTCGCGGCGGTGGCGACGCGTTTGAGCCTCGCGCCGTGTTTGACAGAAAAACACTCGGGAGTTCCATCGCGCACTGTCAACGCGCCGGTCGCAGTAGCGTCAGGATCAAAAACATCCGACTTGGGCTGGTTCTCCGCTGACGCGCGCGCACGCGCTCGATAATCTAACGCGCCCGACACACTCTGACGAAACCGTCGCGCAGAGAGTCCGTCCCGTGAATTCTTCGACGATAACGCCGTCGAAATTTCGGTGTAGATTAAACGAAGAAAAAAAAAAACTCTGCGTAGATACGTTCATCGGGCTTGCTGAGAAGTTTTCGTGTCTTTGAAACGCGAGAGATTTTTCCATTCGAAATTCTTCGTTTTTTTTTGTTCCTGTGTGTGTCGGTACTCACCTTGCGTGGTTTAGCCGCGTGAACGACGTTCGTCCTCGCGTATCTCTGGCCGAGGACAAAGACGATCGAACCGGCGACGATTAGACCGGCCCCGGTCGTCAGTCCGTTCAGTCCGTTGATTGCACTGACGCGGCCACTCGGTGCCGTTTTGGCGCGTGAGTTTCCGACGTAATTTCGCGAAAAACGGGACAGGCGCCTCGACAGGCGCGCGAGAACGGTCGCCATGCTCGGGCTCACTGGACAACAGTAGCAGCGGTGGCAGCAGCAGCAGCAGCAGCAGCGTCAGCGTCAGTGCCGCAGTAGAGGAGCGTAACGCGCACGCCTCGAGCTCCGCCGTCCGCGAACCACAACGATTATAAATAGTCACGCGGGCTATGCCGAGACTCCGGCGCTTTCGAGACCGAAAATATAACGCGACGTCTCTCGTTCTTTCTCTCTCTTTCTCAATGATGTTCGTGTGTGATACGAATTGCCTGATGGGACCGAGCGAGCCCGACGACTTTCGTACGGGAATTCACGATTTTCGAGACGTTTCAAAAATCCCACTTCGCGGCTGACGACGATGATATATTTTTTGTCGCTCGGTCGGTAAGGTAATTTTTGTTTTCAGGTAAAAAATTTTTTCCGGATCACTACGACGAAGAGTTTCAAGTTGGTTGGCGGCTTAGCGTTTGATTCACTGTGAAACAAATATTTCAATGGGGGAAAAAAGGAAAAAAACAAAAAAAAATAAATAAAAAAAATGGTGCTCATCACACTTTATAATAATTTCAGACGCGAACGTCGGCAGACCGCAAACTCGCCGCCGCCGGACGATGCAACGCGAGAGCGGAGAGGCGATTTATGGACACACGAGGATAACACAGGGAGACGATCGTCGGGTTGGCCTGCGTCTGTCGTCGGACGATTTAATCTTACCGACGGCGTTAAAAACCCTAATTGCCACTTATTAGCCACGAAAACTTTTCTATCGACCCGGCGGTTATGATATAATTGCTACAAGTGGTTGTTGGGAGACTGGGGGAGAGTGCGGAATCCTGCGAAACGGACGGAGAGACGAGTCGAGCGGTACGGTTCAGTAGCAGAGCGGAGATTACGACATTCCACCAGGCGGAAGACGCTGCATATGAGGCATTCCATACCGATCTGACCTTACTGCGAACCCCACAATTTTTAATATTCACTTCCTTCTAGGTTATTACGATAAATAAAATTTCCAATACATATTTTATCCACACTAACCTTGCGATTTTTGGCGAAAAAAAATTGTCTATTCAACGAAGTTTTAAAACCCTATCCGATGGGACATTTTTCGCTGATTCCAAATATGATCGGTTTTTGCCCGAAAAATAAAACAAGGAGAAAAACGCGAAAAACAATTTGCACTTCTTCCCAATTTTGGCACTTTAATAAAATCGTCGTAATTTTTCTTTGTATCAATATAATCGGGATTTTCTTTTTGCATTCCAAAGAAGACTATTCAATGAAGATAATGCCGCTAGGCGGAACGCGATATCTCGATTTTTCGATTTTTTGCAGATTTTTTAAATTGACCCTCAAAAATCGCAAATTTGTAGAAGGGAGGGGGGGGGGGGGGGGGGTACCCTTGCGTTTTTTGCGAAAAAAAATGTTCGCCTTCGCCAAGTTTAAAAACCGTATCTGATGGCAAATTTCCCGCTGACTCCAAAAACGACAGGTGTTTGCCCGAAAAATCGAAGATTTGAGGAGAAAAACGCGAAAAACGATTTTTTTTCTGACAAACTGCCAAATTTCGCGATATTAAACATCAAACTGCTGCCGGTTTCCCAACGACCAATCAGATGCTAAATAATTTATATACACAGGTATATATATAAATGCACATGTCTTTCGCTCGGCGCGCACTCGTTTTCGACGACCTTGTCTCGCCGGTCGTGGTGGACGTGGTGGACGAGAGCCATGCACTATTACATAGAAAGAGAGAGAGAGAGAGAGAGGGACGAAGATCGAGCCCAGGCATAACATTGGAGAACCGGGTCTCTCGTACGTGCTGATGCCCGACTAGTATGCGCGGAGATGCGCGGTTGATCTTCCAGCCGCGATCGTACGCGCGCCACGAGCACAGAATGAGCGGGGTGAGCCATATGTATATATATCTATACATATATAGAGAGAGAGTCACAGAGTTAGAGAAGGAAGCCGAAGCGAGGCCCGCGCCTATCCACACTCTCGAAGCTCACGGGCCCCGTAATTGCCGGTTAATTATCAGCGGCCTAGATGGCACGTATAAGCGCCCCTGGAAAAGTATACCCGCTGCTCCCTCTATACACACGTACAGTATATATATATATATCTACAGCGTGTGTATATATACATATATAGATGTATCTACTCTCCACCGATGTGATTTCCCGTCCAACGAACCCTTCGACTCGGCGTTCCCCGACGGATTTTTGAATCGAACGAATCTCGTCCGGAACGCGCGACCGATACTTATCCCGCGGTTGCCGCGGTCTCTCAGCGCTGGCGGGAATCAGCTGCTGCGGCATCAGCAGTGTAGCTATACTAGAGTAGCAGCTATACTAGAGAGCTGCCTGGCGTACGCGCCGCAATGTACGAATAGCCTCGGAGGCTCTGCTATAGATATATACCTACCCCGCCAAGCCAATAAACGACGTCTTATCGTTCGCGGGAGCTCTCGAGCTATATATATTGATACTCACCGAATCAACGGGCGATTATGCACACGCGTTTGTTAGGCGTCTTTCTCGGCGGGATTCGTTTGGTTTAGCAGCGCGGAGGCCGAAGACACTCCAGGACTGTCCAGGACTCCGTGGAACATATATAAATATCCGTGCAGACATTTTCAGTGGATTCCCCGCGCTGAGGTCGGGATCCAGTCCGGTGTCCAGTCGATTTCCTTGAATGAAATGTAATGCTTGCAAACTGGCTTCCTGTCAGGATACCCGACTGGCTCCGGACGTGGATTTTATTTCCAAATCAGTGTCCATCTGGATTCCTCGCTGGAATCCCATTTTGGGGAATCCAGCGGAAATCTCGATCGGAATCGGATCGTACATTGGGACTCCACAATAGATTTTCTGCACGGGTAGCGCAGTGAGAAGAATAGGCTGCAGAAGAAGAAGAAGAAGCAGAAGAAGAAGGAGAAGAGGAATTAAGAAGGACGTGAGCTCCGAGCACCAATGGGCGTAAACGCGTATACATAGGTATTCTAAAACGTATCGGTACCAGCCGCGCGGAATGCAATCACCGCTCGCGCGACGCGGCTCGTCGATGCTCTCCCCGTGCACACTCGGAAGTTGCATCTAATGATTGATCCAAAGCTGATCCCGCAGTGCGACGCGCATCGAGTCTTCGCCGTCGTCGCTCGAGAGCAGCAGCTACCGACGACGACGACGACGACGACGATGACGACGACGCAGAAGCTCTCGGCTTGTCGTTCGACCGCGTCGCAATAAGTGACAAAATTCTCGAAGCCGCGGTTAATAACATAACGCGCGGGACGCGCGCAGCCGCGTATTACATAAATTGTAGCCGAGTCGTCGAGCCCTCTCTCTCTCTCTCTCTCTCTCTCGCTCTCTCTTCTTCTCTCCGCATATAGCGCGGCGGGTATAATTGACCGGAAGATGAGAGTTTACCCGCGCGGCAGCTATAGCTCCGTCGATAGGGCAGGGACCCAGCGACCAACCGTAATAACAATTACCCCGCGGGAGCAGCCGCATGTGTGACGCTACGCGCGGAATCCAACAGGGTTCAGGTTTTGCCGCGCGACTTTTCAAAGGCCAATTATCGTCGTGCACGTATATCGAGGGGCTTTTTGTCGGAAGGAAGTTGAGGCAAGAAAGGAGCGAGACCGTCGCTTCTTTCGCGTGGGTCTTTTTTTTATAAAAAAAAAAATTTTAGACCTCCCTGGACTTAAGGATCCAGCAGGATGGGAATTTGAGGACGAGGAGCTACTTCCCCTTGGAGAACATATTATTATTCTTATTCTTTTAAATTAAACCTTTTTTTTAGACCTCCTTGGAGACTCGAGGATGCAGCGAGATGAGAGTCTCCGATGAGGACAAGGAGCTACTTCCTCTTCGAGAGGATATATATTTATTTTTTTTATTTTTTTATTATGTTATTTTATTTTTATTTTGTGAAAGAATTGAGCTTTCAGACTGCAGTCGGCAAAACGCGGATTATCCCGCCTATCGCGTCCCGGAATCTCGCGGTCGCGGCGATCGAGTCTCTCTCATCTGAATACAATGTCGTGTAAATCTCGCTCCGCGGTCTCGTCGCGGTCGATTCGCCGGTAGCAGAAAAAAAATGCGGCGCGCGCAGTGACAAAACGAAGTAACCGCGGCGCGCGGCCGCCGGACTCTGTAATTTGTGCGTTATCGCCGCGCGGCGGGCAACGAGGCGCGACCGGATAGCGCCGGTCGCGCGATTTCAGATCACCGCGAGATCGCGCGCGGCCTCGAACCTCTCGCTCGCTCGTCGTCGTCGTCCTCGTCGATAAGCGCTGATTTGAATAATTGGGAGAGCCGATCGCGAGCGCGCGACGCGATCGACGCGAGGCGCGAGCGACTCGATCGATTACCGCAGCCGTCCTCGTGTCGCCTGCCGCACATAAAAGTATCAAATCCTTGTCTAGACACTTCGATAATGATAAAATAAAAAATAAAAGTAATAATAATGAAGCTCTTCGTCTTTTTCAGCGACGTCGACGCAAAATTCGATTACAGCTGCGATAGAAGCTGACGATAGATCGACAAATGTGATATGATACGAAAGATAAAAAATATATTAATGAGCTCTACCGATTTGTTTTTATTTTTTTTTTTTTTTTTTTTTTTTTTTTTTTTTTTTTTTTTTTTTTTTGAGTGAGAGAAGAATTCGAACGTTTGCGTCGTGACATATAACGGCAACGAGCATCTGGATAGTGACTTTGACCCTCAAGGCAAATCGTAGTTGGTTGTAAATATAAAAAAAATAGATTTACGACTCTTGTGTCTAGTGATTTTTCGCTATCGCGGAATTCGGCTCCCGGGGCTGTATAATCCGGTAGCGAGATATAAATTGTCGAGCAATTTCATGTTAATGATATGAGCGACGTCGTGATCGTCGTCGTCGTCGTCGGAGAGTCGTCGCCTTCGGGTGGAAATTCCGTGAGTGCGCGATACCCACGAAAGAACGTGGGTAAAGCTGAGCCCTTTGCTGCCGGTTCGATAAGAGATAAATCACCGGGCGCTGACTGTAACGGCGTACAATGTCTCCGCAACTGCGACGTTAACCGCCGATCGCTCGGACGACGACGACGACGACGATGCGAACTGACGGTGACGGATGCTCGTGTTCCGGCACGCGGCGAATGTTTCGCTCCGGTAATCGAGACGGTCAATGGTCCTCTATATATACGGGAAATTCCTTGTCAAATCGATTTGACCCTCGTTCGTCTAATCGTTGACCGCGAGAAAAAATTGATTCAATACATAATAATAATAATAATAATAATAATAATAATAATAATAATAATAATAATAATAATAATAATAATAATAATAATAATAATAATAATAATAATAATAATAATAATAATAATAATAATAATAATAATAATAATAATAATAATAATAATAATAATAATAATAATAATAATAATAATAATAATAATAATAATAATAATAATAATAATAATAATAATAATAATAATAATAATAATAATAATAATAATACAAAATCTAGAGGATCTTGACAAACACAATTGTGAATATCTATTTATTTCAGAAATATCTCCGCAAATTCCTGAAGTCACGAACACCGTAAAAAAAATATAGATATATAGATGCTAGATCCAAGATCGCGGAATGATGCGCACAGCTCGGTAGCGGCGATATAAACGGAAATTAAGCTTCTCTTCTTCGTCGGCGAGCGCCTCGCGCGATGGGCCCGAGATCGTCGAGCGCGATGCCGTTTGATCTTCGGTGTGCGTCTCGTCGTCGGTCCCCCGGACTAGTTTTCTCGCGGCCACGCGACGCGCCGCTTCGTCGACTCGCGGTGGGAGCTGGTCGCGCGCGCAGTACATAAAGACGCTATAACCGCGCAGCAGCAGCAGCAGCATCAGCGGCGGAACGCGGTTCCCGGCAAGAAACGCCATGAGCCAACGATAAACTCGTGTCGCGGACTTTACGGGGTGCGCAGGTGACGCTGCCGGCGGACGCGCGAGCAACTTTTAAACGACCGCGCATGCGCGGAGGATAATACGCATAGCCGCGACCTCGAACTAGGTTTCAGCCGAGTCTCACGAGTTTCCATAGGCTCAAATAATATACCCATTCAGAAAATCTATTATGGAGTCCCAATGTACGATCCGATTCCGATCGGGATTCCATCTAGATTCCCCAAATCCGAACTCCCTGTGAGAATCCACAGTGATCCTGATGTAGGTTCCCCAAAACGGGATTCAAGTCAGGAATCCAGGTGGACGCAGATTTGGAAACGGAAACAATGTTAGGGTCGCTGTAGGGATTCCCGAAAACAAAATTCCTTGCAGAAATCCAGATGGACACCAATTTGGTAACAGAATCAATAAATTAGTGAAGTTAGGGTCTCTGTAGGGTTACCCAAAAACCGGAGTTCTCGCCGGAATTCAAATGGACACTGATTTGGAAATAAAATCCACGTCCGGTCCCAGTCGGGTATCTCGATAGGAATCCATTTTGCAAGCATTACATTTCATTTTGGGAAACCGCGGACTGGACATCGGGGCGGGTTGGATCCCGATCTTAGTGCAGGGAATCCAGGAGGGATCCAGCTGGATCCGAGTGAAAATTTCCGCACGGTTACCGCGAGCGAAGCCCCGTGAGGCCCATCGCGATAGAAACACGAACCCTTGACACCGTCCGCGCGCATGCCCCGCGGTTTCAGTGTCGCGCGCGCGCGCGCGTCGTCTCCCTCACTGCGCCTGCGCGGGGGCGAAAAAATCTCGACAATTTATCCCGCGTGCTTGGCGCAACCTTCGAGAGGGATTTCTTGCGACGCTAGAAATCTGCGCTCCGGCGCGGAGCAGCGCAATAAATACCGAGCTCCGTGCGCGCGCGCTCCGAGCGCTAAGCGCACCGCGCTTAGAGTAACAGGAGAGTCCGGGGTGGATCGAACGAGCGAGCGAGACGCGGCGGAAAAGGCAGAGAGGAGAGAGAAAAAAAAGTACCAGGCGATATTTACGATCTTTGTGAGTTTTGTGAAACACGAGTCGCTTATGTGTTGCGGCGCTCGGAGAACGTTCGAAGTGTGGGACTCGATATGCTACCTATATACACCCACCGTCTAACTGAGTACGTGTAGCGATTTTTCCCTCTCACTCGCTCTTCTCTCGCTCTTCTCAGCCTCCGAAGACGCAGTCCACCCTGGACAGCCCGATTCGTAGCATAAATCTCTCGCTCTTAGCTGCTGTATTTTTTTTTATTTTTTTTTTTATTTTTTTTTTCTTCATATTACTGCACACAGAGTTGGCGCGTACGTGCGGCCTGTTCTGCTCGCCGCTGCTGAGGATGCGAATATCCCGGCCGCGGGATGTTTCCCCGTGACCGGCGGGTCATCAGCCGGTGGTATCGTTACGCCGCAACTAATAATTACGTCTCGTGGTCTATGCGCGGCTTAGCGCGGCGCGAGGATAATCCCGCAATTATCATCGAGGCGTTGGCTCGAACGAATTAATCCTCCACGTATTCTGGGATTTTTTTTTTTTTTTTAGTATAATCGTCAAATATTAAAAGTGTAATTATCATCCAGACGTCGCGGGTGGTCCAAGCGAATTAACAGCTTCCGTTCACGCGAGGCAATCGGGCGAATTATTTATTTATTTTTATTTTAGATTATTCGAGAAATTATCATAATTTAATTCATTGATAGCATTACGTTGATTCTAGGAAAAAAAAAAAAAAAACGTGGCACGTGTGTAAACACAGTCGCGAATAATTTAATAGTCGCGGATTCCTGGCTGCTAATCTGGAATTGGATCCTCGCGCATGCGCTCCGCATTCTTGGAATATATATTCGCGGCACGTGTAATTGTCGGGCGCGGCGAGCGCGTGCGCGACCCTCGCGAGGTCGTCGAATGTAAAAAATAGATTTTCCACCGACGGAAAGTCGAGAGGGAGTTGGGAAACGGAATTGGCAATAAAAATAAATAAAGATTCGCTGGCAGTTTCAATGATAATTCGTTTATTTAATTCTAAAAATTATATGGCGACGATATGGTGGGATAGCGATGAGGGGGGATAAGGGGGGAGGGTCGTGTTTTTTTGGCGTGTACGGCCAGGAATGGGGTCGAGACTCGCGGTGCGCGCGGCGACGACCGGCGAGGAGGGATCGAGTCGCGGCGATGGCGAGGCTCGTCGATCACTTCGATCGCTCTTCGCCGCGCAGATCGATCGCAGACGGTTATCACAAGGTAGCATCCGAGGTGCGGCTTTATTTTGGTTACGAGAGAAAGAGAGAAAAAAAAAAGAAAAATATAAGACACGGGTTTCTCTGGATACACAAATTGACGGCCGCCGTTTAGGCCGCTATTGGATATTCCACAATCTTTTCGCGCTCTTCTCCTTCCCACTCGTCCTTCTCCAGTTCCACGCTGCATTCTTCTCTCTCGATTCTATTCGCTTTCCCAAATCGAATACTCGCCTAAACTTAGTGGTTTCAGTCTATGAGATTAAATACATTTTTCCACGGAGGAGAGAGAACGAAAAAGCGTGGCAGCGTTGGAATCGACGAAAGTTCGACGGACGGTAGAGAAAGAGAGAGAGAGAGAGAGAGAGAGAAAGAAGAGAGGATTGGAAATGGTTCTCTTCTGTCTTTTTTCCAGCGGGACCGACCATCGCTCGAGTCGAGCGTGTACCGAAAAAAAAAAATGCTACTCGATTCGAACAAGTGTGAGAGAATTAAACATATTTTTTTCTTCGAAAAAGAAAAAAAATGTAATTCGAGATTTTGGAAAAAAATATATATCGGCTTGTCGGGGCTCGTAAAAAAAAGATCCATCACAGTTGCGTTCGAACCCAGGCGAGCGAATGCAATTCCGCTCGAGCTATGCTCGTATCCCGCTATTGTTTTTTTTAAACAAATTCCACAAACAATCAGTATCATCATCGTCCTCCTCTCGCACGCTCGCAATTCAAATCATTCTACAAACGTCAATCATCATCCCACGCGCTCGTCCTCAGCGTCCTCGCGGCAATCGATGCGGCGTCGAATGTCCCCGGAAGTACATATTTCGCAACCAGCAGGATGTCACTAATACTGACTTTAGTTACCGTTCGTCCTGAACAATTTTATTTTATTTTTTTCTTTTCCTTCCCTCGCACATTACGAGAAAAAAAAAAAAATCCTCGCGCCCCTCGACGAAAAATAAAAACGAGAGTCACGAACAAACCGGGGGTACATCCGGGTCGAACGAATAAAATTTCTCATCTCTCCTCGTCCCCGAATTGATCGTCGAACAAAATTGTCCCGTGTCTCTTGGTCTCTGGTCCCCGCAGCAAACGAGACGCAAGATCGAGGCGGAAGTGTGTCGATCGGGGCACCTAAGATCGTTCCGCACGCCCGAAAGTCACGCTCGCATTAATCACACAGACAGGCAACACACACGCATCCACACGCAGCGCGCCGCGGACTCGGTATACGCAATAAATAAATCATTTTACTCTTTCGCCTTCCCCTCGCACCTGACCTACCTCAACCTCGCGCCCCGTACTTGCTTTTACATATAATAAATAGGCCACTAGACATAAACTTGGTGGGGGGCGGAGGTCGGCAGTTGGGGTTAAGTGGGGGGTGGGGCTGTGATCGACAGAGAGCGTCGCGACAATTTCGATCCTCCCTCAAAATCCTTGCGCTCAGGATCGATATTACATCAACGAGTCCTCCGCTTCGAGTATACAATTAAAAAAAACCGCTTCGCTCGCGTCGACAATCGTTACACTCATCAATTACATAGTTTCTATTAATCATAATTACACATTAATATTTACACAAGTTTACATTGGTGATTTTCTTCGTTTTATTTTTCATTTAGATTCTTCTTCCTTCTGGAGGGAGTGTCTTAAGGGTCACATGGCGAGTCTCCCGACACCGGTTCTCGATCTCACAGTGTCCTTGAAGTCGTCGATGGAGCCTCGACGCTTCTCAACCCCCGACCCCAGCATCAGCATCGACGGCGTCGTCGCCCTGGTATAATCCTCCGTCCTCTCCGGCGGCGTCGTGTCCATGGTCGTCATGGGGGTGCTGCTGAATTCCGCGAACGCTCCAATCGTCGTCGTGTCTTCGTCATCCACAACTCCGAACTCATCCGATCTCGTGTCCTCGCTGCTGACGTTCTCCACCGACGAATCGACGAACGACGACGAAGCTGACGTCGATAGGTCCTCCAAGGTCATCTCCACGCTGGTCTCGGTGACGAAGCTGCTACTGCTGCTGCTGCTGCTGATGTTGGAATCCAGGATCCCGACGACGTCCAGAGCCTTCCCGCTTCTTCCAGACGCAACGACGTCCTCGCTCTTGAGCTCACCACTGGTGACAGCGTTCCTCGGAGACGCTTCCTTGGTCCGCCTCCTGGCGGACCAAGGTTCACCAGCCTCGAGCGGCGGGCCCATCGTTGGAGTCGTCGAGGCGAACGGGTACCACGTGCTGGGCAACGTGATCGCCGGAGGAGTCGGACTGGTAACCGCGACGCTGGTCCTGGTCACCCGACCGGTGACCTTCTTCCTGTTGGGTCCTGGTCTCTGCTGCTTGCCGCTCGGTGGCCTCTTCCGTCTGCCGCCGTTGGGACCGTTTGGTCCATTTGACCTCTGACCCGAGTCCTCGCCCTTAGGTCTCCTCGCACCCTGCTCCGCAGTCGTCTTCTTCGGCCTGCCGTCCTTTCCACGGTTTCGTTGCTGCTGCTTCTCCTGCTGCTGCTGATGCTGCTTCCTCTCCTGCTGCTTCTCCTGTTTTTCCTGCTGCTTCTTTTCCTTATCGCCCTCTATTCGCGACTTCCGCTTCTTCGCCGGCGCGTCCAGCGCCTGCTTCCTGCACAGCTCCTCGCTCGCCGCTCCCTCGCACGATCGCTTCGACTGCGGCTGACCTTCCATCGATGTTGCCTCCGCGTTGCTTCCTCCTCGCTGATGTTGCTGCTGCTCCTCCGGGATCTCGCACTGCGGTCCGGGCTTCTCGCCGCCGCGACATCGTCGCTTCCGCTTTTTTCGCTTTCTCCGCTTGCGACAACGAAACTTGTCGCGACCGTCTTTCTCCTGCGGCGGTGGTGGTGGACAGATCGTTTGCTGGACGTTGCGACGATGGTGCGAACCGTGACGATGACGCACGCCGTGCTGAGCGCCGAGCATGCGCGCCTGCAGGGCTTCGACGCGATCCGGCGGCGCCACCTGGGTGAGAACGCGCGCGTAAGCCGACAGACGCCCGAGATTGTGACCCCTGGCCTGGACCCGGCGCGGCTGACCCCAACGATTCAGACCGAGGTAGAGCGTCTTCTTGGCCGTCGACCAACGCACCGAGCTGTACGAGTTGTAGTTGTGCTGCTCCAGGGTCTCGTTGAACACACAGTCGTCCGTGTATTCCCGCTGTAACAGATGAGAAACAAGGCTGGGTCAGTTTCGATTGTAATTCTGGCGATGCCAACAAGAAATCTTAATTAATGTTATTTGTCAGCCGATCAAATTTCCAATGATGTAAATTCGCAAAGGGTTTTAACAAGACCCATAAAAATTGCGGAGTATCGCGTATTATTTTCAAGCCGTCCCCCCCTTTGCCATGGGGGCTGGGGGCAAAAATTAGCGAAATAAAAATTCGCTAATTTAATTAAATATGTCACCAGATCAAATTTCCAGTAATGTAAATTCACGAAGATTTTTAACAAGTCCGAGAAAAATTGTTGCCGCGACTCCGACGCGAATCGGTTTGAGTACCGCGTATTATTTTCAAGCGGTGCGCACGCAATTTCCTCGAAAACCAGCGGGAGATATTTCTCTCTCGCTCTCGCGATGATGCCCAACGCGAGAGCGGTAATTGCCCCGCGCGCGCTAAAGAGCCTGGCTACATACTGCGCGCCTGTGTACTATATCGACTTCCTCTCTTATACCTTCCGCGCGAGCATCGCTTCCTAATTGCCCTTCGTGCGCCGGACTTCCCGCTCCCAGTCTCGACATTGTGCGTTGCGCGCCTTACGAGGAGGAGAAAAGAGGAGGAGGAAAAAAATTGAAAGCCACGTGGATTTAGATGCGATTTATGGTGAATTGCATTTTTATTCATTAAAGCGCATTCGTAAATAGCCAAAAAGCGCAGGCGGATCAGCTAAGCGAGGGCTGCAATTATAAACGAGCATTAACCAAGTGCAATAATTTTTTTCAGATTCTCTCCGGCGAACTGTAGGTCAATTCTATCGCGAACATTTTTTCTCGTGCAAGATTTTTACTCGTTAAAGCGCCGTCGTAAATAGCCGAAAAATTTTAGTCGGGTCGATCGGGTTAATATGATTTTTTTTACAGTGAAGAGAGGACAGTGGGTGAATTTCTATACGAAGAACATTTTTTTTCCCACCCGTGTATTATTATTCGAGACCGAGATTTATACAAGCGGACCGGCATCAAGGCGAAGATGCGCGTCGACGATAAGATTGACCCACAGGAATTCCGGTGAATTCGGGAAAAGAAATAATTTCCGAGCATCCGAGGATTCGAGAGAGAGAGACAGAGGTGGACTTTTTTTCCCCCGTTTCTCTCTCTCTCTCTCGGTTTGCTCGGTCCGGTGACGTCGAGAATTATTTATGGACTCTCCGGCCAGACGACGTCCAATTAGTACAACGATTTCGAAATTCTCGAATGGCAAGTACACGGCGCGGGACGAACGTCGCGGTGCGTCAATCCGATTTCATTCCGCGTCTTCGGCGGGTCGTTTCTTCCTGCCACTGCATTCGCGGCGCGCATTCGCAGTCGGAGATCGATCTGCGGAATTCGCCTCACGTTGAGTCATTCAAATTTATTCCCGCGCGGCTCGAGCCGCGGCGACGCGCGCACGTGGTCGAACATTGTTGACCCCTCAATTACCGATGACTTTGTTTTTTTTCGGGGCAATCGACAACCTTGACTTTTTCCGTATATTCGAGCTACATCAGTCGAGATATCATTTTTAAATTGGAATAAAATAGAAATAACATTGAAAATAAAATGATAGAGAACTGCTTATTTAATTTAAGCAACGCAAAAAAAATTGAGCCGCACGGTGAAAAAAGCGAAAGGGTGAAAGGAGCGATAGGTGAGAAATAGTTTTCGCGAGTATAAACAAGCTCGTTCGGTTTATCGCCGCGAACCGATTCGACTTTCTCTCTCTCGTGCCCGCGGTTATAGAAGCGAAAATAGCACATCGCATCGCGCACGCGCAACAGCACCCGATGCACCGATGCAGCTTGACCGGCGTCGGCTGACGGCTGACGCTGGCTGGCGCGGGGTGGAGGGGGGGGGGGGGGGGGGGGGCAGCACCCTTGACGCGCGAGTCGAGCACGTAGGCCGCTTCTAACGAGCCTCTTCCTCTGTCACACGAGGAGAGTTGATCCGACCAATTCAGCCGTCCAGCGCTTTCGGCCGCCTATGTAACTCTCGCTACAGTCGCACGTTCGTTGTTCGCTTCTGCGTCTCGTTGAAAGCTTCGCGCTTCAGATATAGCCAACAGTTATATATACGTATACTATATAGGCATTTGTATATATATGCGGCAGGGTCCGACGGTGCGAGGCAAAACGTTAAATTCTTCTTGCCTCACGTCGCTCAGCCCGAGACCCGGGATCGCGGTTCACCCGGGGTCAAAGTCAATTGGTACATCGACCCACCGGATCGGTTTATACGGAACGCGTTAGAATTTCGCCGCGTGGCGCGCGCACGCTCGCGATCTCGTTCCCCTCGATCCACCCTCGCCGGGCGTCCGGGGCCAGTTGGGTCGGTCCACGCGACGTAATTATAGCTCGAACGATGGTTGTACATTTTTTGATTATTTGGAAATCAATGATTCACGGATTTACAGTGAGTCATGTTTGAAAAAAGAAAGAGGAATTTTAGCACGATTTTTTTTTTAAGGGTGCAAAGAGACATTTTTATGGGTTTTTAGCGTGGAATTTGTTTTATTTGGGTTTCAATAATTCTGTCAAAAGTTGTTACACGTTGAAATGAGTCATTTTGAGGAGCGAAGAATTAAAGAGGAATCTGGCCCGGCGAGAAAATTTCCCCCCGGGCCAACGAGCCCCGGTCAGTTACGGGCTTTACGATTGGCCGTTCAAACTCGTGAATTGCCGCTCGGTTAGTTTATATCGTCGTGAGAAAACGCAAATGCGAATTCGGCAGACGTTGCGTCTGCGGCATCGCCGCCTGTGTGGCCCTATCGGTCCGTCTGGTAAATTGTGGCAACGTGCGAGAGAGCTTGAAATAGCGAGAGGTGTGGCCACTGTCATCGTCGGAAATAGTCTAAATAGTTCGAGCGAGTGACTCTCGCGATTCCGAGCATTTCGAATATACATCGAGATAGAGAAAGAGAGAGGGAGAGAGAAAAAAAAGACGAGACGTATCTCGTGGGAAGCTGAGTGGGTTCGACATTTATAGTCTCCCACGGTTTACGAGAATTTTTTTTCCTGTAACCAAACAATATTTTCCGAGAAAATTCATTAAAAGAAACCGTGAATAATATTCTACGTCAATGGAAAAAAAAAAAATGTACTGACCAATTTATTTATTTTATCATTTATAATTAGGATATTTAGACTTCAACGTAAATATGTCAAAACGAAAGGGCAATTTTTTTTATCTAAAATTATTTTTGTTTGAAAAATTAATAAATTTATCGTATAGAAGGGAAGTGTCGAAAGATTCGCCGCTCCGAATTGAATCGAGCCGCCACATTCGGTTAGCTCAATCAAATTTATCGCTAGCCGTTCGGTCGGTCGCGAAACGTTTTGTCCTTTTTTTTCTCAATTGTCCACAATAGGCCTAGAATTGGGCCGATCTCGCCCGTCGCAACCGCGAAACGTTCGGCGCGTCTAGGGTCGCCCACGCGGTCGTCGTCGTCGTCGTCGCGCGGCGAATCCGCAGTGATTTATGTCCGCGGCGCGGCGGTGCGGCTGGAAAAAGCCCCGACGACCGTCGGGCAATTTGTACCAAGACCGCGGTCAGCGCGTGTGACTAATCGAATTAGGCAATTAATTGGGAATGTTTGGGTCGGCGTTTGTAAGTCGCTCGGCCGGCTCGATAAATATTTCGACGAAGAAAATCTCGCTGTCGGAGTCGATTAACGTTCCACCCTTATTAACGAGGAGAATGAGTCCTCTTCAGCATCTTGGGCCGTCGATTCTCGCTTTTTCCGCTTCTGAAGAGAAATTTATACAAAAAAAAATAGAAATTGTGGAGCTTTGAATTTTTTCAATTTTTTTATTTTTTTTTTATTTTTATTTTTTATTTTTTTTTTAACCGGCGAAAGTGCTCGCGATGAGACGAGCGTAGGTGCTCGACGTTTCGGGACAATGTGTGTATTATAACAGCCTGCCTCTCGTCCCTCGTCTCTCTCTCTCTCTCTCTCGCGGGACTCGCGCGCGGCGCGTGATTTACAAGCGTCGAAGACGGCGGAGTGAAGCCCGCGCCGTCGACTGTCTAAATCAGGCAGCGCACCCGGCGAATATAATAATACAACCGCGCGGCTAACAGAGCGCCGCCGCCTTCCCGGATACGACGCGAGAGGCTCGACGAGAGAATTCCAACGTGGCTGTATATTTTCCGAACATCGCGCCGCAAACGCACCGAGCGACGCGCGAGGATGTGTTAAACGTTTCCTGGTTCGGGCACGGCGGCAACTCGCGCGCGCGCGTGCGCGTTACGTCGGGCGATTTTGGGGAAACGAAGAATCTTCCGCACGCGGAGAAGAAACCGTACGTGTCCGATTGCCGCGCGTTCACCGAAGCGTCGAGAGGCCAATTTTCTCGCGGAAATTGTTCGGGGGCCTCGTTGACCTCGGAAAGGTCGACCGAGAGAACAATATTTTATTCGATTCTTGCACTCGAGGCTGGGAATGAAAAAAAAATTATCGTTCATAATTTTTTTTTCCTAATAATAATTTTCGACTTGGGATATTTAATAGGACGGTGCGAAAAATATTTTATTCAAGTCTCGTCGACGGTGGGAATAAAAAAAAACAAAAAAAATAATAACAAAAATAGCGAGTAGCCAAAAATGCAGTCGGCAACCGTCGGTCCTTCTGAAGCCTAATACTATTTTTTGTTTTTTAAGACTTTAGCCTATAACAAGCCACCTGCTCCACCTTCGCTCCACCTTCGAAGAAGATGACTCTATCGATGGCAAGAATACGACGCTGTTTGGGGGGTGATTGACTGGACTCCGCGGGTACAATTCAGGTAACGCCGAAATCGTCGATACGTGTTGTAGGTTGGGCTACCTCAGTTATCATAAATTCGTGGCGTTAACACGGCGGGAGTCGGCCGGTCAATTTTCGACTTGAGGTATTTAACGGGGGGCGGCGAGGCGCGAGAGCGAGGGGCGAGAAATGACCGAAAAATCATTCCGGTTAGCCGCGCGCGTAAAGGGGCCCCTCGACGCGTCGTAAAACGAAAAGTATACGATGTCGAAGCCGATGAGTTGCGGACGTCCCGTTGCATTCTCTGTTTCTCGTGTCTATTCGCCGCAGCTGCGGCCCAATTCACCTCCGACGTTTTACACGTCGTTTCACCTTCCTCTCACTAATTTCGTTTCCTCCTCCGAAGCCGCAACTTACGGGCCTCGCGAGCGGTGCTGTTAACCCCTTCGCTTTCAGAAGGGGGAAAAACAAGACATTTCAATTTATCGGAATAGCAATGACAACATTATCGTAAA
This sequence comes from Itoplectis maculator, assembly GCA_964034905.1. Taxonomy (NCBI): domain Eukaryota; kingdom Metazoa; phylum Arthropoda; class Insecta; order Hymenoptera; family Ichneumonidae; genus Itoplectis; species Itoplectis maculator. The sequence continues at coordinate 1,001,025 of OZ035863.1, forward strand.
ACGTTCGACGCTTCAACCTGCGGAGATTTTTTTTTAACGCGGCAAATTAACTGAATTTATGCATTTTCATGCTTGGAGGAAACTCGAAGCCGATTAACCGTGGAATCGAAAGAATTTCATCTGCCTTCCTGCTTGTATTTAGATCCGACGTTCAACGCTGATGAGACCCGATCGAGAGGTGAACAGGAAAATCACGGTATAAATTAGTAAAAAAAAAACAGGTGAAAATGTTACTTCAACTCGAACGACCGCGCGTGATTGACCGTGAAAAGCCAGTGGATCGTCCCGGCGGCTATCGAGAGTTTACACGGATATCGCGTAAATCATCCCCGGTGAAATGGGACTAACGGCGAAGCAGGTGCCGGCGCCGTTATTCACGAGAAGATACAAAAAAAAATGACAAAACGACCCCTCATCACGAGGTTTTCTTATTTCATCCCTGGTCGACCCCATGACCCATGAAGGGTGATCGGACTTGGCCGATGATCGGCCCAATCTCGGTGCCGAGATTGCCAACATTGGCATATGATATTGGCCCGATCATCGGCCCGAGTCTCGGATGATAAGTCCGGCTCGATATTGGCTACAATAGTTGGCCGAGTATCGCGTACGAGGATCGGCCGAGTATCGGTCTTTTTGTCGGCCGACATTATCGGCCGTATAAATTTTATCAAAAAATAATGAATTGTACTTATTTAATCAAGTTATCCTGCACTTTTAATTACATATTTCGTCTTTGATGCATTTTAATCGCTGAAAAATGTTTAATTTTTTTTACATTGTCAGGAATCGAACCTGGGACCTTTGGGTTGTTGCGCTGCGCCTTAGCTCACTCGGCCATTGCGATCATGTCATTATACATTTCTTTTTGTCTATTTGATCGACTAATGTAAAGTATCAATTTGATGTACTATGTACAGCACTTACAGAATTATATGACTGCGTCTGATGCGGTATAAATAAATCACATTCAATAATCTTTCACGGAAATCAACAATTAGTGAGCCAATACAAGGCCGAGCATTGGCCAAATATCGGCAAGCCAACAATTGGCGAGTCAATACTTGGCCGAGCATTGGCCTAATATCGGCAAGCCAACAATTGGCGAGTCAATACTTGGCCTAGCATTGGCTTAATATCGACAAGCCAACAATTGGCGAGTCTATACTTGGCCGAGCATTGGCCTAATATCGGCAAGCCAACAATTGGCGAGTCAATACTTGGCCAAGCATTGGCCTAATATCGACAAGCCAACCATTGACGGGTCAATACTTGGCCGAGCATTGGCCCAATGTTGCAAAGTCGATAATCGTCACCCCAACATTGGCCCGAGTATTGGTCGTTTCAGCTTTATCGGCAGAACCTACATGGGGATTGAGATATGTAGCGTGTGAAACCCGCGCGAACTTCGGTAAATCATCGTTTGGTGAATTTTCGGTAAATCATCGCCAACGTCGGTATCGATACTTGCACGTGACAATAAATAAAAAAAAAAAAAATGTTTCACGCGATCCTGAAGATCGAATTTCGTGGACAATTATTCAGAAGGAAATCCCGAACCGCCCACCTCACAGCAGCGGTTGCGCCGGGTCGTAACGGCGTCTCTGTACTTTGGCGCAGGCCGCGACGGCCGCTGCTCCTTCTCCGTCCCTCCGCGGCTGGGAAAAAGGTGCGGCGAGAGACGACGAGAAGGTGCACACTCGGTCGCCCGGCCACGCCGCTTGGTGCAGCGGCCGCTCGCGCGCCACTGAGAAACGCATTGTGTCCGTCGTAACGACCGTCCATCACAATATTTGTGCCCGCGTCAGCGGACTTGAATTATGTCGTTACGACGCGGCGCTGCGGCTGCGGGGAAAAAGCTGCCCAGCTGCGCGACGCGCCCGCGGCATTCGCCGCCGCTGCGCATGCGCATGCGGGACGCGCGTGGGGGACGAAGCGACCCGCGTATAACTTACAGGTGCACAGTTAAAAATCTGCGGTGTCAAATGCTGCTGGTGTGGACTTTTTCCTAGTGTTACTCATTACAGTGTTAATAATAACACTTTTTACGGTGTAAAATTAACACCAGCCGTTTCATTAAATTTTTCCTGTGTTACCGACGAAACATTATAATACTTTTCGCTTTAAAGGCATGAATGCAAGTATCATGTGTGATTTGTTATTATCGCGTGAATGAAATAGTCGCTTTTTTCAGTTTTAATCGAAAAATTGATAAAAATAATCGATTTTTTCATTACAGATTCCTCTACCGGGTAATTGATCTGTAATGTTTATTTTTGAAAATCAAAATTCTGACTAATTCATTAACGAGATTCACATTACTGGCGACTGTATTTCAATTTTTGCTTCGATCCGTTGATAATTCGCGAAAAACGGCACTTCTGACTTTTTGAGGTGAAAGTCGGTATTTCAGACTCAGTTAACACCGCTAATTAACACCGTGATTGGTGTGGACCTATATAGACACCGTCTTGGTGTTGTTTTTAACACCGGATTTTTAACAGTGTGCAACATTTTATTTTTTCAAGGGTTATTAAAAAAAAAGCAGGGTTGCTATTTTTTATGGTTGGACTTGACTCTCGGTATAGTTGAGGGGACCGTCAAGAGACTGTCGTGCGCCGTACGCGCATGCGCATATAGCCGAGTGTATAGCCTCGTGGCTCGTGCGTCTTTTAACGAGAGAGCCGTACAGGTCCCGTATACAGGTTGGTGAATCGGGAGATGACGGGCGATAAAGTGCCGCAACGTTCTATCGGATATTCATCCGCGACCGATCGGGACTCGAAAAAAAATCTTCGGGCAATTAATACGTGAGAGAGAAGGAGAGAGACGGCGCAGAGCCGGAGGGCCACCAATTTATTGCTTTCGCGTCTTGCTCAACAAGATCCGCCGCATACCCGCGAGATTACACGGGTTATTGATCGAACAGTTTATAATTTCTCCCATTCCTCGAAGTTCTCCGATGATTTTCATTAGAGAGAACGAAGACTTCGGAGTCAGAGTCCGAGAAAATTCGGTGCGGGCAGGCAACGATTTTTCGGGACCCGCCGACGACTGAGACGCGGTCGATTGTGGGAGTTTTTCGTTTCGGTATTTATGTGCGACACTCGGGTGCCGATAAGACGGGGGACCCGAGGGGAAGACTAGACTAGAGCCAATTAAATCTGTGAAAGCCGCGATAGAGCCCTCGTTGTCACCTACAAGCTCCGTGTAACACAGATAAGGATACATCTGCTTTCCCGGAGGACAGCGAGGTCCTTCGTTATTTCGTTTTTTTTTTCTTTCCAGCAGCTGCAGCTGCAGTCGAGGTGTGAGAAAACGTGGAAAGCATTGGAAAGTCAAAAACTCGTTTCGCCGTTTAAAAAAAAACGGTAATAAGTCCGCAAGTCGAGCCCTGGAAGTGTCGACGTAATAGTTTTCATCACGCCCCGATCAGTTTTCCCGATTTTAATGTACTCTCCGTGTTGCGTTGACATCCGACCGAATAATCAATGCCGCATTAATTGCGTTAATGGATCGAACGCGGTCGACACGTGAAAACGATTGCAGAAATATGTTCCAAGCGCTGATAATTCTCGGGAGACCCGAGAATCGAGTCCGAACGGCCTCGCGCAACCTTCCCGAGTCGTATCCGTCGCGACAGGTTGAGAAACGAGGCTGCGCGTGCAGCTCGGAGCAGCCGGTGTATAGCCCAGAGTGCGTAGGGCAAGAATGTCGTAAAAAGGATAAGCCGCGAGTCGCCGCGCGCGAACCGGACGGCGAAGTCACGAGTGCGTGAAAATTAAGGGAGGTGGGGAGAGGAGGGGGAGCCTTCCTCCCCTCCCCCCCCCCTATCCGGGGACACGCGCAGAGCTCCTCGGATGCTCGGAGCTCGTCGGGTCGTTGAGTAGATAACGCCCGATGGGCGATGGGACCACCGCGGCCATGAATAACGCTTTATGGAGACGACGACGCGATCGTCTCTTGTAGCTACGCGAGCGCCGCTCGAATCGAATCAATTGCCGGAGCCCGCGGAATCGACTCGGCCCTCAGCGGCGGCAGCTCGACGACGACGCTGGACCCTTAAGGATGTATGTCAGCGAGACTGTTCTCAACCCGCTGAAAAGTCAAAATCCAGAGGTAAATTCGACCACTTCTCGATGGATTAAAAATCTGAAAAAAATCAAGCATATAAAAGGTGCTCAAAAGAATAATTTCGCATAATAATAATTCCAAAATGTTATTAACAAATAGGTGAAAAAAACAATTGTTCAACAAATTAGTGGTCAATCAAATTTTTTTTTGCATAAAATTTATATGTATATTTTTCTGAACACATATGCATTTTTTCAGAATTTTTTCTAGTTTTCGAAATTTGTTTTTTTTGGATTTTTTTTTCTTTAAAAATGCGTGTTTAATCACGAATTTTGGATATGTGTTTCTTCCAAAACCACCCATGACACCATTCAAGTTTCGAAAAGATTGATCAAATAGATTCGCGAATACAGTCCAAAGATGAAAACAAAAAACCAAATTTCGAAGACTAGAAAAAATTCTGAAAAAATTCATATGTGTTCAGAAAAATATACATATAAACTTTATGCAAAAAAAAATGAGGTTGACCATTACTTTGTTGAACAATTGTTTTTTTCACCTATTTGTTAATAACATTTTGGAATTATTATTATGCGAAATTATTCTTTTGAGCACCTTTTATATGCTTGATTTTTTTCAGATTTTTAATCTATTGAGAAGTGGTCGAATTTACCTCTGGATTTTGACTTTTGAGCGGGTTGAGAACAGTCTCGCTGACATACATCCTTAACTGCGGCTGCGGCTCTCTCGCTATCTCGAGGCAGCTCTATTGAATTTATGTCGTGCTCGCCGGTCGGCCGATACCGCGACGCGGGAATCGGGAGAGTCGATCAAAATTCACACGCAGGCTCCTAATGCTCGTGTCTCGATTGCGTGAGTGCGAGACTGTAATATAAGTGAAGAAAAAAAGGAAAAGGAAACACGAATTAGTTAAATCGAGACTGCGAGATGAGGATTTACGGGTTACGGGCTGCGAGTGTCTCTCAGGTGGATTGAGAAAAGAAATAAAAAAATTTAATAGTACATTACGCTACAAGGGAGGGAAGTGCAACTTTTCACCGAGTGTGAAGTTTGATGCCCGAGCGAAGCGAGGGCAGAAATTCACACGAGGTGAAAAGTTGCATCCCTCCCATGTAGCGTACTATACTTTTCTCCCGATTTCACTGCAAAATAACTCCATTTCGCGTGTGCAACGGGGACGGAAAATTAGGTTATTTTTAACAAATGACGATCCGCATGCGTAATGCGATTTTCATTTCTCCCGCAGGGCAGGAATGAGCCGATTTCCTCCCTAGGGAGGAAATGAAATCGTATTTCGCATGCGTGAGTCATTTGTCAAAAATGAGCTATTTTCCGCCCGCGTTGCGGACACGAAATGGGGTTATTTCAGTGGAGTCGGGAGAAAAAAAAGTTGTAGTCAGTTTTTTTTGGTCCAGAGGTGACGACTGTATTTTATTGACAGTCAGCTCAATAAATAATGAAAAACCAGTTGATAAACGAAAAACCAGTTCAACTTTTTGTCCCGGTAAAAAATACTCGCGAAATTTACGCAACTCGATTCGCAGGTGCAGAGAGAAAAAAAACGTCGTCGATTCACTCTTCGCAGTCAGCCGGAGGCGCCGGCGACGATTTTTCTTCCGGTCGTAGCGATACCGAGAATCGGCGAAATTAATTTTCATTCAACAATAACGACGCTTCGTAGTATTCACCGCCCACCGAAAATAAAAATAAAATAAAAAATGAGATTCGTTACTGCATATTCATGTCGCGCGCGCCCCGTACTTTCATTCAAATGGAATTCGATGAATGAGTCGTTTGCGAGTCGCCGTATTTCCCGCTCGTGTCTCGCTTCCTTCCGCTTCGTCGACTCGCGCGGCACGCGTGGACGTTAAGCTCGTTTAATATTAATCAACGCTACGCGGGGGCTAATTATAACAATAAAAGGATCGCGCGACGCTCGCAGCCGGACCTCTCGATCCCTCAGAGAGGGGATAGTGAAGAGGGGGGGGGGGGGGGGGGGGGGGTAATTCTGACCCAGTGGCACGGTTGATCGTCCCGCGCGGTGTAATTAAGGGCCGGGCCTCTCGCGTTGTTTTATCTAATCTAAGAGTCTCGCCGCCTCTCTGCTGCACCCATAGCTCAAGATGCGTGAGGACAGTGGAGGGGGACCTGCGAGGGGGGAGAGGGGGGATTATTCCGCACCTTCATCTTTCAACGCGACCGAGTACAAATTAAGTATTTAAGATAATTAGCTGATTTTACCACGTTTGTTTTTCTTTTCTTTTTTTTTTTTTTTTTTTCTCTCTTTTTTTTTTTTTTTTTTTTTTTTTCCCTTTCGTTGGCGAGGGCAGCCCGAGATTTTATCTACCGTTGCCGGGTCTGCGGGTCCGGCTATCCGCGTGCGCGGGGCCCTCAAAGGGACCAGCAGCGCGCGAGAGCGCGGCCCTTTGATTTATCGCGTCCCGGTCCCGCCGACGAGGACGCGGAAGGGCCAGAAGCTTCACGAGTAGATCGCGGCGCGCTGCCGAGAAGAAAAGCTGAAGGAGCCGCAGCTGCTGGCTTGGGAAAACAAGGGAATCTTCAGCGCGCGCGATATTAATTCAGCTATTCAATTAACTCGTTCCCGGGGATCGCCGCGTCCCTTTCTCCTCGCGTCCCTTTCTCGCTGTCTCTCCGGAGACGCGTCGAGAAAACTCGCCCGCGCGACTCCCCACGAAGCGGCAGCAGCAGCAGCAGCAGCAGCGTCGAGGACGTCGCGCCGTGGGAACGATCTTCTCGTCCTTTTATACCTCTCGCGACGCTTGCGTCGCCTCCGAGAGGACTTTTCTTCCACCCGGAAGAATCCACCGAGAAACCTCGTCGCGGCTTTTTATTTATTTTTTTTTTCTTTAGTGAAAAATCGCAACTTCGCGCAATCAGCTTCTTCTCGAACTTCCGGTCGATAAATCATTTTCTTGCCACACATTTTTCGACGTTCTCACCCCGGCAATCAATTTACCGGGGTGAGAACGATTAATTAATTTATTAAAAATGACTTCACAATTTTTTTTTAAATTACAGTTAAATAAAAAAATTGAAAAAATAAATTTTGCTGAGTGAGCACAAGGGAAAATAATTATTCGAAAGGTGCTCGGTCGGTAACAGCGCACGCGGCGAGCAACAGTCGGGAGGGGGGGGGGGGGGGGGGGGGTAAGCCAAGGTCCGCGCGGGCCCTCAGTCTCATCTCTCTGTCTCTGTCTCGCGGGATCTATAGACGTTACGAACTGCTTTGCCGCGAGTAATCAGCGGTCTCGAGCGGATGTAACTAATGTAAACCTGCTCCCGAGAAAAAGTCTCCCCTCGCGGAGGGGGGGAGGGGGGGGGGGGAGGGTTTTTGCGTCGGGCGGTGCCGCGGCTGCAGACGCGCGAGCTCGCGCGCCCGTCTGCGCGCGCGCACCGAAGAGGAGAGCGCGTCTCGCGCGCGCATCGTCCCGCGACGTTCGCGACTGAGGTTGGAACGCGCGCGCGCGCACGATCTACCGCGCAGCGTGTTGTAATTCGTTGCGCGCAGCCGGCTGCGCGGCGGAGATGCGCACTAGAGAGAGAGACCGCTGCTCTGGCTCTCTCTAATTCATCGCCTATTGAATTTCTTGCTGCCCCGTAAGTGCACCAAATAAATTGCATTAAATCGTGTGTAAATATAAATTCATATATTTGCGTGTGTTGCTATTAAAACTATAATGAATAACACTACGAAAAATTTCACACTGACAGCGTTTGACACACTGTATTTTTACAGTGCACGATCATGATGGTGTCTATATAGGTCCACACCAATCGCGGTGATAATGAGCGGTGTTAACTGAGTCTGAAATACCGACTTTCACCTCAAAAAGTCAGAAGTCCCGTTTTTCGCGAATTATCAACAGATCGAAGCGAAAATTGAAATACAGACGCCAGTAATGTGAATCTCGTTAATGAATTAGTCAGAACTTTGATATTCGAAAAAATAAATTACAGATCAATTACCCGGTAGAGAAATCTGTAATGAAAAAGTCAATTTTTTTCATCAATTTTTCGATAAAAACTGAGAAAAGCGACTAATTTATTCACGAGATAATAAAAAATCACACATTATACTTGCATTCATGCCTTTAAAGCGAAAAGTATTATAATGTTTCGTCGGTAACACAGGAAAAATTTAACGAAACGGCTGGTGTTAATTTAACACCGTAAAAAGTGTTAATATTAACACTGTAATACGTAACACCAGGAAAAAGTCCACACCAGCAGCGTTTGACACCGTAGATTTTTAACAGTGTACATATATTTATATGCACATAACTACGATTATCCTGCGTGTCACGATTGTCGTGTAGATTGAAAGTTTCTCGGGCGCGTAGGAGGTCAATGAATGCCGTCAGAAAAGACAGAGAGGAGAGAGGGAGAGAGAGAGGACAGGAGGAGAATATATAGGTGGCAGGTACATAACTGTTAGTCGAAGATCGTGTTACACGAGTCGAGGAGCGCGAGGTGTAAGAGCGAGAGCACTTTGGTGTACATAACACGAGAGGCAAACGGCACATGCACCAACATCAACAAAAGCATCAGCAGCAACTGCCATCAGCAGCAAAAGCATCAGCAGCAACTGCATCAAAAGCCTCAGCAGCAACTGCAGCAGAAGCAGCAGCAGCAGCAGCAGCAGCAGCAGAAGCACTCGAAGGCGCGTGCCTCGTATCTATACGTTCACGAGGGAGTAAGAGAGCACATGGTGGCGGCCTAGCCTGGAATTTCCTCGCGGGGCTTACGCAACGCGCGCGCGCACGCGGCTACGGTAGCTCCAACATCTGGTTATACACGCTCGCAATGTATAACCAGTCGACCGAGCAACAGCAGCAGCAGCAGCGGCAGCAGCAGCAGCACCGGAGCTTATATACCCGACGCTTGGTGCCTGTGCAGTTCGCAGCTCGCGGTATCAAGTGCATGTGTCTCTCAGCCGTTGCCACTGCTGTCAGCCCCGCTTTTCCACCCATTCTATATCCATCACCGCGGGCGCGCGCGCGCGGTTGTACAGCAGCGAGTCTCTCCCAAGCTCAGAGCCCGCGACCGCCCGACACGGGCAAAAAACTTGATATTGACGGAAGTGCAACTGCGCTCGCGCGCGACCGCCGAGCGCAACCGCGTTGCGATCGAAATCGCGACGATAAAATCCGCGATAATTGTACTTTGCGCGTTTGATGCGCGTCGCTTTATATACAGATTGGTGTCCTTGTCGTTGGGGTTTTATTGATTCTGGATAAATTGGTTGGGACTGATTCGGATTATTCGTGTGGATAATCGCGAGCCAATCGAAGTCACCGAAGCTAGGATAGAATCACCAGTAAATGAACAAAGCAGAAACATTTGTTTTTCATGGGTTTCTATTAAATTTAACACTTCAAAATTGTTTGCCAAAATTTTAATGACCAGAATGTCAAATTATGTGATGCAGCTGCGAAAAAAATCTCATATTTTCATGGCGCAGTTTGTTGCTTATAAATTCTCAAAAATCCATTCGTTTCATTCATCATTTCATTCATTCATTTCATCATTCATTTTCATTCATTCATTCATTTCATTTCATTTCGGTTCATTTTCTGGTGCATTCACCCTAACTAGATCGGTTCACGATTTATTGCCACCAGTTCTCATGTCTACCACGAGCTTCGAACGCGAGTCGTCGCTGAATCCGCAGTTCGCAAAAATTTCGTTATTTTTCCTCCTCCTCCACGACTAACGAACCTCCCCCCCCCCCTCCCCCCCGAACGTAGTCATAGATAAAGACGCAATTTATGTCTACGGGCGAATCGGAGAGAAAACGGTTAATTACTCACGGATCCGTAGAGCAGTCCGCACGAGTCCATGCACAGATACAGACACGTCGCCACTCCCTGAATTCTTAATTGGCCCCTCGATACCGAGGTCCTCTGGAAAATTGCTGAAACAGAAAATAAATTAATAAATTAACACGCTAAGTCGTCTGTGAATCGTGTATAGTAATAATAATAATAATAATTCAGAGCCGAGTCGATAATCTCGACTGACGCTGCGCGAGGAGCGTTTGTGGGAATCGAGGAAGAGCGACGTCGTCTTCGTCGTCGTCTCTATTCGGCACACACAAGGTAAGCCGATATATCGCGAAGCGAGTTTTAACGGTGCTTCCAGTCGAGCGAAGGGCTCGACGGCAGCTGAGGCTGAGCACGTGGCCACCGCCGCTGCTGTCGCTGCTGCTGCTGCTGCTGCTGCCGAGGCAGCGGCATCGGTCCGCGTGGCGTCTGATCCCCGGCGAGCCTTGTCGCAATATGCAGCAAGCGTATCGCGTGTCTCCTCTGCTCGATATGCGGTCGCGGCGACCGAATCTCTCGAGTGATTGGATCGCGGGGAGAAAATTCGCGAGACCAACGTGCGGCGTAAATCACGCTGTCACAGTCACGTCACATATATCTCTGAATTAAGTCGACTAGGTCCATTAGTCTATTAGGTGAGACTATTCAATTAAATAGGGGAACACATGCGCGATGATTGGCTCCTCGAGCCTGTGACTAATACTAATATCATTAATCCATCAGCATTCCCAAGAGAAAAAAATATATCGTTCATATATAGATAATACAAGGTAGAATTTTTTTTAGATAAATCAGGTAGAAGATTAAAATGGGACACGATGTATATGCTCAATTCAATATATAGCGCTGTATGTTATCTATATATGAAAAATATGTTTTTTTTTTGCTTGGGAATGCAAATAGATATTAAATCACAGCTACGCTTGACATTTCCAAGACGCGATTCCCGATGAATCCGCCTCATTCTGCGAATCTTCGCTGATCGACCAGACAGGGCGAGACTCAGTGCGTGGGAATTAACGCGGTGCCCTCATTTTTCCACATAACTCTCGGCTCGCCCTTATCGCATCCGACATAAACCTCGAGAGATAAGCCAGTTTAGCCAGCGAGGAAAATTGTACGGAGAATTCGGAGAGAACCCGGTTGATGATTGCGAAGACAGAGGGGAATAAGAAACTATTGCTAGAAGTCTCATCGTTACCGAGAAATTCGTGTGGTGACTCGTTTGACGGGTACAAAAATAATTGAGAGCTCGTGGCGAGATCGACAATCGGTTACAGATACCACCGACGAGATGACGAGCGACGTTGCATCGCGTGCGCGACGTTGTTGCCCACCGTTGGCAACGTCGACGGATTCGAGTGGCGCGCGTCGTCGTCTTCGTCGTCGTCGTCGTCGTCGTCGTCGTCGTCGTATACCTGGGTTATACGGTCGCGCACGCAGTTAACGACCTCAACTGTTAACGAACCTCGACGCTCTAATTGAGTCTTGAGATCGTTTCTCGGGCGCACTTCAACGCGGTGGCCGCTGCTGGTGCTGCTGCTGCCTACTGGTGATGCGGCTGATGCATCTCGCGAGAATCGCGCTCTGTGCTCAACGCGACAGGCGCGGCATCGGCAGAAGAATTAAATTGACGCATAAATAAAATTGCGCCGGGGCCGCCGAGAGCAAGAGTCGCTTGCCAGCTGGGAATTCGCGTTTTGTCAGTCGCTATTTCGAGATTCCGGTGTTATATGACGAGCCAGTAAATGTCGCATAGTTTCCATGGTTAAAAGATACCGCTGCTTGAAATAAAAAATAAAAAATACAATATGTCAAATTATTTGGCCCACAAATAGCAAATATTTTTAACTATTTGGCCAACAAATGTCGCATAATTTCCCTGATTAAAAAATACCACTGCTCAAAATAAAAATAAAAAATAGAATTTCCAACTATTTACAAAATAGCAAATATTTTTAACTATTTGGCCAACAAATGTCGCATAATATCCCTGATTAAAAAATACCACTGCTGAAAATAAAAATAAAAAATAGAATTTCCAACTATTTACAAATAATTCGCTATTTTAATTCGCAACACGGAATTCGTCCGCTGCAATCGCTGCCACGAAGGCTCCGACTCGAGGAAGCGGAATAATTTATCGAATTTTTGCGAAATCCTATCGCAGTGTCGTCGCCGTCGTCGTCGTTGTCGCAGGTTCGTCCGGTTCGTTAACGCGCGCGGTTGTCCCGGTGGTAAAAGGAGCTTTCGTCGAGACCGGCGCGCACGCAACCCGTGGAGGGTGGAGTGGTGGTGGGGGGGTGGGATGGTATCACTCTCTCGGCGCTTTCTCACTCTCACCTCATGCAATATTTATACTGGCCTCCCGGTTCGCCGGGAGAAGTGCAACAGTAATCGCTAATGAAGGAGGCCCGAATCCGGAATCTCCGGCCGCGATTATATTCGTATAGACATATATCTGTATATACATAAGACCCACAGGCACGCAGTCCGGTTATTCCGCAATTAGTACCGAGAACTCCCGGACTTCCCGGACGGCGAACATCTCGTCGCCGCTTCTCTTTTGTTTGCCTAACTTCTTTTTTTTTTTCGTCCCTCCGTTTCCGCCGACGAAAATCCGAAGGTCGCGAATTGCTTTCCGAGCTTCGTCGGTGTCTCGACTCGAGCGACCTCGATGCTTTTCGCGTTCTACGTGACATTTTGCACGTCGGCCGTCTCTGTACCTTGACACGCGGAAAATCGTCTGTCGGAACTTCAGCGGAGGAGAGTCGAGCGCCGCAGTCAGCGTCGAGTGCATCAACCGTCGACGGGGGCGAGATATTATTTTAAGATCCATACGAGAGCGTCAGTAGCGCCGGTAACGCTCCATATAACGATCCTATGTTTGACCTTTTTTTTTTGCAATCTAATTTCCGTACCGCTTTGCTTTCTTAACAAACGTTGACTCTGCGACGCACGTCGAGCCGGCGCCGTCGTTCTTGGCCGGAAGTTCCGAGCACGGAAATTTTCCGCCAACCGGATGCGGCGTGTGTTATTGCAGGGACGAAACGTATTACGACTGCGAATAATTCGCGGGTAATTCCGCGAAGAGCCGCACTCAAATTAAATAAAAATAAAAAAAAATGACCTCATGGAAAAATTCGTCGACTCCCATAAATTTCCCGGCGACCTCTCTGTGTACCACACCGAGGTCACAAGTCAACAGATCTTGTCACCACTCTGAGCTTCCCGGCGAATAAAAATTAATAATCCAGTGATTTACGTGAGACGATAAAAACCCTTCTGTCGCATCGGCAACGTCCGCACCGAATATTCTATACAGACTTGTTGTGCTTTATTTCTCACGTAAATCATCGTATTATCAATTTCAATTCTCCTAATGGCGGAAGAGAGAAAGAGAGAGAGAGAGAGAGAGCAACCCCGAACTGTCTTACACAGTGGAAGGCCACTAACCCTGCGGGTTATGTCACCGGGCGCGCCGGTTAGTCGTTGCCTCCTCTCTCGCCTTTCTCGCGGGGCGCATTACCGAAATAGACGGCCAAGCAGTCCGTTGTCGTTTGTCGCACGTACACCGACTCCTCGTCTGCACGGATCTCCCATCTCGCTCTTCTTTTCTCCTCTGTCCTCCTCCTCCCCCTCCTCCTCTTCTTCCTCTTCTCTGTCTATAGATGCGCCGCGCACTCGCTCGGGCAGTGTTACACCGGCTTCTTCTGCTGAACGCGCAGCACAGACAGTGAGTGACGTGGCTGTGCTCTTCTCTTGGGGTCACGCTGCCAATCCACGAGTTACTTTAGGACTTTACTGCTCTCTCTCTCTCTCTCCCTCCTCCTCCCGCCCCCTTCCGCTCTGAGCCCCGACGAGTGAAAGAGAGCAACGAGAGAGAAGAAGCGCGAGAAACAGAAAGAGGTGCATTTACTTTTCCTCTTACTGTCGACTGTACAGAGTGGGAGGGGGGATCACTTTCGGAGCGAAAGCGACGAAGAGAGAGAAGAAAAAAATATATAGACTGGGGATGTTCGAATTCTATTTGCAGGCGGATGTTGCTACGCGCAGGGGCGAATCGCATCCTTCTTGAGGGCTTCGTCTCATGCCGAGAAATTTTCATTTACTTTTTTATCAAGTTAATAACATTTTGCCCTTATTATTATGTAAAATCTATCTTTAAAAAAGATCTAGGATCTCAGAAACGAAATAGAGGACCCTGCTTCTTAGGGTATCCCTATAAAATCCCGATACACGGTAACACTGCATTTCATTAAAAACTGCGGATCCTGGTCGGGAGGACATTGAGATTCCAAAAAGGACGGCCCTTTCGGGCTAACCCTAACAAATCCCGATCGATGATAAACTCATCCAGTCCAACTCGCGGAATCTGTTCGGATTCCGAGTCGGGTAATCCATTTGGGGAGCCCCGAGCCGATCCCAACCAGAATCCAGTCTCAAACTGGGCCTACCCAACAGATTTCTGCAATGGGACGCTCTCGCTCACGATTCGTAAATGTCTCGCTTCAACTCGTGAAATACTCACTCGACACTCGACGAGGCGAGCGCGAGCGCGCCCCGAGGAAACCCATTCAACATCACAAACGATCTCCGCCGCCGCGCACCGCGCGCTCAACGGAGATACCGATCTCCCTCTCTCTACGCCGCCACCGAGGCGGCGGCGAGCCGACTAATTTGTGTTGCTAAATGCTCTCCCAGCAGCAGAAGCAGCAGAAGCAGCAGAAGCAGCAGAAGTAGAGCCCTCGGCTCGGTTCTCTCGCGGCTCGCACGCCGCTCGCGAGCTCCCTTGAGGATATAAGGAGGGAGGGGAGCACTCCCCACCGCCCCCTAAGCCCGAGGCACCGATATATGTAAATCGAACCAGTGGGAATTCCAGTGTAACCAAGTTGGACCTCATGTTCGCGTGGTCGAACACGTATCCCGCGCCGCGTGAAAACGCATTTTTTTCGCGTGCGGTCTTTCCCCCTTCCCCCTCCCTCTGGATGTTTCGGGAATTCCTGGGGACGGAATGAGACATTTTTTCGGTTGACAAGCTGCTGTTGGTTTTTCAGGACCAAAGAATCGCGCAGGACGAATTAATTTCGTTGTCGAAAAAAATAGTAGAACACATGCATATCGCACCGCGTGAAAACGCATTTTTTCGGGAATTTCTGGGGACGGAATGAGACATCTTTTGCGATTGAGAAGCTGCCGCTGGTTTTTCGGGACCAACGAATCGCAGAGGACGAATTAATTTCGTTGTCGAAAAAATAGTAAAAGACCTCTCGAAATCCGGTATAGAGTCGTTTTCGACCGAGTGACTGCGAACAGAGTCTCATCGGCCCAGCACGACACTGGACCGAAAGCCACTTTTCCTAGCCCGAAAGGCCGCAGGTTTCTAATCACTCAATCCGACACCCGCGAGCCGTGGAACAAGGACGATTATTATTCTCCATAGACGATTATTATTCCTCCAAAGCCTCGAGTAAAAAAAAGGCAAACATCTCACTCGACCCCGAGGTGGTCGCGCGGCGAGGCTCCCGAAATTTAGTGAACGAGCAACCCGGAGGTGTGTAACCCAGCGGGCTACTCGCCACCACCGGGCGAATTGCTGTTTAGCGATTTAGGTACAAAATGTGTCCGAAAAAACAAGAGACTCTCGGCATTTTTTTTCATAAAAAAAAAAAAAAATACAGGGAGGGCTCGTTGCTCATCGGTCGTCGTCTCAGTGGGATCCACGAGGCGAGTGGCGGATGTGCCAGGGAAGATCCAACACCACCAGGAAGATTCCTCACCCCCTCCCCTCCCTTCCGCAGTCTGCGACTTACGACCTCCCTCGTGGCCATAACCCAGCGAGGTCCGAAACCACGAATCGGTAATAAACGCTGATTTAGAGGATGCGTCTTGTCTTGTTCCGTGTGCGCATGCGCCACGAGACCCGACGCATTTTACACGCGCTCGGACTAACAGCTAGTACCGAATCAAAGACGGGGAAGATGAAAAAGAAAAAAAGAAATGCGCATGCGCCACGAGACCCGACGCGCATTTCACACGCTTTGACCAACAGCCAGTACCGAATCAAAAAAGACGACGAGGAAGATGAAGAAAAAAGAAGAAGACGAAGAAGTCCGGTGTGACGCATGGTCAGTGGCGTTAAACACCCCCGTTTATGCAGTCGTAGAAAACGGCTGGTTTTGCACCGGCGAATAAAACGCTCGGTCGTTACTCAAGCCGACTTCGTCGTCTCCGTGCGTCAGGCATCGGACTCCGGTGTACCCGAGCTCGCCGATGCGACTAATTGCGGATGAGTCGAGGTGCGGTAACGCCTTTTGACTAATTAATAATACCGAGCGCGAGGCGCCCGTAACGAGTCGTAATATTACAACTTCGCGGCGATTGCGTATAGCAACATTTTCCCCGGCTATGCATTCGCCGGGAGATAATTGCCGCGGCGGACTCGACGCGCCGAGAGTATATTTTTGATACCGGCAAACACGCCGTGTTTATCGGCCGTGGAGAAGTGGTCGCCAATAAAAGCGGACACGATAACTCATCTCGCGCGAACTCGTTTTCGTTCAACATTGTTGATCCCGGTAATTGCTGGATATTGCAAGTCATTTTTTGTTTTGTTTTCTTTTTTTTTCGTGCAAATAGCGAGTAGGATGATTCAGTCGCGCGACTCGGTCTGTTTTATCGACTTGGAAGTGGCTGCTATTACAGTGACTTAATAATCCACTGATTTATTAATTTTTTTCTACGACTTTGTAAGATTAGGTAATTTCTACAAATTTGTCAAAATAATTTGTACGAAATACTCGTCGATTCAAAATAAATTGCCGATCGAGACGACCCGAATAATTCATCGTTCCGATTTCCTTCAAACTCGATTTTTGTTGTCCCTCGTCTCCTCGTTTTGTCGGCCGCGAAAATTACGATTAATTACCGGAGAAACAAATCGTAACTCGTCGTCGCCGCGCCTCCTATAGTGGCGCCGCGGTCGCCGACGACTATGTGCTACATTCGCGCAGCGGGCAACACCCACGCGGCGCAAAGTGTTTCGCACGCGAACGTTGGTTCGCTTAAAAAAATAAATAAAAAACCCCGCGTACCTTCCGGGTGCCTCGTGCATCTTCAATGCAGTCGATTGCACTCGCACACATCGCGTCGTTCTCGTGTTCTTCCTCGCGCTGCGCGAGTCCACTGCTGCGGCGAGGCCGAGTGATAACCGGAACGCGGCAGCCGCTTGAATAATTATACCTGTTATACCGGCGTCTGCAACGCCGCGATATCTTTTTGTCTAAAGTAGATGCGGAGCACCGCGCGCGCGGACTCGTTGCAGCCACGAGTTGCAGTAAAGCATTTCTCGTCCCTGTTTGAAACCCGGGCATGTCGCGGACGCGTCGCCGTATGCCCGGGTTTCTCAGCTGCGCTCGTGTCCCGCACCTCGGACTCTCTCGGAGAGCTGCGGCGTACACGATTTTCTAATCGCTCTCGCGCAGCAGTGTCGACGGCTCGGTAACCGCATACCCATCGACGAGATACAGCACCGCGTGATATATATTGCGGCGAGTGCACCCGTGGCACTTGGGATAAGCCACACGTAGGATCGTCATCGTTCATTCGCCTCTGCTGCCGTGGGACTTGTGTTTACAGGACCATTATTATTATTATCATCATCATTATTATTCTGATTACAGCATTGATCAGTATTATCAATATCATTAATATTTCAATGTGGCTATTCGCACCCTTTTTCGTGGATGGTGGATCGCGTGTCTCTTACACTGTTTAAAATCCGGTGTTAAAATCAACACCGAGTCGGTGTCTATATAGGTCCACACCAATCGCGGTGATAATGAGCGGTGTTAACTGAGTCTGAAATACCGACTTTCACCTCAAAAAGTCAGAAGTCCCGTTTTTCGCAAATTATCAACAGATCGAAGCGAAAATTGAAATACAGACGCCAGTAATGTGAATCTCGTTAATGAATTAGTCAGAACCTTGATTTTCGAAAAAAAAAATTACAGATCAATTACCCGGTAGAGAAATCTGTAATGAAAAAATCGATTTTTTTCTACAATTTTTCGATAAAAACTGAGAAAAGCGATTAATTTATTCACGAGATAATAAAAAATCACACATGATACCTGCATTCATGCCTTTAAAGCAAAAAGTGTTATAATGCTTCGTCGGTAACACAGGGAAAATTTAACGAAACGGCTGGTGTTAATTTAACACCGTAAACAGTGTTAATATTAACACTGTAATAAGTAACACCAGGAAAAAGTCCACACCAGCCGCGTTTGACACCGTAGATTTTTAACAATGTAGGTTTAATTTTCGCACTTTTTTCGTGGATCGTTAAAATTCCTTAGCGGAAAATTTCCGCTTTAGTACTATATAAGTATTTAAAACAAACATGAAAAAGAGTACCATATATTAATCTAAGGGGGGTGGGTCTAATCGACCCACGATCCACGAAAAAGAGTGCGAATAGTCACATCGATAATATTATCAATATCAGAATTATGATTGTTTATATTATTAGCAATATTATTGTTATTGTTGTGGTTATTATTGGCATAACTGTTATGCCACACACGACAACCGTTCGTTAACGCAACGGGCCTCGAATGGTCACGTAGCAATAAATCGCCCGTGACACGCGCGAAAATAGAATCGAGCCCACGTTACGCATAAATGAGCGATCAAAATTTAAAAAAACCTGTTGAAGAATTTAACGAGGGGTCATACCGATGCTTTCACGAGAATTTCCGTTCCTCTCCCGCGCCCCTCTCCCCTGACACTCGGACATCAGGTTTATTTATGCCCGAGTTCTAATCACTTTTCTCGTGTCATCGGCTCCGCTGCTGCTCGGGCGCCCGAAACGAGATACGCGCCGAGCGGTAGCCGCGTTCCCGGCCGCCAATTTGACAAATATCACTGAAGAGGCTCTCCGCGAGGACGACGCCGCAGATCGCGGCGGCGCGTTCATTAGCCTCTAACCGATCGTTTCCCCCACCGGCTCGAGTGTTTACTCAACGCGTGTGTTATTATTCGCGCGCGCGACGATGACGACGACGACGACTAATTTGACGGGTGCCGAGTCCCGCTGGGACCACGTGATACGACCGAAAATAGCGGACACCGCGCGATCGGCGAAATAACGATTAAAAAAAGAGAAACCGGTTGACGAAGAATGTATCCGACGAATCGCGTTATTTCTTTGCTTCGTCCAATTGCAGCTGAGATTCAGAAAAAAAATGAAAAAAATGAAGTGATGACATGAACATTTTTTTTTGCCAACCGACTCTTATTATTTTATTCTATAAATAGAAAAAGACGCGAGCGATCGTTAAATCAACGATGAGGAGAGAAAAGCCACTGGAAAAATTTACGAGAGGTCGCGGGGGGGTCAGGCGTATCCTTTTACGAGTGGCGGAGCGTCTCGACGGCGGTTTTATTTTTCGGTACATATAGTTTTAGGCTCCGCGTGCGTCTGTCCGTCCGTCGGTGCGAGCGGAGGTCGAGGAGTCGGAGAATCGAGGTTGGGGATCAGAAGAAACGTCCGCGCAAGTGAATTACGACTGTTCCGAGAACGAACGTTACTTTGTCTTACTTTTCTCTTAGACTCTCTTAGATATATTTTGTTCTATACCTACCGCAGCGGCTCGATTTCGTCATCGACTTTTCGAAATTTCGTATAGCTCTCCCCCTTCGTTACTTTTACGCTCGTCCACCTGTCGGCATAGATCCTCAACCCTTTTCACAAGTGAACAGTGAAATTTTAGTATATCGGTAGGTGAACTCGTGAAGGCGAATCGTCGGCGAGTGCCATAGTGTCCCGACCCTCGGCGTGAGTCATCGGGTAGCGAGCGCCTGATTAATCGTAAATCGGTGGATCCCAGCACCGGTCGGGAACTTCGGTTCACGACCGCGGGACATAAATCGAGAAAACATTTTTCCGTACTTTACGAGGGATTATTATTTCTGTAAAAAAAAAAAAAGTAAGATTCTCGGTACGCGTGAATCGTCGGTGGGCGTCGTTTGTCACAGTGATGACAAAATATTGGTATCCGTGCACTTAATGATCCTCTTGGCGGTGGATGCAGAAGCACCCGTGTCGGATGTGGGAAAATATACATCGTGGGTATCGTTGCAGGAGACGCTAATACCGCGCGGTATTACGCAATGCAGGACGTGTATACGACGTACGACGCGCGACGATAGACGAGGGAATCCGCGAGCGAGAGCGAAGGATCTTGATAGGGCGACGCGTTGCGGCTTTGAAAGCGGCTGAGCGGACGACGCGACACGCGGGCTGTTTAATCCGATTACACACGAGAGCGCGCGCGGTGGGTAACGTGAGGTAACAAGGCGCGAGGCTCGTGATTTGTTGAATGCCGGACGGAAGCAGCGAAACTGCATTCGTCGGGCGACGATAAAATTCGTGACCCGAGGTGGTCGAAAAAAAAAAAAGAAAAGATGAAAATGTCAGTAATCTATAGGAATTACGATTGGAGAAAAAGGTTTTATTAAATTAAAAAAAAAAAAAAAACGTGAAAGTGTTAGTAATTTATAGGAATTACGATTGGAGAGAAAGGATTTATTGAATAAATTCCCGGTCGAAAAATATACCGCAATCGAGCTGATATTTTTTTTGTTTCTGCGTCAAGACTTTGACTCGGCGAGTCGCGCCGATTGACCGAAAGAATTTATGAATGGCTCGAGCTCGGCCAGCGGAGGACAATGACAGTTCGGATTTGGCGTGAAACCCGCAATTCGCATGCGACGTACTCGACGCGACCGGAAGTCCGGCCGGAGGTGCCGCGAATTCTTCGAACGAACGCGGCTAATAAAAATGAAAAAAATATAATAATATATATATAGGATATGAATTTTGAGGTCAGCCACCGGGCAGCCAATTATACTCATCATCCGAAACCCCAACCCCCCTCCACCCGCCTCATCGAACCCGCAGGCTCTGCACTTGCACTAAATAACGTTGCTATCGACGATTCGAGACATTTCTTTCTCCTCGCTGACTTTTTTTTACGTTTCTTTTTCTTTGCCGTTGCGTCTCGCGCGCAAGTGCAGAGCGCGCACCTACTCGTTACGTCGATCCGAGCGGCTCGATAAACGAGCCCGTGATTTAGCATTGGTACGTGCGCTGGCGAAGATTTCGCACCTCGCACACCGATCGAGAGAGAGAGAGAGAAAAAAAATGCAGCGTGAAAAGATTCGACTGCCATAATTTATCGGATAAATTAAGCCTGAATAAAGAGCAACGCCGACTCGTCCGATCTTCGCACCTATAAAGGGGTCGTTCGCGTTTCTTGAGAAATCGCGGCGAGGAGATATCGGCGAGCGATCGCTCCCGGCAGCTTCGTCGCGACGTAAACCGATTCTCGCCTAATTGCATTTGATTCGACATTTTTATGTTCGCTTCGCGGTTATTCAAGTTCACGGTGACAGTTCATGAACATGTTATTTTTTATTAAAAAAAATACAAAAATGATAATAATAACGCAAGCAAATGGATGATGTTCGTTTAGCACCTCGCCGCGAGAGTAATTTGTCCCGCTTCCGCCGGGAGAAAAACCGCGAGACGCGCGAGAATCGCTTCCGGCTGCTTCGCTCGATTACACCGATCGGCGTTCGCCGCGAATTAATTACCGATCCAACGCGCTCGCCGATGCGATTAATCAATTATATTTCTCGCCTCTGATTCGCGTCCCCCAAACTAAACCCCGCAATGTGTATCATTACGATTTTTTTCCTCTCGCTCGCCGAGAGAAAAAGAAAAGCCCCGAAGAATTTTGTTTCTGGCGAACACGGACGGACTGACCGAAAAAAAAAATCCCCAAGCCTCGCGCAACGGCTGTACGCACCTTTTATTATTTCGTAAAATACTAAAACACAGGTACACACACCCAAATGTATATAGATATACCGTGTACACATAATATTCACCACCCTAACGACGCGCCTGTTGATTGAATGATAATTGCACCATCAACTTTGATTGCCGGTCGATTATCATCAATTTTGTCGGGTTCGCCGATCCCCGGCCCCCGGTATAAATTCATGTATATACCGGCGGGCCGGCTGTACGCATGCCCCGTAACACCTGCCCCCCCCCCCCCCCATGAAAATTGGCGCAACTAGACGGTGCACCGTATGTGATTATTATCCTTGAGATTAAACGCTTTTTCGCGGCCGACGGATTACGGTCGGCGCCTAACGACGCTGCCGGGGTTAACGATTTTAATAGTTGTTCGTTGAAGGGCTGAGCGATCGGCCGGCCGATCGGCGGCCGGTCTTCGCGATATCGGAGCGAAAATCGCGGGACCTTCCTGGCAAACGTTGTCGACGAGTCTCGTTGCCCCTCTCCTTCTTCCGTTTAGTGGCTAGTCGAGTCTCGTTAGCCGCGCGCGCCGTGTTTGCCTTTCGTTCCGGGCTCGTACCGTGTGCTGCGCATGCGCGCACACGAGCCGATCGCGCGCATGCGTCGTCGCGCGCGCGTCTATCGGTCGGTAGCGCTTAGCAGCCGGTATAGGAGCGGCAGCGACGACGACGACGACGACGACGACGCGCTGGGGGGTTAATTCGACGTCGTAAAGTGGAACGAGGCGCCCGTCGTCGGCCGTGAAAACTCGGAAACGGGTTTAACCCGCGGAGTGTGCGTATCGCGGATTAAATAAGCGCGGATCGCATGCCGCGAACGCCACGCGGGATCCACTGGCTCGTTGCCGCGGCCTCTCTTTCTCCCTCCTTGCCACTTCCGTATTAAGTACACTGTTAAAAATCCGGTGTTAAAAACAACACCAAGTCGGTGTCTATATAGGTCCACACCAATCGCGGTGATAATGAGCGGTGTTAACTGAGTCTGAAATACCGACTTTCACCTCAAAAAGTCAGAAGTCCCGTTTTTCGCGAATTATCAACGGATCGAAGCGAAAATTGAAATACAGACGCCAGTAATGTGAATCTCGTTAATGAATTAGTCAGAACTTTGATTTTCGAAAAAAAAAATTACAGATTAATTACCCGGTAGAGAAATCTGTAATGAAAAAATCGATTTTTTTCTTTAATTTTTCGATAAAAACTGCGAAAAGCGACTAATTTATTCACGAGATAATAAAAAAATCACACAGGATACCTACATTCATGCCTTTAAAGCAAAAAGTATTATAATGTTTCGTCGGTAACATAGGAAAAATTTAACGAAACGGCTGGTGTTAATTTAACACCGTAAAAAGTGTTAATATTAACACTGTAATAAGTAACACCAGGAAAAAGTCCACACCAGCAACGTTTGACACCGTAGATTTTTAACAGTGTAGTTCCCTACCAGAATTACACTCAGGACCGTCCCCGGCGAAAACTCATTCGATCAATGCCCCAAAAAAAATCATATGACAAAAAAACTTCAATGGTAAACTATCATCACGTGCAAAAAGTTTTGAAATAAACTGCTGAAAATATCAAATTTTTACCTGGGAGACTTTTTTCGGGAGATTGCAGAGTCGTTTGGATTTAATTGTTTATTATTTTTTTTATTAAAAAAAAAACAGCTATAAATACGAGTACGATTCGTTGCTTCGTTAACCCGGAAGAAGCTCATCGTCGGCTAATTTTTCTGCCGGCGCTGATCGAGCGCGATAACCCCGCGGGGGTTATCGCGCTCGGTGGAAGCGCTCATCCCACCGAAGGTGAAGAATCGCCTGACGCAGGTTCGCCACTCGATTAAAGGTTGTTCGATTAACAGAGGCAACTCCTGAGATTTTCCTCAATGGCCTCGCTGCTATATTCTCGCCCGGCGCGATAACTCGGGGTTTAATCTCAATTTACGAGTGCAACTTCGACGAATTATTAATTACAAAGCCTCGGTGTATCCGTCCGGCAGCGCGGATAACTAATTGAATGGAAGTCGCGGTCCGCGAACGTAACGCGAGATAAGAGACTCGACTGTGCGTCTCTTATCTCACGTAACATTCTCTGTGTTTATGTATCTGAGTTGTATGTATGCACGTTGTGGGTTATAATGTGGCGTGTGAAACAAGTTTGAACGGCCACTCGGACGACCCGTGGAAGTGGCTACGAGTTGTGTGGCACGAGAACCAACGTCCACAGCCTCCTGTTGCGGTACACACAGACGGAAACACGGACAGACGGACGAGAAGCGCTTCGTTTTGTATAGAAATTTATAAATCTTTCCATCTTTCTCCGGAGTTTCTCTGACCTTTCAGTGTTTTTTTGGCCGCCAATACAGAAACCGGAGACGGCGACCAGGTGCCCCCTCCCCTTCGCCCTGAGAGTGCAGATGGTTTTTTTTTTTTTTTTTTTTTTTTTTGGAATCGTAGATAGCGGCACAAGCTCGGGATTCCAATTTCACCGCGGCGTCTGACGGAAATTCGTGAATCTCCCCAAAATTTGGGATAACTGACGCAATCGGACTGCGCGCTGGGAGGGATTTTTTTTTATTCGTGTCTTTTTTTTTTAATAAAAAATGCTAATTAATTAGCTGCATGTTCAGCACGTCATTGAGATGTATCCTCGTGCCGAGGCGCCGACCAATTAGCATTCACAGAAATTTGCCGATAAATAAAGAATGCATGTTAAAGTTCGTCCGCACATTCATAATAAATATCGATAATTATTATTTCGATATTTATTATGATAAGTCGAATATCGATATAAATATCAAAATAATAATTAACGATATTTATCGACTGCCCGAAGGATCCGAACTTTGTTGCCGTAATTTGGCCACGATTCTCCGCTGCTCGTCCGACCCTCCCGCCCGAATGGCCAAACCGCTCCCACTGACAATGGACCAGATTTCGGCCTGTGTTTCCGCGGATCTTGCCCCGGATTCTATTATCTTCTCCCGTTGCCCCTCGGGACAGAGATTCGATCTCCGAGCATAGAAAGAAAAACATGCTCGCGGCCAACGGTGCAAAAATTCCCCGGGCATTGTTGCCGCGGCCACGCGAATCTCTCGTTACAATGAAACTTCAGTCGTCGCGGCAGCTGTTTATTTCCCACCCGCCCCTCCTCACTCCCCAAGGGGGAGGGGGGACAATAGAGAATCGATTATCTACACATTACGCGGACCATTTTTTCCTTCGGATCTCGGACAAACGCGAGGACCGTTAATCATTGACGATCGTCAGCAGCCGCCTGTGATTTTTTTTATATACAACATATGTAAATTCAGGAATTCTGTCTCGCAACTGTCGATATATATATATTTTTTTGTGTATATAACAAAAATATATATATACACTGTTAAAAATCCGGTGTTAAAAACAACACCAAGTCGGTGTCTATATAGGTCCACACCAATCGCGGTGATAATGGGCGGTGTTAACTGAGTCTGAAATACCGACTTTCACCTCAAAAAGTCAGAAGTGCCGTTTTTCGCGAATTATCAACGGATCGAGGCGAGAATTGAAATACAGACACCAGTAATGTGAATCTCGTTAATGAATTAGTCAGAACTTTGATTTTCGAAAAAAAAAATTACAGATCAATTACCCGGTAGAGAAATCTGTAATGAAAAAATCGATTTTTTTCTTCAATTTTTCGATAAAAACTGAGAAAAGCGACTAATTTATTCACGAGATAATAAAAAATCACACATGATACCTGCATTCATGCCTTTAAAGCAAAAAGTATTATAATGCTTCGTCGGTAACACAGGGAAAATTTAACGAAACGGCTGGTGTTAATTTAACACCGTAAAGAGTGTTAATATTAACACTGTAATAAGTAACACCAGGAAAAAGTCCACACCAGCAGTGTTTGACACCGTAGATTTTTAACAGTGTATATGTTGGTACATGCAACTCGTTGCAACGAGAAACGCACTCAAGTTATCCACGCCAACGTCTTTATCAACGCCTCGTCGATTTACGAGCTCGTGCACTCCCCCTCCCCCTTCCACCCTAGCTTTCCCCCTCGCTCTCTTTCCCTCGGCTGTCCCGTTGCCGTGCGCGCGTTGCAGTGTCGATAAATCGCGAGTATGCGCGCGCGCGGTGCAACCACCGCGAGAGTTTATGGCTCTCGCCGCAGCGACAGGAGGAAGCGTGCTGCTTCGCTGTCTCGGGGTCAAGGCCACCGCGAGCGCGCAGGGAAAATCGCTCGGGCCGTGAGAGGGACTGAGAGAGAGAGAGAGAGAGAGAGGGAGAAAAAGGCCAACCAGGAAGCTACATGACTCGACTCGCGAGCGCACGCAACTGCGATGAATAAGCGAGCGGTAGAAAAAAATTGACACCGTGTGATTAAAGACGATGCAAAAGCGTAAAAATTAAAGAAATATACAAACAGCTTTTTTTTTACTAAAAAAATAAATGAATAAAAAATGAAGAGCCTCATTGGCGAAAATCGGTGAGTTTAGTGACTAAATTTGTCATGAACTTTATTCGCCAGATCTGATGTCGCGCTTAGTCGGTTTACGACCCGCTGCACAGATTTGAGCCACGAAGACGGATTTTACGAGCAGAGCATCGAGCAGCGCCGCCCGCGACCTTATAACGATTTCGGCTTGCGCAGGGCGCGGGCGCGCGATCTTTGGAGCCCGGCGGAATGCGTCGCGCTAAGGCCAAGGCCGTCGCTCGCGCGGGTGTCGCCGCGATCATCGTCTTTCGGCGAGCCCGGCGACTCCGTTAATTTTGTTTTTCTCCGCTGCGCGTGTTATTAGCTCGTAAAAATACGTCGCCGATGGGGAGAGAGAAACAGATAGAGCCACAGTGGCGCTGGCGCTGACCAGACGGATCAGAGAGAGAGAGAGAGAGAGAGAGAAAGAAAAAAATATATAAATAGTTTTACTTCGTACATAAGAGTGAGAAAAAAATAGGAAAAAAAATTAGAGAGAGAGCCTCACGTACGACGCTCGGACTTTGGCCCCTCGTGGCCAAAGTATCGCATCCTTTCTCTCCGTTATAAGAAAAATCTCAAAATCTCCGGGCGAAGAGTCGACGATACGACGTTACAGCCGTCGTCGAGTGTCGAGTGTGAGAACATCGTGGAGTGAATCGCGTACTCCGCGCTCTGAACTGGCGCGTCGCGTTTCGGGGGTTTATCTTAATTTCCTTTTAGTCGCCGAGCCCCGGGAATGAGGAGAAAGGCGAGTAGGACGACGTGAGAGGTGCAGGTCTCGCGATATGTGCAGTCTTTTTTTCTCTCTTCGACTCGATTGATTGAATAACGTCGGAGCAAAAGAGCAACGAGACGCCGGAATTTATGTCGTCCCGAGAAAAAAAATAGTAAAAAAAAAAAGGGGGAAAAAACTTATCGGAACTATGTAAATTGAAATGCTCGTCGGGTCCGCCGCTGCCGCCGACGTCGACGCCACGCGCGCCGCTTTTGCTGTCGTGTAGACTATATATGTGGTATATATAGAGAAAGTATTATAGACTCGTGACCGACGACCGTGGAGACGACGACGATGCGCTGCATCCTCAGGCGCACAATCTGCATCCTTCATTCCCTCGTCGAATAACGAATGGGGACGACTCAATTCTCGATTCTCGTTTAAACGGAAACGCGGGCCGAACCTGTTGGCTGCGGCGGACACGCGCTGGGTGTTCCCGATCGAATTTATCCTTAATTATTACATCTCGCGGGGAGGCCGAAATATTCACGGTTTCCGAGCTCTGATTGGGGTCTCACTATTAATGAGACAGATTTCTTTACGGGCGATCCCGTGGGATGATTTACGAAGCGAAAAAAAAAATGAATTTATATATCGGTGATGCAGCTGAATATCGCTGTAAATAATTGTGGATTTTTGTCGGTCTACGCGATCCTAGGCATTTTTGTTATTTTTTATTTCACATTCAGACGAAAAAAAATCTGAAGAATTAATCGTCTGGTCGGGTCGAGCAATTAATTCGTCGACGCGATTGAAAATAAAGATGTTGATATTTTTCTTCAAAAAAAGATTTTCTTCGCACCACGAAAAAAAAAAATGCACACTCGGAACCGGTGGAACCTCCTTCGCAATTATCTAAACGGATGTATCACTCATCGGCTGCCTCCATTTAAATGAAACGGGGAAAAAAAAAGCTGTGATTTTAGCGGGTGCGGGTGAAAGGATCGTCGATAGCGGCAAAAATATCCGCCGGTTTCCCGGAACGCGGGAGCGATAAATTGCCGACTTAATGCGAACGTAAGTCGCGCACATTGTATCGCGTCGTATCAGCTGAGCGAGTGCATCGAGCTGCACGTCGCAGTGAGTGCATCGAGCTGCACTCGCAGCTCTCGAGCGCTCGCCCGACTAACGACGCTAATTTAGAGAGTCCGTCGAATTTCATTTTGCCGCGCGGGATAAAACACGACGCGTGTGATATTCCGACGAATTTGCCGAAGATTTTCGCACGAGTTTGGATGAAGAGGAGAAGTGGCTTCTGCTCTTCGTCGTCGACGGCGACGACGACTACGACGACGACGACGACGACTCTCGGCAGTGGGACGCCCGGCTATAGTCAGCGGCTGCCGAGTCCGACGACTTTATATTTAGGTCCTCGGTATTTCGGGACACCCGGTAGGTCGACGATCCACCACCGTGCGTTTCGCAAGACGTTTGTCATAATGACTCGCCGCTCGGCTCTCTGTACCCGCGCTGCTCGGCAGCTCCTCGGTGGCCGCGCGTAATCCTTGCTGCCTCGGCTCGTCGAGCAAAACGCACCGCGCGCATTCCCCGCTCACGTTCTCACGAATTAATCACCCCCGCGCCGGCGCCGCGAGACCGCGGTCGGTACGACGATACTCGCGCTTATCGACCTCCGAAAAAATTCGGAACGCGCCGCAGCGCGTTTACCGAATTATTTAAAGCACCTTTTTGGCGCGCTGCTGATAGCCGGAGGCAATTATCGCGTGCTCGCAATCGAGTTTCCACTTTGGTTAAAAATGAATCGAAAAAAGGAGAAAAAATAAATCAAGGTTTCTTAGGAATATTTCGGAAGAGAAAAAATTGCCAGAGAAAAAGAAGATTTCTATCAGCGCGAAGTGCGACACTGGAAATTAAATAAAACTGACGCAACGCGTGACGAAATCAATTTTGATAGTTGTCAACACGCGCCGATAAAAGCGCGTATCCGGCCTCATGGGAGTCTGCCCCACGTGTCAATGGTTTCGCGCGATAAAAATCCCCGGAAAAAAAAAAGTCTGTACAATGTTTGCAAAAAAACAAAAAAAAAAGAGCAATCAAATTATGATAAGAGCGATAGAATTATCAGTCAGGTCTGGCGGTGAAGTTCCACTCAAGGTTCACCGGGTGTCCGAAAATTCGCTCGGCGCGATAACGTCTGAATAATCGGTAGCCTCCCCCCTCCCCCTACCTATATGTCTCGTGCGGCGCTCGCGCGAGTCAGACGCTCGCCGATTGATTGTACCGGGCATGTACGAGACCGCGCTCGGCTTACCGGGCCGATTAATTGCGTCGACGTTGACCCAGGCTCTCTCGAAAATTTTCGTTGTCAAGATCGATGGATCGCCGCTCGGCTGCTCTTCCGTGTAGCGCGCGATTGGCCTCCCACCGCGCGTGCTCGCTGCACGCGTACCGCGGCGCCGCTGTGCAGCGGCTATCTCGTCGGACGCTTTCTCACTCGTTCTCCCTCCCTCTCTCTCTCTCCCTCTCGTTGCGTAATCCACGCGCGAGGAATGAGAAATGCGCCTGGGCGGCGCTCTTGCACCGCGCGTCGCCACTCGAAAAGTACAAATGAGCCGGGCGATTGTTAACATAGGCGGTGGCACGGAGGGGCCTGATTGCGATACCGTGTTCCAATTAGGTGCAGCAGCACCGGCCCAGCGCTCTCTTCGCCTCTTTCTCACTATCATTCACTCTCTCATCGCTCTCTCGCACAGCAGAGAAAGAGAAAGAAAGAGAGAGAGAGAGTGAGCAGTGCTTCGCTGCTGCTCATCCCGCTTACTCGGAAACACACTCGGCTCTGCTCACCAGCACGCATCCACGATTTTTCTCCTGTAAATTAATCGAACGCCTCGCGTATCGGGCGCCGTTATCAATTTTTCCCACTCGAAAGTCACTTTGTTTCACGACCGAGATTCTCGGAATCGGAGATTCATTTAATTTACAAGCGTTTTACTAAATTCAATCTTTTTTATAGATTGAGGTTCATTTTTTTTTTTTTTTGGGGGGGGGGGGGGTGGCCGGGCCTTGGCGTGGCCGCGCCCCCACGAAAGTGAGGAATCTCAAGAGACATCAATAAAGTATATTGCGCAAGCGACATCGATAAATAAAATAGCCCCGAAAATACAAAAGTGTCACCTACGCTCACGCACTCGACCTCGATATTTTTAAATACCTCTTTCTCCCTCGCGCGTGCGCGGACGAACCACGTGGTCCGGCGGAGAGAACGTCTTAGGGCCTATTTCCTGAGCTCGCGCCCGAAGCTCGTGACAAATTTGTTTTGTTTTCGCACCGCGCGGCACTGGCTATGACGTACAGGCATCTTGCCAGCCAGCCGGAGCAGTCAGCCAAGCAGCGTCTAATCGCATTTCACCGGTGTCGCGCTTCTTCTTCTCCCGATTCTCGGCCACCGCGCGTCGGATCTCCCCCCCCGCGCGTTCTCGAGCGTCTTCCTCCTCGTCGCGCGCGGCCCATTTGTCGTTTTTATCATCGGCCACCGCGCGACACGCGTCATAATGGGCTCTTTCTTATCCGCGAAAAGTCGCGCGGATCGCCGACAATAGCTTCGAGCTTCTCGTACAAACCGCAACGACCCTACTCCGAGGGTCGTTATAGGAGTTTGAGGCTCTAAGCCGTTCAAGTGCGCGCGCGACTCGAGCGGCTCGAGAGTCGCTCCGGTCGCTCGAGACGCGAGCAGCAGCGACGCGCCCGCGGCGCGTGTGCTCGAGCCATAACAGTCCGAACAAGTACACCGAGAGATTCGAGCGAAAAAACCGGGAAACCGAGTTCCCCGGGCACCACTAGTGGCAAAAAGTCCTCCCTCGAGGCCTGTCAATGCTGCGTTGTTGCGGAATATCCGCGCGCACGCGCAGTAGCATAGACTCACTGCGTGCGCATGCGCAGGGACTACGGATCGCGCGGACTGCGAGATAATTGTCATTATATCGGCACTTATATCGTCGTGCCTGTCCCGTTTCATCCGCGTGGCAGCGGCAGCAGGCACGACAATATAAGTGCCGATTTAATGACAATTGACTGCGCGCGAGTTGTTTGTGTACAACGCGCTCAAGAGGATTCCACAAGTTCCTGGGCGGCCTGAGCGACGTTCCGTGGCGGCGCGAGCTATGTGAGCGCTAATCCGGCGCGTTGAACGCTGCGCGCGCAGCTTTGGGCCTTCCTGCTGTGTTTTCCTACTCTCTTAACAATTCGGGGTTGAAAAATGACCCCGTATACACAGTGTTGATAGAGTTCACACTGTGTCAACGACTAGTGTTCAATAACTGGTGTCAATTTTTATAGGTATTTCATGTCAAGACGTTAGTTAAAAAAATGGAAAACTGAGCGAAAGAAGGCGGGACACCCACCGTGACGCAAAGGGTTAACACCAAGTGGGTCAACACTTATGAAAAGTCCACACCAATAAGGTTTAACACCCTGGATTTTGAAGCGCGTATGCGACGAGAAGCGAAGCGCATTTGATCCTATTATCGGGGTCTTTATCACCGAACGACGTGTGACCCTCCTAGTCGTCTTCGTCGTCATCCTCCTGCTCCTCCTTCTCTCACTGTGGTACGTTGAGAAATGTTCACGCGACGAATTTTCGAATCCTCACCACGAATTCTCGACGACAGTTCATCGTGCATAGCGCAGGCGATGACATTCGCCTCGAGCGAATGATACGGACCTCCGGGACTCTGGGAATTAGGTTTTTATCTCGAACGAGAAGTGGGCCCATTTGTTATATTTTTTTCGTGGACAGGAGATAGGAAATTAATTTTATTTCTGTTAATCTTATTCGTTGGGAGAGTCTCGAGATATCGAGGAAAATATTGAGAAAATTTAATGGGCTTGAGATTTTTTTTTAGAAAAAATTAAAATGAGGGAGAGAAGCAATTTTCCCTCGCAGCTCGGAGTTAAGACGAATGAAATTTGTGCTCGTTGGAAAAAGAGAAAGCGAGACAAGTTGGGTGAATAAAGAGACTAAGTTAGTAGCGGGGATTTGAGTCACTTTTTTTCCCGCGCGCGTAGCTCGCGAATCAGCGAAATCGGATTACTCGTCGCGCAGCGACGACGACCGCATATAAGCTTTGTATAAAGATCGTCGCTCCTTCTAAAATTCCTTCGCGCTGTGTCAGTGCCTTTTTCACCCTTTGCTCCCTCGTCATTTTTTTTTCTTCTTCCTTTTAATCTCCCGGACGTTATGCACTCGACGTGACTCGGGGATTTCGTCGAGGAGGATCGCTGCGGGTTTTATGAACTTTTCAGGCGCGAAAATACAGCCCCGACACGAGCGACACGCGTAATATTTTAATCGGCACTTTATTCTCTCGCAGTTGACTCAGTAAACTGGACCGAGGATCCTTCGATTATTTCGTGTCGAATTAAGGGATCGTCACAGTGTGAAATAAAAAAAAAAATCGATTTTTTTTTTTTCATTATCGGATAGTACACACGGTTATAAACATTCTGTTAAATTTTTTTATCGAAATTCGAATTATTTCGGTCGCTACAGCCTTTCTTAGAGAAAGGGATTGCAGCGTGACAGTGGCGTGTGCAAACTTTAAACGCGTTTTTCTCGGAATGTTGTTTTTCAAAACGATGTCCAGTGTTAAAGGAAGAGTTTTGACGATATCGATTTGAAATTTTGAGAGAACATTTTTAACGTCATTCTCTATAGCGCTATGAGAGCTTTTTTTTTTTTGAAATCTTCCTATTTTTTTTTACGAAAAACTGTCGAAAAAAAGGGCTAAATTCGATACTTTTTGTTCAAACCGCCGCCATTTTGTCAAATTTCAAAAAAAAAAAAAAAAGCTCTCATAGCGCGATAACGAATTTCCTACAGATTAATAATCTTTTTGAAATTTTTGTTTCACACAAAAATTGCGGCCGCAATCGTGGACATGATGGAGCATTTTTTTTTTGCACGAGCTATTTGAACAATTATTTTCATTATTATAAACTAAATAAATGCACATAAAAAAATCATTTTGTATTATTCATGAATGTATCTATTTATAAAAAAAAAACCAGACCAATTAGTTTATTACAACTTAACAAAAAAAATTCGCGAAAATCATTGATTTTTCGGAGGGTCACACTGTGACGATCCCTTAAAAAAAGAAGTCAAACTTGATTCTTTTTCGGTTCCAGCGAACGCGAGCCAAAAAAAAACGCCCAAACGTCTCGCGTCCGCGTTACCTCGGCATATCTGATTCAATGCCTGGAACTCGATTCGTCGCCGGAGGCTGTCGAGCGGTGCAGTCGCACTTCAACTGCGACTCCTCCCTGCGAGCCGAAGCGAGCAGGCTCTTACGTGGGTTCGTAGCCGGCGCGTAATGCCGTGACTAACGATCGCTTGTGTACATTATGTCAGGGCATTATGTTCGTACGCTTTATCGCGGCCGTAACGCCCGTTCGCTGTACCCAAACCGATTTCCTTGATGCGTCGATTGTCGTCTCCTCAACGACCCGATTACCATGTTTCACTCGACATTAATGTCACGTATAATCGAATTAACGTCACGCGGCGATACATGAAAATATAATTGAACCTGTTGCATTTCCCTAAAATTTAACCCATCAAAATTTACCTAAAAAATTCTTTTCTTCAAATCTCTGCGTGGAATGAAAATTATAGTTCAATTGCAACGAATTGCAACGAATAAGTATATCATATATAAAAAAATGAAAAATAAATAAGTTGTAAGTAGAAATGTTCGTGTTAAGGCAGCCGAATCGCGAAAAGACGCTTCAATTACGTCGACTCCAAGTAAAAAAAAAGGAGTCTCCTGACCGCGCGGTAAATGCAGCGCACGAGCAGCCGAAGAAATAACCCACTGACCCTCCGCGCGTTACCTGGCGTCGCTGTATCTGATTCAAACGCCAGGCGCGCGCGATTCGGACGCGCGCCTCGGAGGCTCCGAGGCAGCAGCAGTCGAGAAACCCGCAACTCGCACGTCTCGTTTCCCAGCGGCTCGCGCAGGATTCCAGACGTAGCCAGCGGAGAGGCCCAACGGTGATTTACGGTTACGATAATATCCGCCGGTAAAATGAAGAGCTAACAGAGTCTTTAGAGGCCACGAAAATTTCCGCGTGAATTATGACGGTAAGTAGGACCTTAAGTAGGACGAATACGGCCCGCCGCGATGACAATGGCCAAAGCGTTCGCATAAATTGTCCCCGCGGGAGAAAAAAAAACCGAAAGGCAGAAAAAGTATGAGCGAAAGTGGAAAAGGGAAGAAGAAGAGGGAGGGAGGGAGAAAAGCGAAGTGACTCGGGGATGCGATTCGAAGGCGGCGCGCATTGAACGGTGTACGTGACTTTTAGTGCACGACGATAGTGCGAGCGAGAGGGCCTGACTCTTCGTGATTTATTCGCGAGCGATAAGTATACAGCTTAGCGAGGGACTCGCGGCGGGTTGTAGCTGCAGCGGCTGCTGCTTTTGCTGCGAGTCGCATGTAGTCGTTGCTGCTGCTGCTGCTGCAAGCTGTGCACTATTAAAAATATACGACGTCAATCGCAACCGCAGTGTAGACTTTTTCTTCGTGTTATTCATTATATTGCTAATAGCAACACTTTTAACTGTGTAATTAAATAATTCGGACAATTTCGTTAAATTCATTCGCGTGCTTATTTCAATTTTTAACATCAATTTTAGGATTTTTTTCGGATAAGTCAAAAGAGGCATACATATAAATAAATATACATAAAAAAACTAATAGGCTAATCTAATCTGCCCTTTCCATAAAAAAATTAGCTTCAGTGACAAAATAATCGCAGTGGATAGCTGAACAATAAACGAATTAGGAATCTAACGTTCAGCTAAGTTGTAATAATTAATCACGAACTCTGAAAAAGCTGTTGTTTATTCACTGGTGACTGTTCAATTACTGGTGCATTCACATTAGTCGCTGCTGCTGCTGTTGCTGCTGCGAGTGCGTAAAACACCCGAGAGCCGCTCTCGTCGTATCGCATCGCGCGAATAAACTCCGGCGCGTTAGTTTAGCTTACGGCGCGCGCTTGATATAGATCAGCGCGCGAATCGGGCCGGTTTAATTCCGCGCCGAGGTGTCGACGGCACCGGGAGAGTCGCGACTTTATTGCCATTTCGGAATGTAAATCATTCTATTGACTCTTTATCGCGCGTGAAGCCGGAACGCAGCGCGCGCTCGCGTCATATGCGCCGCGTGAGATACGCATAATTATGCAACGTCGCGCGGGTGCATCGACGCGATATGGCAATCGATATAAGCGATAGCCTCGGCCTCTACGCTGCACCGCCGGGCGCGCGCGTTTCGCACTGACGCCTACGTGATCCGCGGCACGCGTCCTACACCTACGTGCGATACGCGAGTTGCGCGCGTTCCACGTTTGTACGGATTTTCGCGCTGTGTGACGTCGTCAGTGCGAAGCAGCCATGACATTGAGTCGTCGACATTGAGTGAGTGGTCGGTAAATCAATTTGCGGCAACGCCGCGTGGGATCTACGAATCATCGCGGTGCTGGGATCAAGGGCGTCGCTGCGGTTTTCTCTCCTCGCTTGAGTGAAAACGATTAACAAATAAAGTGCAATACTGCAAAAACGATTTCTTGTATTTCAACAGGGAACTATTTTTTCTCGTCACGGAAACGATTACGAAAGCGGCACAAAAACAAAAAAGTTTGATTGATGATAAAAAGAAAAATCGAGTCAGTGTCGCCGTCGTAGTCGTCACTTGTAACGGAACATTGGAGCGATTGGAGCAAAACAAACGAATCAAAGAGTCCGCGAAGAGGTCGAATGGATGATGATGGAAGAAAGGGGAGCGGGTGAATAATTTGGAAATCAATCTGGCTTACGGAACGCGCGCGCCCGAGAGTGAAATATATATTTGAGTCGTGTGGCGGGCACACGACGAAAATCAAACTCGCGCCATTAGCCAAGGGCAGCGCTTGGGGATAAGGATTCGGATAGGCGTCGAATGCGTGTATACAATAAGCGTCGAGATGATAGCCAGGACTGTGCCAGGCGAGTTGATACCGACGGAGAGAAAGAGAGAACGAGAAAGAGAAAAAAAAAAGAAGAGGACAGAAAGAAAAGGAGAAAGAGAGAACGAGAGAACGAAAGAACGAGAGAACGAAAGGGCGGATAACAACCGAGCCTGGACGGCTGTGTGCGGTACTGCACTATGTTTTTTTTTCTCTCGCTTCATCTCCGTCTGATCGATGCCCCGACGCCGAAGCCCACGGTGCCTGACCCCACAGCTGCTCGCGCGCATTAAGTGCCACGGCCGGAGGAGCTCCGTCAAACGCGGCGCGTTCTCCGTCGATTACGAAATTGATGATGCGTCGCGCGTTGCGTCTGCTTGGATAATAGAAGACGCCAGGAAGAGAGCCCACGAGCGCGTCGCTCGCGACCCTGACGATGACGACACAGGACGATCGTGCCGCATAGAATCCTCTCTCCCTCTTTCTCGCTCTCGCTCTCTGTGTATCCGAGTTCAATTGATCGTCGGTCAAGGGATCAAGACACTCCGAGTGCAGAGATAGAGGACAGAGATACAGCTCGATCGCATCTTATTCCTTCCCTTCCACTCCTCTCGTCTCGCCTAGTCAAACGCTATACGCGAAATCCAGAAAATCTATAATGTACGATCCGATTCCGACCGGAGTTTCATCTGGAGTTTCATCCCCAAATCCAGACTCCCTGTAAGAATTCAGAGCGATCCTGATGCGGGTTCCCCACACTGAAAGAAATAAGTAGTTGGAAGAACCATCTCCAGCATATGCTGTACCGCGAGTTAGTCGCAGCAACTAACTCGAAGACGTGAACCAGCATATTCGCGATTGGTACGGAAAAATAGTTCTTACGACCAACGAGTTAGTTCCTGTAACCATCGGTATCTTTAGATGGTTGCCGGCAACTCACGAGTTAGTTTCCATTACCAACCGCTTTTCCCGGTCGGTAATTTAAAGTGTAGTTGAGACCGCGAGATGATCGGCGCGATAAATTTTGAGAAACAGTGTGTCTTATAAATTATTGTTAAAAAAGAAAAAAGAATGAGACGTGTCACAAGTAATATACTTCGTGATCGATGCCACTAGTGATACACGTAGAGGCCGGTTCTAACCTCACTTTTTGTATTAGATGAATCCTGCCGGTTCCGTCGACCAACTGAGTAGTTCGTACAACCAACGAGTAGTGGCCATAACCCACCGAGTAGTTGACGCTATATCAACTCTCTCGAATGGTTGTCGAAACCCATTTATTGGTTCTTCCAACTACTTTTTTTTCTCAGTGTATGGAAATGGAAACGATGGGGATTTAGATGATGGATAGATGGATGGTTTGTCGCGGTTGACAAAGATTTGCAACTGGAAACGATGTTAGAGACGCAGTACAGATCTGCTGTACGGATTTCGAAATGGAAACGATGTTAGGGACGCTAGATTCGAGTGGAACTTTCTGCACTGGACGCAGACGTGACTCGTCGCACGGATTCCGCGTCGTACGTACAGTTACATAGTACAGTCGACGTAACGCGCGCGCGCGCGCGCGCGCAACCGTCCGGGATATTTCAATTACGCGGTACCGGACTAATCGGCTCGTGAGCAAGCGGCTAATGCGCGCCCATTTGCGTTCGCGTGGGTGCGCGCGCGACGAGTGGCCGCCGCACCGCGCGGCAGCATCGAGACTCGTCTGCGCATTATTTTGCACTCGCGCTGCGCTACCGCAGTGCGCACAATTTGTTATCCAGCGCGTAAATACGAGTTCCGGGTGTGCACACCCGGAAGCTCTGTGACAATTCTCGCTGCAATTACACGCGTGCTCTGCGGCTAATTGACACAATTTCCATGCTTCTGCGCACAGATCCGCCGATCGGCCACGGGAGTCAAATTCGCAAAAAACCGACACGATGTTTGGCTTTCGAACTGTGTCGTCTGAAATCTCCACCGTCTGTGCGTCAATACGAGAAATGAAAAAAACGTTCGCCGCGCGGTCGTTAGTACCGAACGACAGTTTGCCAGCTCGCTGCGGCAATTGAGGTAGGTCAATAGTATATCTGGCTGCGTACAATGTGCATTTCTTATCTAAAAAGCATTCGCATTCGAGCGAGCGAGCGAGCGTGTCAACACCGCAGTGGCGTTCGGCGTTCGCGTGACGTCACATTGTATCGGTGGATGAAGAGCGAGAGAGCGAGAACAAAAAAATCACGAGGAGGAGTGCGCGCGAGATGCGTTAACAACTCGCGCACGCATCTCTCGCGCGCTCGGGAAATGTGTGTAAAGTTTTAGCGATCGCGTGACCGATTATAGCTCGCGATCTTAATTAGACTTTATAGTTCGAGGAAGCGAGAGAGAAAAACATCGACAACGACGACGACGACGCGCGACGAGAAAAAGGGACGAGAAGGAGTTCCGCGAGCAGAGCAAACGCCATCAGCCGGTGGTGATGATCGCGACGATTAATTGACCTCGGGAAACACGGACGAGCCGGCGAGTGTATATAACATGTATAAAATGTATAAAGTGTAAAAAATATACCTGTTTTTTTTTCGCGCTCAAAATATCGAAGCTATTAAGAATATGGTTTATTTTATAACACGATCTTTAATGATGCGTGCATTTTTGCTCTAAACGAATAAGATTAACCCCTTCAACGGCATTTGGCGCCAGATTTTCTCCGATTATTTTCCGATATGGCAGATAAGAATCATTTGTATTTTACGAAAGCAATAAACGCATTATTATTGTATACCTGATTTTGTAACAGAACTGATTAATATTCTGGGTACACACCGTGTTTAGGGTTAAAAAGAGCGAACGAGGGTGAGGGGAGGGGAGGGGGCGCGTCGACCGTGTAGGCCGTAACCTCTTGAACTCGGACGGCAGTTCCGGCTTCGGCTAATCGCGAGAGTCGTAACAACCGGCCGGACTGATAGAGGCGGCGGGGCGCGCGCGCGAGCAGCGCTCTCGGGCATCGGCTCGAGGTCATTGAATCGACGCGCCGCGCGCGCTCGCGCGTCTGTATGTCGGTTTATCGCCTGTGCGTGCGGTGCCGGCCGGCAGGCACCGCTCGATGTGTGTGCGCCTCTCTCGCCGTTTTATCACGGCACGCCCGACCTCGCTCTACTCACGAGTTCGCGGACCCCGCACGGCGCTCTCCGTCGTCTCGCTGTTTGGGCAATGAACTTTAAATCAAATTTAACCGCCAATATATATGTAGTGTATGTACACAATATATACACTATTATTTATAAGTGCGGACAATAATTGAAGAACT
The DNA here is from genome assembly GCA_964034905.1 of Itoplectis maculator. Lineage (NCBI taxonomy): Eukaryota > Metazoa > Arthropoda > Insecta > Hymenoptera > Ichneumonidae > Itoplectis > Itoplectis maculator. The sequence continues at coordinate 1,040,368 of OZ035863.1, forward strand.
CGTTGTCTCCTGACTGCAGATCGAAGGAAGTGCGGAACTTTGCTTTCGTTTCTTTGAGTGGCAAAGAAAATAATAAATAATAATAATAATAATAATAACTAGTACACTTATTTTTTTTTCGAAATACTGATTGAAGAAATAATCAATTGTAATAAATAAAATTTATTTAGCAAATGATTATTTGTTCGATCAATTTTTCGAATAAAAATTGATTTTATTACAGATTTTCATATTTCGGGTGGCCGATCAATTCCAATGAAATGCCCCGTACAAAATATAAATAAGACGCCTTAAGACGACGTAGACAAGACGTGCGCGGCTCAATTGTTTGATCTCGGGCACCGCCGGGCTCTATATAGGTACACAGAAGCAGCGGCTGAGCGTGCGCGCGCGCTCGAACGGAGCGCGCATCTGTCGGTCGGTCGAAACGCGGAGGAACGCGCGATGAATCTAGGAATGGGGTTTGCGGCGCGCCTCGCGTATGGAGGAAACGGGATTCCGCGATGATTGATCCGCGCCGCGCGCGCTGCGGTTTTGTCGCGGCGACGGCGGCTGCTGCTGCTGCTGCCGCCGCATTGCCACCGATCGCGATCGCCCTGCGCGAATCCGAGGAGCGTTTGACGCGAGTTGAACTGAGATTAATACAGTCACGCTATATTCGCGCGCTGCGGCAGTGGCTCCGGGCGTGTCTCGGACGCTAATACGAAGCAGCAACGCGATTCTCGACACTCGCGCCCTCCGCGAGTGTCGGAAAGCGTCTCTCCTCGCGCTGCACACGCAATTACTCGGACAGTTACATCGGCCCGTAATTACGTGTATTACGTCCATCGGGATTCACCGCGCCAGACGCTGATTGCACGGCTCGCGGCCGCACACCGGGCAGATCGAGAAGACTCCCGCGATGAGATCGCCGCGCGCACGCCGCGGTTTTGCACATTTGTATAACGGCGCAACACCCACGTGGAAAAAAGACGATTATTGGAATAAATAGAGAAAATAACGAAATATTTATTTTGTAATAAACTAGGAACAGTGACGCGCGCTCACGCGCGCGGTCGGAGGTTAGCCAGCGTAGGGAAGAGCCCTGCGATTTTCGGCGAAAAGAAAAGTTCGATTTTACGAAGTTTTAAAACCCTATCCGATAGGACATTTCCCGCTGATTCCAAAGATGACCGCGGTTTTTGCCCGAGAAACAAAACATTTTAGGACAAAAACGCGAAAAACGATTTTTCACTTTTTCCCAATTTTGTCACTTTACTAAAATCGGTGTAATTTTGCAAGGTACCCCTGCAAGGTACCCCTTGCGTTTTTTGCGAAAAAAAAATGTTTCGATTTCGCCAAGTTTAAACTCTATCCGATGGCAAATTTCCCGCTGATTCCAAAAACGACAGGTGTTTGCCCGAAAAATAGAAAATTCGAGGAGAAAACGCGAAAAACTATTTTTTTTTCTGACAAACTGCCAAATTTTGCGATATTCGGCATCAAAGTGCTGCCGGTTTAGCAACGACCAATCAGATGCTGAATACATGGACAACAATGGTTGCTCGCGAATTTTTTAATAGAGGAAATTAAAATAAATAATAAAAAAAATGCAGTTTTAAATGACAGCAGTGGACGCGCGTGGTCGGTGTTGAGGCTTCTGAGAGATCTCGCGTAGGTATACACAGTGGCAGCCCCGTTCTACATCCCAAAGGTTGTCTCAGTTTAGTTTAGCGCGAAAGCCCCGCGAGCGCGCACGCACGCACGCACGTCTCCGGCGCTGTATATACGAGTCTCTCGCTCGCGCGAGCGGCGCGGTACAGCGCGATTATTCTTGGATCGGACCGCCCAATTGGAGGCCGATCGCATTCTGTCGTTAATTTCGACGATTCGCAAAGCCAACGTGACTCGGGCTATACGCGCACGGCCTACGCCGACCAACCGTCCCGTAACTCAATCGTGGAACGGGTCGAGCCAGAGCCAGAGCAGACAACGGATACGCAACTTCGCGCGAGGGTGACTCAAAGGCAATACTTGAAAATCGTTAAATCGTGTAGCAAAAAATTAAATTAAATTAGAAAAAATTAAATCAACTTCGAAAAAATTCAATTAATTTCGAAAAAATGTAATCAATCAAAATCAGAAAAAATTTAATTGGAAGAATATTCTGAGGACAGTGCATTAAGAGGGGGAAAAGTAGGAAGTGTGGGCGAGAATCAGGTGCGGAAGCGTCGGCAGGGAAAAAAAACAAGGGGGGGGGGATAAATTAAATGTCGTATCCATTCATCTGCATGTTGTCAACTGTTTGAGTTAGTTGATCGAATCGTTCGCATTGTCTACTTCAAAATATATTTCGTTGTTTTAACTCAATGTCCGTTGAGTCAACCAATTACAAGTCAACTAAATTCATTTATTTCATTTGACTACGTTCTTTTCTCAGTGTACTACTAGCAGAAAAATTTAAAATAAATAAGAAAAAAGTGTAATTAAACACTCACTGTATTCGGAGGTGTCGTCGTTGGACCCGTTGACCGAGCCGTCGGGCAGTATCTGCAGGTGGCGATTCTTAATGTACATCTGTATCTTCCTCGACACTCCGGTTATGTGACTGAGATTGGCGGACCTCTCGGCGCGGACGCCGGCGTCGAGGTCGACCGGGGCGGCGCGCGCCGCGCCGACGAGCGCGCCGCCGATCGCCGCGAGTGACGCGCCGACGCCGCTCGCTCCGTGTCTCCCGGCGACGTTGCTCGACCTGACGAGGCCGCTGTGTCCGATCGCCACGAGAAGCAGCAGCAGCGCCAGCTGCGCGTACGAACGTCTCTTCTGCTGCTGTTGCTGCTGCTGCTGCTGCGCGCGCCTCGCGCCTCTTGCCGATTTCCGCGCGCACTCGAAACTCTCGCACTGCCACGCACACTCGTCGCACAAATCGCGCGTCCGCCGCGCCTGCGTATCGTCGTCGTCGTCGGGCGGACGGCCCCGTTGACTAGAGATCGCGGCTGACTCGTCGCGCCGACCGAAAATCGGCCGCTCGCCGCGCGCACCATCATCGTTATCGACGCAGCCGCAGCCGCAGCGGCGCTCGAACAGTCTTATCACGCGTGACTCCGACGACTCCGAGCTGCCGATTGAAATCGGCGCCGACAGTCTCTGCCGGGTGTCGTCGACCGGCACGAGCCGCTCGACCTCGTCGATCGTCGCTCCACCCCGGTCAAGGTCGCCACGACTCGCCGCAACCTCCTTCTCGTCATTGTCGTCGCTCTTGCCGATCTCGCCGATCCCCCTTTGAATCGTCGATCGTCGTCGCGCGAAATCGCTTCGCTTCCGGCCGCGCCACGCAGCACGCAGCGCGCCGAGGTCGTTCGAGGGCGTCGCCGGTTGCAGCGCAGCCGCAGCAGCAGCAGCAGCAACCGCTGCAACGGCGGCCGCTGCCGCCGCGCCGTCGTCGCGGAAAAACTCGTCTCGCTCATCGCTTCCGGGAATAATCCGCGGCTCGGCAGACGAGTCGTCTTCGTCGTTGCGGTTGTCGTCGTTGTCGTCGTCTCCGCCGCTGTCGTCTTCGTCGTCGTCGCAGCGCCGACGTCGTTGCCGGTGCGCGTCGCGGCGACGGCGGCGCGTCGTCGTCGAGCCGCTCGCACCACTACGACGGACAGCAGCAGAAGGAGCGGCAGCGTTCGGTCGGCGTGAATCGGCGGCGATCGGCGGCGCTCGCGTTATCGGGCAGCGGCAGTCGGCACGTTCGACGCAGTGCAGCACCCTTGGCCCGACCTTGTCGATCTCTGCGGGCATGACGCGCTATCATCCACCCTTTACGCGTTGCGCCTCAGACACCCACAATCGTCTTTTTATTTTTTATTTGTTTTTTTTTTTTTTATATCAATTTTATCCGTCACTATCTGTAAATATCGCCGTCGCACTTTTTTCTCACACGTTTATCCCGTTTATCTCGCTCTCTTCGGGTCGTCCCGTTCGATCTCCGCGTCGATCTCGCTGCTGCTGCTGCTGCTGCTGCTGCGGCTCAGTGATCCATGACTCGCTGGCCGACGGTGGCGACGGCAGCAGCGGCGGCGGCGGCGACGGCTGCGGCGGCGGCGCGGGCGATTAGCGGCGTGCGCGGGATCGTGGTGCGGCCCACGAGGGGGCGGCCGGCGACAGCAGCAGCGGCTACGGCGGTGGTGCTGGCGGGGCACCCGAGCGAGCAGAAGCAGCTCGCGACCGTACGCGGCGTGACGCGGCCCGACGCGGTTCCGCGACGCCGCAGCATTATCGCAGCCACGGGCCCTCGCGGCCGCGGGGGAATCCACCGCGAAGCCCGTGTCACTTCCGGATCCGGAATCGCACTTCTCTTCGTCCTTCTCCTCCCTCCTTTCGCTTTCTCTGTCTCCTGAACTCGAACTCGATGTTCGCCAATGTGTTTTTTTTTTAATTCTCGCTGCTGCTTCTTCTTCTTCTCGTCCGGTCGGCGAACCCGGGACTGTGCACTGGCAGCGCCCGGCGAGGATGATCCTGCTGCTGCGGCCCTTTGGCGCACGGGTCACGCCAAGGCGACGAACCGAACTAGCGGACACGCGACACGCGACACGCGACGTCTCGGACGTCGACGTATCGAACCGCGAGCCGTGTTATCGTTGCCCTTCGCGTCCTTCGCGACGGTCTCGCCGTCTCTGCGCCTCGCCGTACAACTCGGCGCACCTCGAACCGCGACCGTAGAAGCTCCGCAGCGGCCGCATCGACGCGCGCTGCGTACCTGTCGCGCCCGTCCTCTCTGCTCGTCTCTCACTGTTCCTTCCCCCCTCTGAGCCGACGAGGCTCTCCGGGTTGCGCGCGCGTTGCGCTTCTTCTTCCTTTCCTCCCCTCCTCCTCACCCCCTTCCCTTCGCTGCTTGACTGCCTGACTGCCTGACTGCCTGGCAGCTCAGCAGCCCCCTCCTAGCGCGTCTATCAATCACACGCGAGTTCGCCGCACCGCGATTCGACCGCCAGTCGCAGCCGCTCGCGAGACACACTGGCCGCTCGCTGCTGTTGCTGCCGCTGCTGCTACTGCTCGGCTCGCGCGGCTCGATCCTCGTTTCGCCTTAACGGGGCCCCCGCAGTTCGTTGTCTCCGTTGTCTCGTTTCGAGACCTGTCTTCCGCTCCTCACGCGATCATCCCGCGACTCTCTCGAGGAGTCGCCCGCAACGTGACTGACCGACTGCTGTTGTTCGATCCTTCCGGAAATACGCGATGCGAAGAGACACGTGTAGCGAACCACTCGACACTCTTTCTCGACCCTTCGCACGACTTTTTTTTCACGACACGAATGATTGCAACGAAGAACGAAATTTTCGCGATTATATCCACGTTACGATTCCCGCACTCTGAACACTTTTCGACGACAATCCACTCGAATCTCAGCTGGGCTGAGGAGAAAACCTGGTGGGATCTCGTTCCGGGTTCGCGAATCTCCGGCTCGAATTCTCACTCGAGCTCGATCGGCCACTTCTCGCATCCGCGGCAAAAATCTCGTTTTCGGCGTTCCCGGAGTTCCGAGAATTCGTCACCTGGCCCGCTGCTTTCTCTCTGTCTTCTCGATCTCTCGATCGAACCGTCTCACTCCCTCTTTACGTCCTTTTTGTCATCGAGCGAGTTTCTTGATTATTATCCTCGACCTTGGTGCAACGTTACACAACGGCTCGAAGGATTATTCGCCGTCGTCCGGAAAGCATCGTAAAAACCGGCAACGAGTGGCCCAGGTGAAAATTTTCGGTCGCGCCTTCGGTCCACCAGACCGGAAAATCGGAGCAATCGCTTCACCTCCAATCGCGACAGCCACAGCAAATAAAAAAAAATTGTTTAAGTGAAAACAAGCAAAGTTCGCAGGGGAGGAACTGCTCCGAGATTCTCCCTCGTCCCTCCACTTCGCAGCAAAAGATATTGTCAGTTGCCGAACGAGAGAACGAGATCGACACACCGAGGGTACGATCCGCGGTGTCGAGTCAAACAGAAATGAGGGGAAAACACACGCCGAGAGAGAGAGAGAGAGCGCGCCCCGGGGGTTATCTCGTAGGTCGGATGGTGCCGGTGCGGCGTCCGAGAAACTACTGAACGAGTGTGCCCGCGGTTCTCTCCTCTCCGGCCTCTCGGGTTCGGGCACTTCGGCTTCTCGTACCAAGCGAGGAGACCGACACACCAGCACGCGCCGCCACGCCGAGCGGCAGCAGCACCAGCAGCAGCAGCAACAGCAGCGGCAGCAGCAGCAGCAGCAGCAGCAGTCAGCTCTCGATGTGTTGGATCGTCGAGGGATATACGGCGCACGGTTAACCGCACACACACGCACGTGCGGAGTGCACACTGATACACAGTGAATAACACACACGCACACAGAGGCCACGCGCGGACACACAGAAACGGAGCGGAGAATCTCACTCGTCTCACTACCGCGCGGCGGCAGCGGCAGCGGCGGCGGCGGCGGCAATACGGACACACGTGCGCGCTGAGCCAGGAGGAGGAGGAGGAGGAGGAGGAGGAGGAGGAGGAGGAGGAGGAGGCAGCAGCGGCGGCACCACTAGCAGCGACAGCGGCGGAGATCGACTCAGTCAGTCGCGCCGGTCGCGTCCCGCTGCAACATTCAACCCTGATACGCTCTCGTCGTCCAAGTCGTTGGTCTCCTCTTGTTCAGTGCTTCAGCTTCGGCAGCTTCGCGGAGAGCGATCGGGACCGATCGTCGCTACTGCTGTTACTGCTGCTGCTTCTGTTGCCTTTGCAACCACCGAGACACAACCACCACCGTCTCGTCCCGTTCCTTTTCCCTCCGCGAGCTCTTCTTCCGTCCCGCTGTCGCTGTCGCTGTCGCTGCTGCTGCTGCTACTGCTGCTGGTGGTGCTGTCCCTTCCTCTCATTCCCATCCCGATATCTTTCGCCACTTTCCCGTCCCCGGGCCCGACGCTGCCAACGGCGACCACCGATCGGCAGCACCGCCGACGTTGTGTCGTCGTGAGTCGGGCAGCACGCGACAGTTCTCGGTTATCTCGAGCGAACGACACCCGCGACGTGACTGTCGAGACTGTTGACTGGGCTCTGCGTTGCGCTCGCTTTTGTCTCTCGGATGTGGGTTTTTTTTTCGTCGGTTTTTCCGCGTTCTTAGCGCGCACGTAGCTTTTTTTTATTCTTCCGACCGTTTTCGTCGCCGCTGTCGTTCGTTCTTCTGGCTGTCCTCTTCCACTTCTTCTGTCCGAATGTGACTTTTGCTATTTTATGTCCAGTCGCGTGCGCAGTCTCGGGGAGATCACACTTGGAGGGGTGAAGGGGGGGGGGGGCTAGGATTCCCCCCACACGACTGGCGAACCGCTCGACCACTAACGTTGGCTGCGCCGTCTCGAGAATGCGTTTTTGCTGCTGCTGCTGCGGCAGCGTTTTTGCCGTTTCACGGCGATTGTTGGTTCTTGACGTCGAGACACACACCGCAACGCCGACGCGCGCGACTATCTCGCGCGGTCTCGGGAGGCCAAACACCTGCGGGCCTCGCGCTCGCGCGAGCCGCTCGCGCCACCGGATTAATCGCCTGGACACGGCAGCCGCTTATTCCCCGTGTTCCGCGCTCTGTTCTCCGCCTTCTTCGCGTTGTTCGCTGCGTCGGCCCCGAGACTCGTGTACCTGTCGACAGAAAAAATAAGAAAAATCTTCGTTATTCCGATGTTACGTGTATGTTTATGTTATAGGCGCATCTCGGATGGGTTTTGAATAATATGGAATTCGATACGACGGGTTTTGCTTTCCCGGATTTGGAAACCGTCGGGAGAAATTAACAGAAACAGGCGCTCGGTGTTTTTTATAAATGCGCGAGAAAGTCGATTGATTCAGGTTTCGAGACGCGTTCGGCGTGAAAGACGTGATTTTATTTATTTACTACATTTGTTTAATTAAAAAAATTTGTTTGTTTTTTTTGATATTTTACTTTATTTAATTTGTTTAAGTTTTTCGTATCTTTTTTATTTTACAAGTAATATTTCATAAAACCTTCCGCTCTTACGCAACGCTGTATCAGTGACGCGTTAAAAAATGGAAAGAAAATGAAAAATGGAGAGAAGGAAATACGAGAAAAAAGCCGACCGAAAGATATACGAAGCGACGAGCTGACATCCGATACAAGTATCGTTACCATTTTTTACGAGGGGTATTCGAACTGACAGGAGGAAACGCAGGTTCATCCGTTTGCCGATAATAGAGCCGACAACAGAAGGATATGAGCTGCTGCTGCTGCTGCTGCTGCTGCTCTCCCTCTCTGTCGTTTGCGAGGGAAACCAGCGAGCTACGCAGCCCGGGATTATTGCTGCCCGCACTGCGTATCCTTCGAGCACTCTCGACTCCCATGGATGCCCCTGGTTAGTCACTCGTTTCACCTCTCTTCCCGTCTCAACTATGTTTGCGTCGTAAACACGGACGACGAAATGACAGTGACGCGTCGAAAACGTAAAAGAAAGAAAAAAAAACCGCAGGTAGAATATCCGCGATTAGGATAGGCGCCAGTGTCCCGTCCACTTTGTCGTCGAAGCGGAGTTCCCGTTTCACGGCGGAGTTAACGCGGTGAAAACGGGAGAAAGAATGCGCACAAAGTAGTACATTTTACTGTTGGGAGACACTGATAACGAGTCCGCCCGGGGCTCGTCAAACGTCTTTACGACGGGAGAAAGTACCGACAAACGGGCGGGCGTTCTTATTTGTTTCAGAACGACGAGAATTTTCGGTGCAGGCCTCGAGTGGAACGCGACTGACGACTGATTCCGGGTGCTTTCTAGAAAGGATTTCCCGGACAAAGTTGATGATCGATGCGTCACGCTGGAGGCGAACAGATCTGGTCGCCACGTCCAACGTTTCCAGTTCACGAAATACCATTGGACGTTGGCGTCGTAAGTATCACATTGATTTCCACGACGAACGAGTTTTTCTGGAGACAAAAATATATTTCACTCGACAACATTCGAGCAACCGATTGTACATCAGTACAGAGCTTATCCAATGGTAATAATTACAAGTCCCTTTCTTATTTCGTTTTCTTTTTTTACCGATTAAACGAGGCGAGGAGATACAGGCAAAGTCCGTAGCACAAACGTTTCATTCATCTCTTTTGCTTCCAGGTGTCTTATCGCGGCACATCCGCTCTCGTTGAATGGAATATTATCCACGTCTCCCGGTGCGGAAGGTCCCCGCCAGGCGAATCAGCGATTGTCATCGACACGTGGAGAGCGGATAAAGGGAATGCAAATGACCGTCGAGGAAGGCTCTTCGGGTCGTCGTAGTCGTCGTCGTCGTTGGACGATTAGACGTTACAACCCGTTAGGAGATAAACGGGGGCGTCGCGCGAGGCGTCGTGCTCGAGCGAATTCGATAGACGCCGGGCGTCCCAACCGGTATTCGATTAAGCCCTCCGCCTCGCCCGGGAGAGGCGCTCGCTGTGTGCTGGCACGCTTCGTCGAGCAGCGGCTTTGACTCCTCGGGACTCTTGCGTTGTGTGTGATCCGGTGCAGCGGCTCAGAGACCAAGAGAGAGAACGACTGAGACGAACGGAGACCGAGAGAGCGATAAAGAGCGAGAAGAAAAAATCAGCGGGAGGCCTTCGCGCTACACCGAATTTACAATTGAATCGTTTAGCACCGGATCGCCCCGGCTAAGCGAAGGACCGCCCCCCCCCCTCCCCCCCAACCTCCGCCGTGATCTCCTCGACGTTCCCCGCGGTGAATCGCCGCAGAGATTCGGGCCTTGATCGCAAGAAATTTAATTATTTTACCCTGTTCGTTTGTCCAGACGAAACCTAATTCGCCCGGCGATTGATCAATTCGCTCGCTCGGGATGAGTAAAAGGCTGAAAATGAGGATCGCTTAACGTGCGGCTCGAACCCACGACCCTGGGATTAAGAGTATCATGCTCCGCCGACTGAGCTAGCCGAGAAAGTTGACATCACCGAACCGCAGTTTTATACCTGCAGGAAAAAAGGGAGGAAAAAAGAAACGTTGAAACCAAAACGCTGAACTGATGACCATGTCGAGTGGAGGCGTGAGTGGTCAGAGAGAGGCCTCGAAGGTCTCGGCTCGCGTCCGCCCCACTCCGGGATAACTCGATCAATCTGACATAATGATCGGGGCTGATTATGATAAACGATAGAGCTCTTATTCTTCGACGGCTCGTTCGGCGTTTCTTCCGATGCGTCGAACGACGTGTCGCGGCTCAAACGACGAATTGTTCGCGCTCCGTCGGGACCGTCTCGTCTTCCTCATTAAAAAAACTTCTGAAGTCAGCCGCGCCTCGCCTGTGTTATATATTCCGGTAACAGGGCTCGAGTGATAACCCCGACCGTCTCGACAGATCGTTGTTGCGCCTTCACGAGCTCGTCATTTAATTGGTGTATGTTATTTATTTTTTATTTATTTTTTTAAATCACCTCACCGAGTGCCTCTTGTTTTATCGATAAGCCCTGCGGGAAAACACTGACGCATTTTGACGTGGGTGTCACGTTTCATTATCAACGTCTATCAACTTCTTATTATCGAATTCGTGTAAAGAACAAGTTTCTCATTGGCGTTCGTAACAATATTTAGTCTCCCGAGTGCGGCGCCCGATCGCATCCGTTTTGGGGCCTCAACCTGATCGACGCCGATGGAGAGGGAGTCGCGTGACGTCGAATCGAGATAATCCGAGGCGCGCAGCCTCGAAAATCAGCGCGAGGCCGCGAGCAGTATGAATATTACCGCGGCGCGGGCGCCACGAGTCTCGCGGTCGGCGCACGTGACGTCATAACGAGGGTTTCTCATGTTTTTTATTTTTCAAATACTCGACGACGTCCCCCGGTCAACTCTCGATCCGCTCGTAATTTCTACAGCGGCGGCGCAGCTACTCAAAATTTTATAGTATAATAACAGAGCGCCAAACGAGTGTTTGCTCATCGAGGTGCCTAATGCCCGACAACGTATAGTACACACGACATGCCGCGCGCGCTGTTGAGAGTCGCGAGGGGAGCGACGATAATCGCGGGTACTCGAGGGGCGAACCTAGCGGAGAATATCGATAGCGCGCAACTAATCGCAACGACGTCGCCGGGCGCAACGGGATAATTTCGGGCCGCCGGCGGACACTCACTTTTCTGCCTAAACCGCGGCGCATAAGCCGCGTATGCGAAACAAAAGCGACAGGACTAACGCGTAATTTCATGCACCTCGAGTCGCCCCCCCCCCCCCCCCCCTTCGAGAGCTGCTACCTTTTATTTCTACCACGACGCGAGTTGCAACGAAAGCGTTTATAATAATAAGCCGGTAATTACAGGGCGCCGATGCGCTGTACCCTCCGAGTGGACGTGTACTATATACGCGAGGCCGACGAGAACCCAGGGAGCATCCTCAAATATAACAACGGGAATTCACGAATATTTACGAATATGATCGATCGAATGGACGATAAGAAAATTAGCCAGCAGGTGTTTTAGGGTTTTCTACCAGGGACGTAATAAAAATAATTCATTACGCCGCCGATTTCCGAAATGCCGGTGATTTATATCGTCGTGCGGCGTCTCTCGGAACGCCTCGAAGTGCCAAAAAATTTTCAACCGATCCCGCGGATGAAAAACCGTTTCGGGATGCGTTAGAAACGTGTGTGACAAGTTTACGAGGATCGCGGTTTGTTAGGATTAGGATCGTCGGGCGATCGTCGGGTGCCCGACGCGACGATGCAAATTTATCGGACAATTTTCTCCGGCTCTCCGGCGATCGGTAATAATTTCCCATTAAGGTAAAAACGAATATGAAATTATATTGCCGACCATACCCGACTCGGGCCTAAGGTCTTCGGGTAATTTAGTGGGCGACTCGGTGGCACGAATAAATAATGTAACCCCGCGGTTTTTGCGGCGATCGCCGGTGTGACACCGACGGCTCGGGTGCCATAAATCACTGCCGGGTGAATGTCACGCGTTTCACGCGGGTTTCCTTTCCTCGATGACCCGCGAATCGATAAATCAATTTCACCGCGCTTCTCGGGTATCAACCGTCACGAATCGACGAATTCGAAGGGGAATAAATTATTCCGGCGTTGCGACGAATCTCCGCCGATCCCGAAAATCGTCACGAAAACTTCGATAACAATTTCAATCGGACCGAGAAGTCACTCGGTTGTCTTACCGGGGATTTTTCGGCGGTCGTTCCACCGCGGGTTTCGTACACCCCGCGATCCAGACGTCAGATTGCGCGCGCCCGGCGTATTCGTCGACGCTATCGCCGCTCGGCGTTATTTCTTCCCCGTCCGCCGGGCTTGATGGATCGGGAGCAATCGGTCAAGCAGGTGACTGGATCTTTCACGGTGGCGCATCCGAAATTCAAAGACCACGTCGATACCGACCCGTTACACAAATTCAAATATTCCGGCTAGACGCCTCTCGTTATACTTGTTGCCTCTTCCGCAATCTTCTTGTTGTTTACCCCAAGTCCAATCAATGCGCTTGCTTATGCAAGAAATTTCCTAACATTCAAATTACACCTGGAATTCGACTAATTTTTCATTTCACCGACGCCGCGGTCTGATCTCCTGACTCACTGACCCAGTACCAGGATAACCGAATGGAGAACCGTGGATCTCGCCACCGAATCTCAAAAACGTGCAGTAAAAATAGAAAAATATGCAGGCGCGACAATCGAAAATTAAAAGGGGTTGAAGATACAACTTGACAAATTGCTCCGAAACTGTCTACCGTCTCATCTCATTCTCCAGAATTTCGCCGTCTGCACGGTATCGAGTTACCGGACGGCACACGGAATGACGAAAAAATGCGGGTGCTCCTGATGCCCCTGGTGCTCATGGCAATAATGGTAGCGGGATGTAGGGGGAGGGAGTGAGCTCAGTGGAACGAATTCACGCGTGGCTTCAGTGAAGTCCGAGTCACCCCTTTACCCGGGTGCGGGTGATTAATGTCACGCGAAGATAGCGACGACTCACGCGGCGGAGGCGCCAGCCGCGTATTAGTTCAGCCCGACGTTTTTCGGTAGGAAAGACACAGAGACAGAGAAAGAAAAATAGAGAGAGAGAGAGAGGAAACGGGGAAGAAAATAAAATGGGTCTTGTGTGTTGGTCCCGCGGTCGTTATAAATGCCCCGCGCGCGTCTATTGTCACGAGGACGACGACGACGACGCCCGAAGACGACAAAATCGGGTCTAGGTGTGTCCGGGCGGCGCGCGTCGTTCTTCAAGCAACTCCTAAGGGTTCGGTCGGTTCGGTTGCCGCAGAGTCGCGCCGGGACGACGCGGGGGTTGGGCCCCGAGAGGTGAACCGGTAGGGCATCGCGTTCGTAACTCGCCGAGCGTATCTCGTGCTCCCGCACAAGGCCCAAGCCGTGCCTGCTTCTCTCTGTTTCTCCGCTCGTACTTCCCTCTCCTGATGCCGATATAGTATACATCTATCTCCGTCTCCGTCTTCGACTCCCGATCTGCCGCTGCTCCTCTCGATCTGCTCTGCCGATCCCCTCGCCCCCCCCCCCCCCCCCCCCCCCCTCGCGTGTGGCTTCCCGCTCAGCTCGCGCGTCGTCCTCGCCCAGCGTTACCAACTTCAGCGTCGGATCCTCGGAACGATAAATAAAAACTGATGTCCGCTTACCGAGAATTCAATTCCGGATTTACAGATCCGCCGCGAGACGGAGATATCCTGGGTTTCTCGACTGGGACGGTATAGCAAGTTGCGTTATTACAACTTGCGTCCTCATTAACTTAGATTCGCAACTTCTCTGCGGTGAAATAGCATCGATTTCAACTTACATCGATTTAAACTTGCCTCCGGTTCAACTGACGTCGATTTCAACTTGCCTTCGGATCAACTTGCTGAAATAACGTAATTCGTTACCGACTCCTCCCCCCCCCCCCCCCCCCCCCTCCTCCCCCCAGCTGCGTATTTGAGCCATGAAGAAAATATTCGTAGACAAATTTGTTATTAGTAAAAAAAAAAATACGAGGTACAACTCTGCACGTTGTTTCGTCATTAATTTCGATTTTCACAGAGCCAACTTCGAATTCATATTTATACAAAATCGTATATGTTTTACACGAGCGGATCCCTTCGCAACCGCGCGTCCCGACGAAATTTCCGGATTGGAATACCGCGTGCCGGGATTCGATGAGTCCCTTTCGGCCGCGATTGAATAATACATTCGCCTTGCGCCGCCGAGGCAACGAATTCTCGTGCTTCGTCGAGCCCGAAAATTCGAGAGGGCCTCCTATGCGCTTCCCCGTCTCTCTCTCTCTCTGGTCTCACGAGTCGTTGAATACGCATATAATATCGCTAGAATAGGCGAAGAACCCGATGCGGATGTCTCGGAGCGAGGGACGATGCGAGGACAGCGCTGCTGCGCGTGGAGGTCGAGGTGGGGGAAGACGAGACGAGCGTGCTTTAACAAGGCGGCGGTCGGTGCTGCTGCTCTAAGCCAGCCGCGGACGCTGCGCGAGGAGGATCGAACGAGGAACGTCGTAATGGTGAGGAGCCGCCGAGGTGTCCGCGCGCGCTGCACCCGAGCCAATCAATTCGACTGTCCGACGCGAGTGAGTTCCTCGCAACGAACGAGGTTCCTCACTTCGCCCTCGATCCATGAGAGACGATCGCAGTAGCGAGCGCGCGCGCTACTCCTAATGATGCATCAGTCCCGCGTCATCCCCTGTTTTGACGTGAAAGGCCGCTAATAGCCCGAGCTCCTCATACATATCCTTTCGCCTGCTCCGAGACGAGCGGCGCGCGGCTCGCAGTCGTCTCGTGTCGTCCGCCCTATTCGTCTTGACGCCGCCGGTCGACGAGTCGACTTCGAAACCCTCTGACACTCTCGCTGCGTCAGTCGAAGACGCGGCGAGACGATCGGACTCGTTCGAGTCGCGGATGATCCTGAAGAGACCAAATTTTCCCACTTTAACTATCGAATTTCAGTTAACAACATTATTATTATTATTATTATTATTATTATTATTATTATTATTATTATTATTATTATTATTATTATTATTATTATTATTATTATTATTATTATTATTATTATTATTATTATTATTATTATTATTATTATTATTATTATTATTATTATTATTATTATTATTATTCTATTTTATATTATTTTATTTATCGTGGTAAAAACATAAGAAAAATCTTTTTTGTAACTCATGCACGTAATGTCGCACATTTCGTGCCCGCAAAGCGTGCGTGAGATCGCGTATTATGCTTATGTCAACGTAGAAAATTTCACGTACGCCATCTGGTGCGTGAAGTTATCTACATTACTTCACGCACACATTGGCGTGCGTGAAACTATCTACAAGATGATCTCACGCACGCTTTGCAGGCACGAAGATGTGCGACATCACGTTGACATTCGTTACAAAAAGTAATATGTGATACATGGGCGACAAAGCGGCCATCCCGCGGAGGTTAGGAAGCAGTGCACTCGCCTCCTCTCGTGCTACAAACAACACTCGGCTTCGCAGCTCGTGTCGTTGTAGCACTCGATTTGGCGAGTGCGCCGTTTCCTAACCTCCGCGCGTAATGGCCGCTTTCTCGCCCTTGTATCACAAAGTACTATTATAGACCCTGAACGCCCTCACCTAGTGTTAGGGGTTTTTATTTAATTTATTATTATTATTATTATTATTATCGTTATTATTACTTTCATCATGTTTATAATAAAATTACTCCGGATGATCGTACAACAAGGCTCGCATAATTATTGACACGACTGATCAGCGAGTTCACCCTGTCAAAAGTCGTTCGTCCCGAGTTTCCACGACGTGTCGGCGCCGATGTGAGAAACCCGAAAATCGTTCTCACGGTTCGCGCGCGCCCCCAGAAGTGCCGAGTGGACGTTCTAATCGAGTTTCGGTGGCCGCAGTCACGCACCCACCGTTTGACTGTTAAATTAGTCTCAATCGGGCCTCGATTGAGCGTCGAAGATCCGAGAGCGTGTCGAGCGGACCGGCCGCGCTCTGCTCGTTCGGGTTCGACTTCTCGCGGGGAGGAGCAAAACGCGCGCGGTTCGCGAGCCCACCGATTATTTATCGCGTGTCCCGCGCGCGCCACTCGCACCAGTCGCGAGTTCGTGAGCACTCCGTGCGCCGCGCATATACGGTGTTATTAGAGTCAAGTCGATCGTTCATCTAATCTGACTCGCGCGCGGGTCTCTCGCTCGCGACAAGTGCGAAGCGAGCGAGTGGCAAGAAACGCGTGTCATACGCTCTGCGCGCCAAGTTCATGGACCTCATAAACCAAACAAACCTTCTCGGCCTGCTGCGATCGTCGCTGCCACCGCACTGGCCCGATGACGCGCGAAATGCGAATGCGCGAACCGAGTTGTCACTTTTTATGAGCTAAGAATAGACATCCCCGAGCGCTCGCCGCGACTGACACGCGCCTAATGTTCGCCAATTTAGCGGCTAATTAGCGACAATGAAATCCGAGAAGATATCGAGCGCATAGAGAGTCTGGCGCATCTGCTCGATTTTACGACTATGAAATATTCCGCGGCGACCGCGTTGCAGTTGAGCTGCGCAGCTCAGTGTCTTTTGCCTGATGCGTTCGCCTCAACGAGAAATATTCACGTCAAGCTGACTGAATTCGCACTTTGAACCGGTTGTCACGAGAGGTTCGATCCAGTAAATCAGCTTCGAAAAAAAAAAATAATAATGGTGACAATAATAGCAATAAAAACGATTTCTAGAATAATAATCAATCTAATTATTATTATTATAAGAATAGCTTCAGCGGATTTTTACCAAAAAATTTAATTAAAAAAAATCTGTAACGCCGTGAATCATCTAAATAATATTTTCTCCGCGCCAGAAATACCGATCCTGAAATCGCGAAGATTCGCGGAGTTCAAGCGGCATTTCGCCGTCCGCGAGCGCGCGGATAGAGAAATCAGCGAGGCAATATATCATCGACCGATTGCGCGCGATCGGATTACGAAGTCAATCGGTCTCGCTTCGCGCGGCGACTCTCGGCGAAGACGATTCGCGTCGACGCGCGCGTCTCGATCGAACTCATAAATCTCGATCAGTGGCTGCCGAGAGGATCGTTCGAGTGCGCGTCGATTGAAAATCAATTTCGCGATTCAATCTCCGGGGGGGTTGCGACGATCTTCATGGACCGATCGATCTAGGCACGTGCGAGATCGATACTGCCGGCTATACCCCGGACACACAATCCAAAGCTGCAAATGTTCTGACGCTTCTTCAGGGTGGGATGACCTCTCCCCCCCTCCTCCTCTCTCCACCCTGGATTTATGCGGTTTTAGATCAAAGTCCGAGATACGGTAATGTTTATTTTTTGCATTTTAATATCGTGCCTCACGCGCGGCGTCGAGAAAAACAGAAAGAAAGAAAGACAGAGAGAGACTGATAAAGAGCGAGAGGGAATAGGCTACGTGCTGGCTGCTTTATGATCCTATTATTTCAGACACCGCGGGGACAAAAGGCCATAACACGAGTCGCCCCGCAGACGCATAACTCGGGCGCAGTTTAACACGATCCGGGGAACGCCCTTGTCCCCCCCACTGCGCCTGCGCGTTTCCACCCACCGAGCGCGGCGCGCGACGCGTCGCGCGCGTTCGACCAGATTCATTCGAATCGCCTAAATCACGCGCACCTCATTTTTCCCGGCGTTTTCAGCTATCGCGAGTTATGTCCCGTGATTCCGACACTAATGGACCATACAAACGCGGCGTCGGGTTTTATATACAATTTAAGGGAAATACAAATGTTCCGAAGAATATATAAAAAAAAATCTCGACCGGATTCGACCACAAGTCGAATGTCCCTCATTCGTGTCGCCCGCCGTCCCCGGGAAGTCGTGGTCCAACGCGTTTGAGACCCGCAATTACATGCTCAGCGCTCTCGACGGCTCTCAAGCTTTTCTCCCAAGCGGCGAATCTGTGGACCCGGCAATGCGCGTGCTCGTTTTAATTACATGCATCAAGATAAGCGCGCGTCGGGCGCGTCGAGGGGGCGGCGGGAGGCGAGACGGCCGCGCGAGCGCGACAAATGTCAAGTGGGCGTTAATGGCTCGGGATGCCCGGGGTGTTTGGCTTAATTAACCGAACAGAGAGCGCGAAATAATGAAGCCACTATTCGCGTGTATGTGAACCACGTGGAAAAATATATTTATTGATTTACGGGCATTTACCAGATCGATTTAATGTATCGGCCAAACACATTACGGGTGCAGTTTACAAAAGCTGTTTTCGCTCCCAACCAGTATAATATTTCAATATAATCAAAAAATAATATAAACCGAATAAACAATGCCTAAATAATATGAATACTATTCTTTATTATTTGAACGGAAAAGTGTACTGGATTTTTTATTTGAAAAGCCAGAGTGAACCTAAAAAAAGATATATATATCGAGCTATATTTTATTTCCACGTGGGAAACAGTGGGACTTGCAGTTCTCCCTCCCCCCAAGTGGGGTCTGTACTGGGCCGAGGTTACTCCCCAGTGCTCGCCCAATGCTCGGGTACTGGCCAGCGTCGAGCCAAGACTGGAGTGTACACTGTTAAAAATCCGGTGTTAAAAACAACACCAAGACGGTGTCTATATAGGTCCACACCAATCACGGTGTTAATTAGCGGTGTTAACGCAGTCTGAAATACCGACTTTCACCTCAAAAAGTCAGAAGTGCCGTGTTTCGCGAATTATCAACGGATCGAAGCCAAAATAAAAATACAGTCGCCAGTAATGTGAATCTCGTTAATGAATTAGTCAGAATTTTGATTTTCGAAAAAAAAAATTACGGATCAATTACCCGGTGGAGAAATCTGTAATGGAAAAAATCGATTTTTTTCTTCAATTTTTCGATAAAAACTGAGAAAAGCGACTAATTTATTCACGAGATAATAAAAAATCACACATGATACCTGCATTCATGCCTTTAAAGCAAAAAGTGTTATAATGCTTCGTCGGCAACACAGGGAAAATTTAACGAAACGGCTGGTGTTAATTTAACCCCGTAAAAAGTGTTAATATTAACACTGTAATAAGTAACACCAGGAAAAAGTCCACACCAGCAGCGTTTGACACCGTAGATTTTTAACAGTGTAACCTCCAGCCAAGGACACCCCACATGGGCCTTCTCACCCTTCTCACCCCCTTTCCACCTCTTCTCACCCCCCCCGTCTCATCTCACCCTCCAGGTGTTACCGTTTCTCTCTCATTACACTCTCACTTCGTACGCCGGTTCACTTCTGCTTTTTTTCCTCCTCCTCCTCCTCCCCCTCTTCGCTCCTCTTCGGCGCAGCTCTCATTGTACCGCAGTGGCGCATGTAAATTTATTCCGCCGAGGTGTGGTGGCCCCTAGCGTGTAGCGTGTAGATCGCGTATACACGGGGAGCGAGCTGCACCGCGGGGCTACACACCGAGATCGCGGAGTCCGGACGCGATCCTTGGGGCCCTGCGAGCGAATGAAACGAACCCTCGTTGGACCCGGCCGCCTCCGCATAAGTTATGTACCTACCGTGGAGAAGGACAGAGAATGAGAGAAAGAGAGACGAAGAAGGAGAAGAAGGAGGAGGAGGAGGACACGCTCGACTCTCTCGTGCCCTGCTCATCCTCGAAGCCGCGAGTCACCGGCGAATTCGGAGCTAGGACAACACTCCCCAGGTGGGGTTTCACGACCGGCGGAGCGCTGGGCCAGTCTTGGGCGCTGTGCTTCGAGTACTGGTCCAATGCGCTCTCCCAGAGTCGGCCCGTTGCTCTGCCGGCATTGGCACGTAACCTCGGCACAGAACTCGATGCCGACGCTGTGCCGTTACTGGATCAGGATCGTCAGCCAGTACTGCGTTTTCTGCAGACCAGTACGGGCCCACGACTCTCGCCAACCCTGAACCAGTACTGGCCCGCGACACGTCAACTCTGGCGCAGTACTGGCGAGCGTCTCACAGCAACCCTGGTTCAATACTCGCACGCAACCCAAGCAACAGCAGAAATAACTCGGGCTAGACTCATATGTGATTTAGCAATAATAGTACTTCACGATACTAATGCGATAACATTTTTTCGCACGAGTATCGTACCCAATTTTATTTCACAATGAAACCCCGTTTTCACACCTTAAAATCGCGTTTTGCGCACCAAGTGAAATAAACTTTATTTTTAACTACATTTTTAAAAGAAATAAATTGTTGTGTTTTCGACGATTTTTTTACTATTTTTTTTTTACATAATCTTAAACTCTTTATCCGTCGTTTGCAGTCCTCTGCGTTCTTCCGTGGTCTCGCTCGCCTGCGCCCGATAGCCATCGGCTCGTCCTTGTCAATAGAGATTTTTAATCCTCGCGATAAGCCTCCTGTAAAACCTCTGTAATAAATTGATTGGTGGAGAGCGAATAGAAAATTTCAATCTGTAGCGAAGAGTGAATAGAAATTTTAAAACTGCTGCGAAGAGTGAATAGAAAACATCAATCTGTAGCGAAGAGTAAATAGAAATTTTGAAACTGCTGCGAAGAGCGAATAGAAAATTTCAATCTGTAGCGAAGAGTGAATATAAAATTTGAAACTGCTGCGAAGAGCGAATAGAAAATTTCAATCTGTAGCGAAGAGTAAATAGAAATTTTGAAACTGCTGCGAAGAGCGAATAGAAAATTTCAATCTGTAGCGAAGAGTAAATAGTAATTTTGAAACTGCTGCGAAGAGCGAATAGAAAATTTCAATCTGTAGCGAAGAGTGGGTAGAAATTTTGAAACTGCTGCGAAGAGCGAATAGAAAATTTCAATTTGTAGCGAAGAGTGAATAGAAATTTTGAAACTGCTGCGCAGAGCGAATAGAAAATTTAATTTTCGAAGCTCACTTCGTCGTCGCTGACAGGTAGAATCCCGAATTCTGATGCGTCGTCCGAGTTGCGAATTTCGAGGTTAGGATAGTCGAGAGGACCACTGAGGATTCGGGGCAACGAATCCAAAATATCACCGCCCCTTCTAGTCTTCTTCGTGGTCGGTTCTTCTCGCGACTCTTCATCGCTTGTCTCACTCGTGTTTTTTTTTAAACCGATGCTTTTGCACGCGCAACCGACTTGAACGCGCGGTCGACATTTTTACGTCTTTACTTCTTCGCGTTACTGGAGGATATGTTTATATCGATGAACACAACCTCAATTGCATATATCGACATCAGGACTGGCGCAGCACTGGGCGAAGACCGGGAAAATGCTTTGGCCCGATGCTTTTTAAGCCTTCGCCCGACGCTGGCGTGACACATCGGCCAGATTCATGCATGAGCATTGGCGCAGCACTGGTCCAACATCGGCAACATACTTTGGCCCGACGCTCGTTTCAAACCTTCGCCCAACGCTGGCGTGAACCATCGGCCAGATCCGGCCCGAGGTTACTAGCCGAGCGTCGGCACCCAGCGTTCGGCCAGTACTGTGCCATATTTCCAGCGTCGGCGATTCCTACTTGGGTCGGGGTGCCCGGTCACTTTTGCTTTCGACGATGCAAGAAGGAAGGAGCCGATGAAAAAACGACTACGCGACCGAGAACGAGGCCAGGGAGAAAAAGTCTCTGTCCCCGAGTCCAGTCGGTGTCTCGGAGTCTCCCTCCCTCTCCCACTCCTCATTCCCTCTCTGTCTATATCGCGGAGACAGGACTATCGACGAGGAGGCGCGGAAAAAAATCTTGTTCGACGATCGAGCAATTCGTTTCGCGCGCCCGAAGATCAAGCTCCAAATTAGTCTGATATGCGATAAGCGTCCTCGCGGCTCTAATGCTATTGAAATATATATTCGTCGTTCTTTCGATTTGTATGTGTTGTATACACTACGAAAAAATTCCACACAGCAGCATTTGATCGCGTACATTTTCAACAGTTTTCGCAGACTCTTTTATAAACCTTCAAAAGTAGAATATTTTGCCCACTTTGATTCAACGAAGGGTGTTTGAAGGGTTCAAATTTTAACTCGAGTTAATAATAATTGCCGAGAGGACATCGACGGTATCATCAAGGACAGATAATACATTCGCGGTATACGAATTCCACGTGCGCTATGAGTACACAGCGTGTAGTTGGGTTTTTATCAGAGGAATTGGCTTTTTATCAGAGGAGCCAGCGAGCGACTGGCTTACGTTTTATTTTTTTTATTTTTATTTTGACTCGGGCGAAGACGACGAACGACGAACGACGGTTTCGTCGCTGTTAAATCCCCCCGGGGTGGAGATCTGACGAGATCGACGGGCCCCGCGAGGAGGTACGAGGGGGAGGGGGAGGGGAGCAGGGGGCTGGTCACGAAGTCGTGGTGCTTTGTACCCTGAAAAGTCGTCCCTCGCGCGCCGGTGATTTGCGAGTCGCGCTGAGGAGCGCGGGCGGCTGCCGCCGCTGCCGCCGCCGCCACCGCCGCGGCGCGAGCGACTAAAAAAGAAGCTCAGCTACTACTCAGCGCCGGAAGTAGTGGGTGCCCCGTGTCGCGTTTCGTCGCACACACGACGCGATCGACTCGATACCCCCGTAATTTATAGCCCGAGCCGAGAGAGACGCCGAGAAACGCGCAGGGTTCGACCCGCGCGGGGGTGAAGGCGAGGGGGGGGGGGGGGGGGAGAGGGTGGGACACGAGAAACTGGTTTTCGGACTTTTCGACAACCGCGCATGCCGACTCGACGCGCATTGACAGGCGCTTCGACGACCGAAGCGCGACTCGATCGAATAATTGGCTGAGCGATGACGAAAATTCGTTGGTGTTTTTTCTTTTAATATTATATTTTTGTATACTGTACATTCAATTGCACCCCTTTTATACACTATGACTCCGGCGCAAAGAGATCGAATCGAAAATCGATGACGAAAATCCAACATGTTAGTTGGTTTTTTATTTTTTTATTTTAGGCCAAGACGTTTCGTCGCCGCGAGGCTGTGAATCCAATAGCACCCCCGTTCCCGGGGCCCAAGAACCCAGAAGCAGCTCGCGTTTCCTGTCCGCGGGAAATTCCAACGCGGCTGCGGCGACGGCGCCGGCGCAAGGAGATCGCGCATGGGAACCGGTAACACCGGGCATTCCTCGCTGCGCGGACGAGGAAGACGGAGAGCAGAGCGGATATCTTTACCACTATATATACGGCGGACGAACGTAAAGATCTGCCTGAGAGCAGAAGTCGAGCTCTCAGAATGCTCCTTCTCGCATATATCTATACATAAGTATATATAGCTCGCCGAGTGCAGTCACAGAGAGCCGCTGCGAGAAAACCCGAAGGAAGACTCGCGGAGGATTCCGCGCGAGTTGAAAACCCAGCGAGACGCACGGCAACTATGAGCGACGAAGAGATTATTCCTCGTTTATAGTAGGGCGCTCTCCGCGCGGCAATTACACGCTTAGTTATCGTGAGACACGGGGCCATTGAGTGCCGACAATTATGTATGCCGAGCACTGCAATTTAGTCCGAGCGCGAGTCGAGTGCGGGACGCGAACCGCGATCGAATCGGGGGAGAGAAAAAAAATCGTTTCGGGGGGGGGGTTCGGTGCCATCGAAAATACGAAGAAACGGGCGACTCGCGCTGCACCCACGAACCGCGTTGACAGGAGTAAAACGAGCGCAAGTCGACCCCACGATCCAAATTCCAGTCTTCCACTTTTTGGTCCGCGAAAAAAAAACGTAACTTCCGAGAAATACATGCCGAGTGCGACTCGAGGAGTGTCGTACATACATGCAACGAGCCTCGCAACGAGCGGAATCAAAAAGAAAACGAAAGGGTAAACAAACGGCACGCAAACGAGAAATCCCTCGCCGGGGGGAATTCGAACGCGCCGAGAGTTGAACCTGACATTGGGAAAGTGGAGAACGTGAAGGAAAGAAAACGACATTTACGATCTTCAATTGATATCATTTAGCTCGACAGAAGCGCCGTGGCGATTCCGGTTTGTGCGTAATGACGATTAAAGGAAATAAAAAATGAAAAACGAAAATCGTTGATCGCGCGAGAAATTGCATAAGAATGACAAGACTGCTGCTCTGTCGATTGCTCTGTGGAATAAGAGAGCGGAAATTCTTGCGTTTTAACGTCCGAAAAAATATAACAAACACGTTTATTTAAATAATTCCGTGCTTGTGACGAAAAAAAAAAAAAAAAAAAAATTGTGCACCTCGGGGGTTCGAACTCACGGCGCTGACATTGGCGTGACGGGAAAAAAATCGTCGATTGATCTCATTTTCTCCGAGGGAGATGAGGGGGGAGGGGGGAGGGAAGAAAAAGCGTCAAGATTATTCCGGTTTGCGGAATAACGTTCGCCGCGAGAATTCCGAGTACGCCCGGAGTTAGTGACATCTCTGTCTCTTTCTCTTCTCCCCCTTATTTATCCATCTCTTTCTCTCTCCGCACAAAAAAAGAATTATTAATCGCGCGAGAAATTACATAAGGAGACGCTCGGAGCTGCTCGGATTGGTCGGAAAAAGTGGAAATTCCTTGGGCTCTCGTCCACACGGAATGGGAAGTGATACGCGTGGAGCTATATATATGTACACCAGAGGCGGATCGCAGCGGAGTATCGAGAATTCATTTACGTTGCACCGCGCGGAGACGAACGGGTGGAAGAGTGGCGCGGCTGACTCGCGTGGACTCGGCCGATGCTACACTGCGCTGTCCGTCCGTCGTCCGCCTCTCAGCTGCGCGGGGCGACCGCGGATGCTCGCGACTGGCTGCGGCGGCTGCGCCTCGGGGCCGCCGCGGTTCTAACTACCGAACAACTCGTAAACTCGGTCTTTATGGCTTATTTCCACTTTCTTGGCGTACACACCGCGTCCTCCCGATCGTCGAGTAGCAGAAGCCAGTTTCCCCGTTTCTCGAGCGCACCTGACGAGTACACCGATCGCCGTCCGATACGACGTCCAATAACTATTAGACTATTCTAGTCCGGCCGTATAAGTACAGCTCTCGCGATTGATAAACGGATAAGAGAGACAGAACGGCAAGAACTTCGCGTACGTACAGCAAACATTGTTTCGAGGAGGATCTTTATTGCCTCCGCAGGACGCGATAATCCAGCGGGACGTGAATTCTTGCCGCAAGTCGTTCAATAATTTTTTTTTCTCTTTTTATTCCAGTTAAACATTTTTTTTTCTTTTACGAGAAAACCTATATCTCCTAAAAAAATTCCCCCGGATAAAAAATTAAGACGAGTACATTTT
The DNA here is from genome assembly GCA_964034905.1 of Itoplectis maculator. Taxonomy (NCBI): domain Eukaryota; kingdom Metazoa; phylum Arthropoda; class Insecta; order Hymenoptera; family Ichneumonidae; genus Itoplectis; species Itoplectis maculator. Next base: position 1,065,482 of record OZ035863.1, read on the forward strand.
CGTTAGTGGTATCAATGTCCCAAAAAAAATCATGTGAAAAAAATTAAACGGTAAATCATCTACACGTGTAAGAAGTTTTTTTATTTTTATTTTAGAAAAAAGTCTATATAATTTAACAAAAATATCTATAGCCGGAACAGAGTCTCGCGGTTATCGACAGCCAACCCGGAATCGCGGAATGCAGTCGCGCGCGGTGCCAGTCTCTGTGTTTCCGTTCACGCTGAGCGCCACTCGTATTCTCACCTCGTTGAGAATACGAACGCTGCGGGACGAAGAGTGAGTCTCTCTCGCATCTGTATATCCCCGACCGCTCTGACGTATCACCGGGGCTTTTCGCGAGAGCCAAGACGCTCGCCAAGACGACGCAAATTGCGCGATGTGTCCCCTCCCCCCTCTCCTGGCCGTTCTCCCACCCGGCCGCTGCTGCTGCCGCCGCGGTAACACAGAGGCGAAGAAGGCGAGAGAGAGAGAGATAGCGAGAACGAGAGTGAGTCCCGCCGCGCCATCGTAACTCGCCGAAAACTCACGTACGCCAGTGAGCGACCGCGTTGTAGTGCGCGCACCACGTGGTGCGCGCGCGCGCGCGCCGCCTCGTCACCTCGCAGCCTCACCGGGATCCTCGTAATATCATCGTCATCGCCCGGAGATCCCGCTGTATCCCGTGCGACGACGACAACGTCGTCGCACGGGATACAGCGGCCGCGCGCACGCGAGATACGAGCGAGCTGCTCCGCAAAGCGAAAAAAAAAATGAGAATTAAAGTGGGTCGATCACCAGAGGCTTTCCAAGGCAGAAATCTATATTTTTGATATGTCATAAAACTGCATCAAGTTGACTAACCTGTAACATTTGAAGGAGGCCAATCGTATAGTCTTTAAGATATAAAATCGTAAAGTTGAGACTTTTTATGTGAATTACCATAGTTGCGTCGGGAAATTAGGCTAGGATCTCAAAAATGCACATATTTAGTAGTCCGAGATCCAAGATAGACGTTCGAAAAACAGAAATTGATATACTTTTAACGTTTCTGAATACAGCAGAAATAAGAAAACATAACTTTACCGCAGATTAAGGGCCGAAATTTTAATTTGAAGTTGTCATTACGCTCGCAATAGCAGATGGGTTATGCTACATCTTAGCGTCGGCTACTCGAAGCTAGTCAAATCAACTTCTTAATACAATTTTTTATAACTTTAGGACGCTCAATATTTGTTTAAATCTTCATATATTAAGGTCTGTAAAATATGAATTTTTTTATGATTAACTCTTTGTCATTTATTGTGTTGTCAAATTATAGTTGCACATTTAATTACTACGATGGTGATCGACCCACCTTAATTATCGCGTAAAATAATAAAAATAAAAAATTAAAGTAATCAAAATAATTTTCGCGTTTTTCTCCTCGAATTTCGGAATCAGTGGAATCATCTTTTTTTTTTTTTTTCGCGAAAAAAAAACGTAAGGGATCCAATGTTCTCGAGAGATATTCCCGCGATTTTTGCTAATCAATGAAACGCTGAAATAATCATTATAATGCTGTTATGAAAATTACACAGATAACGAAAAGATTGCGGCCACGGCGGCGGCAGATGAGTAATAATTTCCGCGACTGTTATAACAGGCGGCAACTGCTGTGCGTGCGGCGCGACGTGTGTCATTACTTATCTATAACTTATGTCAGCGAAACAGAAGACTCGTTACGCCTCGCGAGTCACAGAAGTACCGGTATCTCCGTGTGTAGCCGCGGTAGCCGTACAGCGCGCGCGGCGGCTTCTCGCTTCACGCTTCACGTCTGTCTCCTCGCCGAGCGCGCTGCTTCGATGCTGTCGCCAACTTCGACGCGGCGATATCGCTGATAGCGATGACACAGTTTGCGAGACAATCGCGATATCGATTGTGTCAAAGCAGAAATGGCTGACACCTAGCGCAGAGTCAAAGTTATTGTGACAGTCGAGCTCCTCGACTGTGTCACAATAATCGACGAAGTCGAGTTGCGGAAGTAACGGGAAACCGTGCAAAAAAATTTAATGACTTCCTGGTACGGCGACCCGTTGCTGTTTTTTTTTTATCGGATGGCGAAATTCTGCGCAATCACTGAGACACTAAAAACTCGGCTGAATGAATTTTTGTTGGTATTAAATATTATTGTATAATACGATTTTTATTTTATCCGCGATTTCCGAGTGTAAAAAAAAATCACGCCTTCCGATGATTAATATTTTTTAATTAAAATCAAAACTGCGGGAACGATTGTTAAAAAAAAAATCAGGAGAGTCCGCCGGAGTCTCGAGATCGATTCGAAAGGTCCGCGGCCGGCGGTCGACGCGTTATTATTCCCAGTTGCATGTTGCAAAACCGATTTTGCGGTCAGCTCGGGCTCGGCGGGTGCGCCGAACCCGAGAGTTCGTGCTCAATCGGGTCGCGGCTGCGGTGTTGCATACCCGGACTCCCGGGTGCGATACACTTTCGTATCGACGTATCGGCGACCCACATTCGCGCCGCTCCGGCGCGGAAAAAAAACGGAAACCAAAAGTTTCGCGCAATGTCCCCGACCGGTGCCCGGGCCGGGAATCCTGGCTCGTGGCCAGCGCAATGTGCATCGTATCGTGTATCTCTATACGTGTGATCCATATTATACCCCCGCGCGATAAAAGTTGGAGGTACACTTACGAGTCCCACCGGTCGCGTTATCAGTGCGGACCAGTCGGAATCGCGACAATAACCGCGAAAACCCCAAAGTATCCGCTCCAATGCCCCGCGAGGTCATCGACCCTTTTGGCACGGACACCAACGATTAATCAGTATCCCCGCAAAATAAAAATCTGTGACCACTGATATTAGCGAAATAATTCCGTGCAACCGACTGTGACACAGATCTCGATAGGGCGACATCCGATCGCGCTGCAACTGTGTGATTGTGTGTATATATAAATCATCGGGGGGCGATAAGAGCGGGTGATAAGCGGGTCCGGCGCGCGGAGATTGCGCGGGATCGTCATTCAGGTGTGCAGAGACACACAATGGGCGGGAAATATGGGTCGGTAGTACACTCCAGCACAAGCGGACGGAGATCGATAGAGCGGAAAGAGACGCCTATCGTGTCTATCTGCCGCGACGGGAATTTATAAGCCGGGAGCTGCGCGAGACGGCCACATGAGTGTAGTAGTTATACTTTTAATATAGTTACATAAAGTCGCGCGCGTAATCGATGAAATTCAATAGGGGTCTCGACGTAGGCTTTCGACTTTGGAGAACACGATCGTCCTGCTGTTATCGCGCGGTGCACTTGACAGTTGGCACGTGGACGCGGCTCGTGCGTTTGATGTGGGGGAGGGGTGCTCACCTCCCCCTCTCCGGCCACCTCGGAAATATTGGACAGAAGACGAAGAGAAACGACCGAGGAGGAATGTCAAAATCGCGTACACGAAGCGGACGACCGAACTGCGCGGTCTGACCATCTGCGCATGCGCCATTATACCGACCGACTGCGCATGCGCGATTACACCGACCGTCCGAGCGTGCGCAGTGGCACTGACCGACCGCGCATACGCGTACCGACCGTCTGCGCATGCGCGATTACACCGAACGTCCGCGCATGCGCGACGCGTATCGCGCCAACCGAGCGCAGAGTGCACGTTGCGCGTGGCGGCAACAATGAACGTGAATGCGAGAGCCCCGGACGCGAGGTCGTTCATCCACAGCTTCGCTCCTAATGCACAGGACATAATTCACGATTTGGAAGATTACAATCAGTGCGGCGTGTACGAGGCGGGGATTTATCTGTTTAGCGAGGGCGGGTTACCCGGGAGGAATATGGATATCCGATCGCGGGAAGGTGGACGAAGGAAGCGAGCGAGAGTGTTACGGCGCGCGCGCCGCGACGGAAGTGGGACACGGGGGCGGAGGCAGCGGCGGCGCGCGGATTATAATGTCCGTAATAATAATGTACCGCACCCTGATCTCGACTTACGAGCTCTTTGAACGAGATGGAGATTTCATTTATTTTATTTCATTTATTTATATTATTTAGTTAGGTTAACAATGATAATAGGCACTATAGCTATAGGCCCGCCGGTTATCATCGAGCGGTATCGCGGGTTCCCGGTGTGCGCGTATCGCGAGTGTTTTCGTCGGCTCCACGCGCACCGTTAGATATTCATCATACACTCGTAACCAATTCGTGACCTCCGAAGAGTTTCTCCATCTGCGAGCGACTCAGTTGGGCTTCGATGGAATCCACACTCCTCGTGATGGTCATTTGCGTATAAATATTTATTTCCACCGGGTGTTTGTGACATTTTTTTCCCCTCTCTCTTCTCTATCAATTAAATCCGTTGACTCGTAGGTTGTTTCACTAAAAACCAGGAAGCGACTGAAGTCGACTCGACTCGACGCTGGGCATCGAGTCGAGAGCTTCGGTCACGAATGAAAAGTCAGTTCGGAGTCACTGATCGTCTCGCTGCTCGTTTAGCCGTGAAAAAAAAAAAAAAAAAAAAAAAAAAAAAATGACGAAAAATTACACAAGCAAAGGGCGCTCGTTGCAAAACTGGTTTTCAATATGCGGCGACCAACCAGAAGAGCGATAAAGCGAGCCAAACGTTCGGTCTCTCTCGTCTAGCTTCGATCATCGCTCGGGTCGCGCTTACAAAATTACGATTTCACTAACGAGGCCCAACGTTGGCCCGCAGCCGTCGACCCTGAACCGTCAGGTCTTAATTTTTCCTCTCGGCCGCGGGTTTAATTCGCGTTTCTCGTTTTTTTTTCTCGTCGTCGTCTCGATCGCCGCCAAAGACAATCAACGCGCGGCGCACGTCAAACGGGATCAAGGCGAATTCTCGCATCGTCGACCGCGGACCGAAAGTCCTCTCGCGAGGTTTTCACCGCGCGTCGAGTGTGTTACGTCGAGTTCGTACACAGCGCCAACGAATAATGTGCGACACGCGAATTATACCGAATCCTCGCGTGTATGGGAATTTATCTTGGCGCGCACGTTGCTCGGCGCGGAAATTTACGAGCGTCGCGGGGAAGAATTGAGAGAGATAGCGCGCACGCACGCTCAGTGTCTCACTCGACTCGAGTGAATTATGAATCTTCTGTACACGGTCGCGAATTAAGATGCATCGCGATGACTGGCGCGCGGGTCACGTGACTTGCGAAGTTGGAATCGATCGTGAGATTTTCTCAATGGCAGCTGGTACGTTGGAAGCGAGTGTGAAGCGACAGAACTACCTTAAAACAAAACAAAAAAAAAGATCGATTTTTCGAAAATTCTAATAATCCCTTAACTAACTGATCATACCAGCTGACCCGAAGCCGAGAAAATTACTCCAGCATAGATGTACCGTTAATAGTCACTGTAGCCATTTTTATTGTTTCATTTTTCAAATTATTTTTTCCCCACAATTGCACCTCGATTTTTTTCAGCAAATTTATTAAATATCACTGAATGACATTTCCGATGTTTGTTTTATTCGATTAAATGTTTTGATTTATTGCTTTGAATGTGATGGCACTAAGATTTTAAATAATTGGCCCTAAGATGACCAAAAACGGTACGTCTACCCTATATTGAAGCGTCTGGTGTCGCTCGGTCGTAGCATTTCTTCGTCTTGCAATTTCTATCTTCAAGAAAGTCCGCCCGGTGCACCAACCAGATTAGTGCACCGGTGTTAACGAACGTTCAATGTCGATCGGTGCTTCGTTTTTCCCCAGATGCTCGGGGGGGGGGGGGGGGGGGGCAGCAGCAGCAGCAACAGCAGACGAGTCGAGACGAGACGAGACGCTTCCTCTCCTCTCTCTCTCTCTTTCTCTTCGCCCGACCGCGATGGCCACTCGCTCCTGTCGTTCGCGTCTCCACATTTTTTTTTCTCTCTTTCTCTCTCTCGCTTTACATATTTATTCGCGCGCGCGGCAGCAGCGGCAGCACCAGCAGCAGCAGCAGCTGACTCGAGGCCTCGCAGCTGTTTATAGCGCCAATCGCGACGCGCCGAGATTATCTCGTCACGAGTCAAACGCGATCTCCGGCGTCGTCAGTCGAACAACTCGATCGATGCTCATTATCGATCGATCGCGCGAAACCTTCCGCCGGAAAATCGTTTTATCGTCGAATCGCGTTGCGGGCGCGAACGCCGCGCGTCGAAAAAGTTCGGCGAGCGCTTCGGGCGCGCAGCGAATCAATTATCATTTATTGGGCGTGACGCAAGCCGTCCAAACAAACGCGAGGCGTGCGTGCACCGGTTAAGGTAGCAGCCGAAGTAGCAACGCGCGAAGCGCACTTCGGGCCCAATGTCAATTGGCCCGAAATGCCGAGCGGTGCATTATTATCGCCGTCAAATTGATCGAAACTCGACGTGCGCACATCGGAAACTTCGAGATAGTCAGTAGAGAGCGAGCGAGAAAGATCGAGACAGTCAGAGGAAGAGGGAGTAAACATGGTCGTAAACCATTCATTAACCGTCGCCGAAATGTCAACGAGAGTCAAACGTCCAGTGATTTACCAACTGGGCACTTTGAGCGTCCGCGTCAATCTACTCCCAGATTATTAATGACGATTATTTTCTTCACCTGGACAGGTGTCGGGAACTGTGGCAGCGGCAGGGTTAAAAATTAATTTGATTAGGTAATTAATGCCCGAGCAAATTACACAGCGAGATCATCGAGAGGCAAATGTCCAGTGATTTACCACTGGACGTGTCCTAAGACCCATCAATCCACCCAGCGATTAACGACGATTATTTTCTTCACCTGGACAGAAGATGGGCAGCGGGGTTGGAGGCTGATGGAGGGGGGTTAGAAATTTGTTTGATTAGGTAATTAAAGCCTAAGCAAATTACGCAGCAAGATCATCGAGAGTCAAATGTCCAGTGATTTACCACGGAACGTGTCCTAAGGCCCATCAATCCCCCCAGATTAACGATGACGATTATTTTCTTCACCTGAGCAGAAGATGGGCAGAGGGGTTGCTGGTGGCCGAAGGAGGGGGGATTAGAAATTAGTTTGATTAGATAATTAATGCCCGAGCAAATTACACAGCAACGTTGTCTCACCCGCCGACTCATCGGGGCAGTCGATCTCCCGCGACGCTGCTGCTGCTGCTGCTGCCGCTGAGCGCGATGCGCTACCCGCGCGTTAATTAATTAACGGGGGGCATAAAGCCGAAGGAATTTTATCGTCTGATAAATCGTTTCCTCTGTGTAAATATCCGGCGTCGCCGCTTCGCCGTTGTCGTTGTCGTTGTTTTTCCCCGCTTCTTCTGCTTCTCTCGCTTTTTATTCCTTTTCGCGTATGACGCAACGGGTTTCCATAGCAGCAGAAGCAGGCGGCAAAAGCGCCGAGCACCGAGCACCTTGAGCCGAAGGTGCGCAAGAAAATGCTTCGACCGTTGAATAATAGAAGGGCCGACGCTGACGCGGCTCTCGCGGGGTTCAATCGACTCCGGTCGAAGCGGTTGACCCCCGGGAGGAAATTACGTCCCAGATACAACGCGCGCCATGAAATTATTACGGAACGCGCGCGCTGTGTACACCCGAGACGCACACGTCGATCGGTCGATGAGGTGTCTATATATAGATACAGACTCGTCGAGTGCGTCTCGGGCTATGTCTTTTATATATAGGAAAAATCTTTATCTTTATTCTATACTCCGACGAGCTGTATAACGCGAGATGACCCGCGGGCTGATGTGGGTGTGTCTTGATGCGACTACGAGCAACGAGCCCGCGGGGCGGCGGCTCAAACGTACGAAAACAGATAAGTAATTGCTTTATCCGCGATTCCCTCGCGGAAATCTCCGGGACCCGAAGCCGCGCGACGCCCCCGACGACTGTCTGTAATTACGCGCGGTTAAAACGCCTCCACCGCCAAGTTGATTACCGCGCGATGCACCTGCCTCTATTTTTTATTTATTTATTTTTTTTTTTTTGCTTACGCGAAGCGTCGTACGAATCATGATCGCGCTTCAGTTGCGCAGATCGATTTTTTTTGTCGGGCTGCGGATGGAAATTCTTTGAATATCATCAGGTTCATAGGCTAAGATCCCAGCACACGATTTTTTTAAATATTTTTCTTTCTTATTGTTTTTTATTTTATTCGAGAAATTTCTTGTGGGGAATTTTATTTGAAAATTCTCCGAATATCCGAGTAATCAGCTAAAATCCCAGTACACTTTTTTTTTCTTTTTTAATTTTTTAATTTTTGTAGAGAAATAATTTTAAAAATTCTGGCTGTTTTCTCGCCGCTGTCGTTTCCAATAAAACGTGTTACTTTTTTTTGTTTTCCTGGCAAAGCGTCGTACGAATCACGACCGCGCGACAAATGCAGATCGATTTCATTAGCCGGGCAATGGACGAAAAATTCTTCGAATATCTCGCGCGCAGTCGCGTGAATCGCCGAAGCGGAAGCTTCAAGGTCGGTGGTGCTACCAGGGAGGGTGAAGGGCGGGAGAGGGGAGGGGGAAGGAAAATGATGTTTTCTCGCGCTCCTTAGCGATGTAATTGATTGCTTTTTAAACAGCGAAACGATGCGCGCGGGATAAGCGCGAGCAGCAGCAACAGCAGCGGAGGCGAGAGACACCGCGCCGCGCGGCTGCTCGCGTGACGCGTGAGCCGCGTGAGCGCCGCGAGAATGAGGTGCTATCTATTCGGCATTCCAGCGTTAATGGCCGAGGAAGCGCGTAACGAGAAAAGCACCGGTAGGAAAGCGCGCGATGTCGAAACATTTTTTTATTTGTTTATTCTTTTTGATCCCAACGCTCTCGATTTTTTTATATATTTTTTTCATTTTCTTTCTGGTCTCATCTTCGATGTTTTTATTTTTTTTTTAATTTCTGTCTGATCTCATCGGCGATGTTTTTTGTTTTGTTTTTTTTTGTTTTTGTTTTTGTTTTTTTTTTTTTTCGAACCCAACGCTTCTCGCTTCGTCCGAAGCCGTCGCGATTATTGCGCGAAGCGCAATCCCAGTTTTTCCCTCTCAAGGGTCGCGCGCGCGCGCCTCGATTTTATCTCACTCTCGCCGTCGAGTTAATTTCCTCGCAGTGGATTTTATTACACACCAGCAGCCACAGCAGCCGGACGCCGATTTCGCTGTTTATGCTGATGCACGTGCGTCGCGCTGCGTGCGCGAGTCTCGGGGAGTGCCGAGGGTGGGGGTAGGGGGAGGGGAGTGGAGTGGGGTGAATAATCAGCTGTTTGCACAGGAGTCAGCGAGCTGGCTAACGACTCGATCATCTCCGATGCACTCGCCCCGTAGTTTCTTTTCAGCGCGAATGTTTTTACACTCGCAGTTGTGGCGAATAATAATAATGAAAATTTCCGTATAATGAATACGAATAAATATAATAACTAACAGAGTGCCGAATAGTCTCGAAGTGCTGGTCGCGTGGTTGTCGCTTCTGTCCGAACGATTAATAACCGTTAATTCGTCGAGTCCGCGCTCGACTGGTTTTATGGTTACGTGTCGCGACTAACTGTAATTACCGGTGCGCGGAGATTAGTCAATGGAGTCTGTGAAATTGGTTGTGTAGCTATAAAATTTTTCTTATCTCGCGCCGCGGCGATTATGACGACTGCTAGTGACTTTCTTTTTTATTTATTCCTTCCTTTTAATTTTCCTTCTTGTTTGTAACTTTTTTTTTTCTTTTTTTTTTTTCAAAATGATCCATCGTTGGGAAGGAAAAAAAATTAGCCCAAGGCGAAAATTCGTCGTTGTAGGAATTCGTATCTGTAGTGTGGCCGCTTTGGCTGGGAGCGACGGGAGAAGAGACGAGAGCAGAACGGACACTCGGCGCTCTCGGCGCTCTCGTTAACACATCGCGAGCCGCGAAGCCGCCGATCGACCGCGCCGGCGCAGGTGCATCGACGCGGTTTCTCCGCGCGCACGCGAGACGAGCGAGGAGGCTGCGCGCGCCGGGTGAGACCTAACGGTTCACGCGTACGCGGCTCTCTCTCTGTCTCTCTCTCTCTCTCTCTCCCACTTCCCCCCCGCCCTCTCCATCTTTCTCTCTCTCTCTCTCTCATCGTCCAATAAGTATCGAGCTACAAGTGTAGTACGAGGCCCCCGAGACTCGTGCATCGATACCGAACTGAGATCGAGATTGTCCGCGTCCGCGACTTCTCACCGTACTTCAGCTATATACATAAATATATTTATATAGCTGAAGCACTGTGAGAAGTCGCGGTCTCGATCTTGAGCCGAGCACCTTAATGCTTTTTTTATAAGGAAAATAACAAAATTTAAAGTGAATTAAGAAATTTGAACAAATTAATACATATTAAGAAAAATGAACGAATCGTTTTCATCGAAATAAAAAAATTCGGTTGTCGAATGATCTGTTGAACAATTTTATTTTTCATCAATTTGTTAATAATATTTTGGAATTATTATTAAGCAAAATCAATCTCTTCAACATCTTTAATATTCATGATTATTTTTCAGATTTTTATATTAGCGAGGAAGTGTTTCAATTCCCTCTCATTTTTCGAAAACTTAGGCGAACTCGACATAATGCGCAAGAACTACCTTAAGCTATAGATTCTCATGGGTTTCCAGCGAATGTTCTATGTAAAAAATACATATATATGTATAATATACTCACCACTAAGTTGTCCCCAGAGATCGAGGTGTAAATTAATCCTGCGGTCAATCCTCGTCGTCGTCGTCGTCGTCGTCGGCGCAACGATTTTTTTCTCCACGTCTCTCGTCTCTCTCGTTTCTAACGCGTTCGCACTGCACACGAGACGCGTCGCGAATCTCGCGGAAGCGCCGGACACTTTTCCCTCACGATATATCGATGATAATAATAATAACAACAACGATGACAATAATGATAATAATAAATTCTCTTTTGTATCCCGCAACTTTCACCGAATCTCCGAGTCGCCAATGCGTAAGTCACCGATCCGCCAATCACAACGCGCGTTCAGCGTCAGCCGCTAAAATAGCTCAGCCGGCAACACGTGCCGGGAACTCATTCGGCTCGGCGTGTTATCTCCCGAAATCCACTATCGAGAAATTCCGAAGAATTTCGAGCGTGACTCGGCGCGACGACCGAGCACCACGCGCGCGGTTCATTCTAGGTAAAAACCGCGCGACACACGCGAATAAAAAAACATACACACAGAGGCGATGGCACTTACACACTCGTTGATAATCAAAGTCAGGGCCGAGCGCGCGTGTCCCGCGTCACATGATTTTCGTTCATTTCGCGCGCTGAGCGACGAGTCAACGAACTCGTGCAACGCGAGCTCGTCTCACTATCGGGGGACAATATAATATATATAACACGTCACGCAGACGGTAAAACGGACGTAAAATGAAATACGTAAAATTCCACTATCTTTCCCGAGTCATCGGCTAAAATCCCAGCACTCGACTTATTTTTTTAATTTTTTTTGTTTTTTGTTTTAGAGAAATAATTTTTAAAATTCTGGCTGATTTCTCATTTACACTAAAAACCTGTTATTAGGCGGCCGAGTCACCTGCTAGGCCGTTCGGGTTCCGTTCCGTTTGATTAGAATAAGGTCTTATCAGCGCGAGCGTGCACGGGGTACTGAACCGCGGGCGGGGGCCCCGCACGGCGCGCCTGACGTGCCGCGGGCCCCTCTCTCGCTACGCCATGCTCTCGCGCCGGGCTCTCGGCCCGCGCGCGCGTGTGAGTGGAGGGACGGGAATCACCGCGTGCAGAAAATAAGAGTCGGGGGGCACAGAGCGAGCGGGCCCCGCGCGCGCACCGAGTTTTTTCGGGGCGCCCGGAATGGAAATCCCGCGCGCGCGCGCGCGCGCGCGCGCGCGAGCGCTTGACGATCGTCTGTCTAGGCTGCTGCTGCAGGCGAGGATGCCGCGTGGTTCGCGCTTCGCGAACTTCGGGGCCCTTTTGGGTTCCCTCGGGGGTCGGAGGAGCCGCGAATTCCGACTCGAGTCCCCCCGGCCGAAATAATCGAGCGCGGTCAACGACTCACGAGAATTGCGAATTAATAGGAATTTTGGAAGCTAGCAAAAATTAATTAAAAAAAATTAATAATTAATTTTTTTTATTATTTTTTTATTTTATTTTTAATTAATTTAACTGCGATATTTTTCGCCGGTGCCGAAATTTGGACTGAGAACCCGGTAACGAGTGCCCCACAATTTACGAGCCCCCCCCCCCCCCCCCCCCCCCCCTCGGAAATCCAATGGAGGGCCGCGAGAAACCCGGACGACGCGAAGAAGCGGCCAACAAACGGAAACGAATTTCCTGTTGGTTTCGTATCCACGGAATACACACACACATATATACGGATGTCTCTGCTGCCGCAGTGGAATTAACAACCGTAGCGTATGAGGGGTCGTTATACATACGTCGAGTTATGAATCTATTACGAGTTACGGGAGCGCATTTATTTCGTTACAACGGCACAATAGCCGCGAGTTAAAAAGCTCGGAATGGGCAGCTCGACTGCCGCGACCGCGCGACGAAGTGTTCGTTAATCGGTCGTCATTCCGATTCACAATTGCCAAGCAAACGCCAGTCAAATTGTAACAACATTTTTTACGGTAAAACCGACAAAGTAGAAAATTAAAAAAATAAAAAATTAAAAACTTAATATAAAAAATTGCGTAGGCCGAAAAAAAAAAACGTTTACACAACCGACTCGACTTCTTCGAAATCGCAGACAAATGTCATTCGCTACAAATTATAAATATAGATATACATTTATTATGCGTTGCTTTTGCAACGTTTTCTCGTATGGAAAATCATTCGTGGATTTCGTCATTGGCAATAAGAAAGAAAGATTTAAAAACCAGCCAGCCAGCCAGCCAGCCAGCTCGGCGGGCTGACAGTTGCGTCGCGCAAACGGTTCGTTACCCGCGAGGAGCGCGCGTCGCGCGCGACTTCAGCGCCAGAGGGACACGCGGGAGCCGTGTGCCCCAGCTTCTGTTACGATCGCGCCGGCGACGCTGACGGTCGAGTTAACGACACGCACGTAGCGCGGCCCCGGCTGTTACCTCTCTCGCTGGCCGCCGTGCGCCCGAGACGCGCGCGACGTCTCTGCGCTCGCGGAGATAGTTCTCATTTCGGCGCCGCGAGGCTCTTGGCGTAACAGAGAAAGAGAGAGAGAGAGAAAGGGAGAGCTGAAGTTCTCTCTGTCTTCGGACGAAGAAAGGAAGAGAGAGAGAGCGAGAGAGAGACTGAGAATCCGAGAGAGAGAAGCGAGTGAAAAAAGACAGAGAGAGAGAGAGAGGGAAAGATGGACAAAGACACAGATAGAGGAGCGAGAGAGATAGACAACAGAGTAAGAGAGAAGCGACCGAAAAAACAGAGAGAGACGAGAGGCAGAGAGACAGAGTAAGGAGTGGGAGAAAAATACAGTGAAACGTGCGAAAGGGGAGGTTAAGGGGGGAGGGGGGGGGGGGGGGTGAAGGGGAGGAAGATGTCCCCCTCGTGCGCGAAGCCCTCACGTATGCGCGACGCTAATGATTTATTTGATTGAATTTTTAGCGAGCCTCTCGCGTCTCGAGCACCTTGGGCCCAACTCGACGCTGCTGGACTCTCTCGCTCTCCGTATATATAGATATATATGTATGTATAATATACATACGCGCGTCGTACTACACGCCGCGTACACCGTACACGGAACGAATTTATTTTCGAAATTTATTCGCCGTTTATCGCGACAGCGAAACGTCCCGCGGAGAGTGGCAACCGCGAGTGGCCGTTAGCGCGCGCGCGCGCGCGCACGCGGCTTATCTTCAAAGTGTATAAGATACCACTCAGGACTACAGTACGTGAATTGAATTCATTAATCGATATGTAAATGCCCGATATAATATACAGGGTGTATCAAAAGTACGCATACTCCGAAGGCTGGATGGTAGCTGGAGCCCACCCGAGTGCACCTGTGAAATTTCAGCTTCCAATTCGCAAAATTGTGGAAATAGGAGCCGATTGAAATTTGCCTATCGGTGAGGGGTGCGTCGGTCTCACACAGATGCAGAGCGTCGTAAGCCCCGAGTGCAAGTCGCGTCATTCTTTTCTTTCGCGATCTGAGTTCGGCGCGAAGTTGCCGCGCGGTGCCGCGCGGCTACGTGACAGCTGCGTGTGCGTCCGTGTGGGTGATAGGCAACTGTTCGCTCGGAGCTCGGACTTTCGGTATCGGTCCCGATAAATTACCGGCCAGATCAATGACCGGATTGATATTACATGAAATATCAATCCGGCTGCTCGCACCCTGCTCGCCCCCTGCTCTCCCCCTGCTCTCCCCTTGCTCTCCCCCTGCTCTCCCCTTGTTCTCCCCTTGCTCTCCCCTTGCTCTCCCCTTGCTCTCCCTCTGCTCTCCCCTTGCTCTCCCCCTGCTCTCCCCTTGCTCTCCCCCTACTCTCCCCTTGCTCTCCCCCTGCTCACCCCTTGCTCTCCACTTGCTCTCCCCCTACTCTCCCCTTGGGGAGGGAGCAAAAATCAGAGAAAGAGCAGCCGGAAATCAGAGTAAGAGCAGCCGAATCGATATTTCATGTAATATCAATCCGGTCATTCATCTGGCCGGTCATTTATCGGGACCGATACCGATAGCCCGAGCTCCGAGCGAACAGTTGCTTGTCATCCACACGGACGCACACGCAGCTGTCACGTAGCCGCGCGGTGCCGCGCGGCAACTTCGCGCCGAACTGAGATCGCGAAAGAAAAGAATGCCGCGACTTGCACTCGGAGCTTACGACGCTCTGCATCTGTGTGAGACCGACGCACCCCTCACCGACAGGCAAATTTCAATCGGCTCCCATTTCCACAATTTTGCGAATTGGAAGCTGAAATTTCACAGGTGCACTCGGGTGGGCACCAGCTACCATTCGGCCTTTGGAGTATGCGTACTTTTGATACACCCTGTATATGTAGTGCGCAGGGGAGTCGCAGCTGATATAACGTCATACGCGCGCGCGACTCGCCCTGGGAATTATTTATTCGCGACTATTTCCGGTCGCAACGATGATTTCGCCGATATCGTCTCGGCAATCAACGCTAGGACACCGGAGCAATGAAAGTGGAGCAGTCGAGTCGCTTCGGGGATTCCAGTTTGACCTGTTGAATTTTTTTCTTTTTTTTGTATTCATCCGAGGCAAATTCATAAGCTCCTAATTGTTGTTTTATTAAAGAAAAATTAATCCATTGCCGACTGCAATGGAGCCATTTGTTTCCAATGTATTTCGAGTGGCAATTGATTTGCATTTTTATTTTTAATATTTTTTTTATTTTTCCTCATCGCTCTTCGGTCGCGACGTTCGACTTGCATAATTGGGCGGCAGCCTCGAGGGTGAATTCGCGAATGGAATGCGCGAGGCGAAGCCGAAAAGGCCGCGCGAAATCCTAATCCCAAACGGGGGGCCCCCGTTGAATTTCAATTATGTCGGTAATAAGTCATTAGACACCTCGCGGGGGCCGCTTAATTATATTCGGCGGTCGACGGGCGAGTAGCTCTCGGCTCGTCAATCAGATTTCGTTTCGTTCGGTCGCCGCGTGCTTCGGACGTCGGAAGGCGGCGCCGTGGGAGGTTTCGCGGAGTTGGGAACGGCGCGCGCGTCTAGTTTCGCTCTTGTGGCGCGCGCGGCCTGGTTATTCGCGTGCCGCCGCCGCAGCGACGGCGGCGGCGGCGGCGGCATCGCTCGACCCTAGACGAACGAGACGAACGATTCAACCGGGAGACGAATGATCCAGCCGGGCGAGAGAATTCCGAGCAATCAAGGTGCCTCGACCAATCGCAACGCTCGAGATTTCTCGTCCGACGACCGACAGCGCCCACCGATTAAAAACCCATTTAACGCGATAAACATCGAATGAGACAGCGTCAAATATTTTTAACTGGCAAAAAATGTGTCTAAAAGAAAAAGACTCGGCACTTTGCGTCGCACGATTGATTCAATGATTTTTTGTTTCGCAACAATTTGAGTTGGGTGGGGGTTCAAAATAGTGAAATCTCGAAACGTCTGAATCGCGAATAGTCATCATTACAGAATTCACTATTTAAGCCATTCATTATTTTAAATCCCCATTTTAGTAAAATGCAATTAAAATAGCAAATCTCGAAAAAAGCAAATTTCAAAATGATGGCTATTCTGGATTCGCACGTTCATTATTTTTTAATTCTCTATTTTGACCCGCAATCTTTGAGCTGCAGCGTCGACACAGTTGCTGACATAGTTCTAAAAAAAAAAAAGAAAAATTTGTTGAGTCGAGAGCGTCAAAGCAGCGACCGCTCAGCGTCTCTTCGTCGGAATTTTCACCGCCCGCCGCGAGATAACCGCAATCCCAACAAACGAAAAAATTCCACCTGCTCGGCGTGGGACGTTTCTCGAATCCACGCGGCAGCGTGTGAATCACGTCGACTCTCCTCTGCTGCGCTGTATCCACCTTAAAAATTCGTAGTGCACACAAAATTGTTCCGCTCGTCAGAACGGCGCTTCTCATTTTTCGCGTGAGCCGCGCTGTGTTATTTTATTTTTCATAAATCCCATTATTCACCAGGCGTATAAATATATAATATACACTCGCGTATAACTATATATGCACACGTAGCGCTCGACTTAACCGTGATCGTTGGCTTCACACCTTGAGTGGCGGGGACGAGGCTAACGTGACGTGAATCGACCTCGGGCATTCGTCGTCTCCGCCGTCTACCGCCCGTTGCTGAAATAAGAGAAAAGTGAGGAAAAATGAGCAAAAAAAAAAAAGATGGAGGCGATGGGAAAAAAGAGTCCGGGCATCTTCATGCGTGCGTGGACGCTCACGGCGGCTGCGCACGGACGTCCCGACAGACGGGGAGAGAGAGAGAGACGCTTGTTAATTAAAACGGGCAGCAGGCCGCCTGCTCCTTCTCCTTCCCCTACTCCTCTTCCTTCTGCTCCTCCACCTTCCCCCTCCCCCTCCTCAACCTATTCCTCCCTTTCCCTCGTCTCATATCCTGACACGCCGCACAAGGCGAACCGAAAAATACATCCACGACTCTCCCGCCTATTGTTTTCATCGCTGCCTCGACGCATGCGCGGTCAGCGGTCACCTTGAAACAATCGGGTTCTTGTTTACACCGGATGACGGTTGAATGGAAACGCGATCGAAGAAAGCACGAGATGAGATTCTTTGTCTCCGCGTCTCCGTCTCTGTGTTATCTCAAGGGCGAAATCATTCTCGTAATATACGACGCGCAGACTAAACAATTGCATCCAGGGCGAATGTTTCACGCCTCGCGCGTGATTATTGACGCAATGATTTTGGAATTTTCGACCCGGGTGCTGCTGACAATCCCGCGAGGATTCGCCGCGGTCATTGGCGCATCTGCGCGCTCGTAACGTCGACGGCTTTACGGCCTCGAAAGCACCGGACGCGAAAAATTGTGTCTGTTGTAGCTTTCACTCCAAATACGCGCGGAGCGCGTTGTCGTGTTCGATTATAGGAAAAACGATCGTGTAAACGAGATGACGCGCAGCGCGATGCGCGACGATAATTTATGTCTCGACTGATGGCGATCGATCGAGCGGCGGTGAAAGTAATTCACAGGTTGATCGATTGGTGCAATTAATCAACGTTGGCGCGTAGCGGAAGAGCGAAACGCAAGTGGAGGCTGAGAAAGGTAAACATTTTATTATAATTTTATAAAAAATTATAATATTTGTCTAGTGCTCTATTAAAAAGTTCGTGAACAACCATTTATCGCGAAATTTGGCAGTTTGTCAGAAAAAAAATGCATATATCATTTTATGAACAATTTTACATGAATTTTTTTTTTACGATAAACAAAATTATTAAAACGACGAAGAAGCCACGACAATGTTAAAATAGTAAAAAAATATCCTTCCGATATTCCGTCGAATATTTGGAGCCTCGTCCTTTGTCCTTCCGCGCGACGCTCGATTTCAGGCAATTAGCATAAGGTCCCACCTCTATCTGGTCTCCGGAATCAACGCAGTGCCACGCAACGCGTAGATCGGCGACAACGTGAAAAGTCGAAAATTACCGCGTGTCGAATCTTCGGTGCCTTCGGGATGGAAATTAACGACGGATGAGTATTTATGCAGATTTGTCGGGGGCCCCGGGGGCCCCCGGTCAGTGTCGTCAAAGGTACCGCGGAGAATTTTTCGGTGAGAAACGTCAGACCCGCGGTAATGAGGCTCCCGGGAGAATTCCATACCGATCGTCTCTCCTGTCGGGACTAACGATTCCCCCCGATCGCTACTTCGCAATCGCTCTGGTTTATGGATCCAAATACGAACGACGCATATTCAAATTATTCAATTCCATTCACTATTTCCCGTGGCACTCGATCGTACTTTGCATACACCGTAAGAGCCAGTTACAACGCCGTAAAATTCCACCCAACATTTCTAATGAAATAAAAAGACGAAAAGAAATAAAAACGAAAATGCAATTTTCGAAAAAAAAAAAAACTCCTAAAAAGCCATCAACCCGAGTGCAGAGCCTTTTAGTGCGGCTATTAGGGGTCTTTAACGCCGGCTATTAACGTCCTTCTCATTCATACAGATTTATGAGGAGAATATATAAACACGACGCAACTTGGTCGGAAAAAAAAAAAAAAAAAAAAATAAACGCAACGAAGCCCTGCACAGTTTTGCCATGCGCGTAGCTAAAAATGTTCTCACGCCCCGCGCTAGTTATCGCGCGAACATTGCGCGCTTGCGCAACTTCTAAGTGATCTAACTAAAACGAAGAGCAGACGACTAGGTCCATTGATCCTAATGGTTAGCGAGCGACGAGCAGCAGCGCGGCAGCGCTTCGGCCGCGGAACGGCGGCTATTCGGAATAGTTGCGCGCGCGCGGCGGTGGCGCTGGGGCCAACAACTCGCCCACCCGGAATAATTAATTCATTTGACGGCCGCGCAAGAGGGTCAAGCGAAATGCTGAGAGAAAGAGAAAGAGGAGCGAACCAATGAGAGACAGAACGAGAGAGAGAGAGAGAGGCGAACTTACAATTCCGGGTGCGTGTAATTCTATTCGCTTTCCGGGTAATCGTCGCAATGACAGAGACTGTCGGTGCATCCGCGCGTCACTGCTTCGCTTTAGTCACGAGCTTTAATTTCTAAAGAGAAGCGATTAAAGAACGACTCGTCGACGACCCGACACGAGGCATTTCCGTGTCTAGCTGCTGCCTGACCAGTCGCCGGGCGACGCAACTCATAAAAGAGACTGTTCGTGGAATGCGATGCCCGCAACTGTGTAGCGCGCAGCATGCTGCTATCTAGTTTGGTGCGGCGTAAAAAACACGCACGCGCTGCGCTCGCGACTGCGTTCTCGGTCGGTACAGTAGTATCCACCGCAACAACTCCGGCGTTGTGGCTGCTTTGATAGACGAGGCATTCCAGCGAATCATTAACGAACCTTCCGACAAGTTTGTATCTTGCGGTTTTTGCGACGGAGAAATAAGAAGTCGATAATTTGTTCTTTCTGACAAATTCAGTGGCCGGAAACGACTTTGTAGTTTTGAGAAATCACGGAGAAATTCGATAAAAAATGTTACCCGGCGCGGATCACTGAAATAAACGCGAGACGACGCCAAATAAAAATGAAATATCGGGATTTTATATTTTGTGACATTCGGCAATGGTCTCCGCTTCACATTCAGAAAAGATGCCGTTTTTTAAAATTGTACAATAAAATGCAAAACCCTCCGCGATTGGCAGTCGGTAATGTCGTCCCCCCCCCCCCAAATTGCTCGATGGTAATAAGATCAGTAGTTTGGCGCGGCTTCCGAAAGTCACCGCGAGGGGGACTCGAGTCACGAATCTGGGGCAACCAGCTGACCAGCTCGGTCGGTAATGCAGATCATACACAGAGAGTCACACTCGTGTCGTGAGCAGTGAAGCAGCGTGTTGATCGCGCTGTCTGCTCCCAGCGCGAATCCACCCAGTGTCACGGTCCCCGAGCCAGGATTCCGGCGGTTAACTCTTCTCGCGCGCTCATCGAGCGATGACATAGAGCCTGTTGCGTCAAAAACGTCGCCTCTTAACTCACCCGCGATCGTCGTTACACCGGTCGAAGAGCACGGAAATGAGAGTCCAGGTAAAATGTTGAATTATTCGTCGTTATTGATCGGCGCTGCGCTTTGCAATTCGCGACGTATATACACACACGACGTCAAACCGGCTGCGTGTGTTCACCGAGTCAGTCAATGGTCAATGTCAAATTGCATAATGTCACATATTTACAGACGGCCGAAGCGTCGTCGTCGTCGTCGTCGTCGTCGTCGTCGTCAGTCTGAGCGCAGCAACGCATTTTTCGCGCGCCGACGTCGAAGAAAATTGCGAGACAATAGAGACAAGCGGATCGATCCTGCGGAAGCTGCGAAATGACGTGGCTGGGAACCATCGCGAACAATGTGTTTCGCAACATCGGCTTCAGCGACGTCGCCCCGAACGTCGTGCTCGCCGTCAAGCCGGAACACTATAAAAATCGTCGCATACATTGCCGGGAAGATGGAGTCATACTATATTGTCCAGGGGAGGATAAGGGGGAGAAGTACGATATAGTACTGCACAGACCTTGCACCGATTCACTCGACCAGGCTTACAGGTAATTATTGATAGTAATAATAATGGCAATCTCCCAGATAAAACATGTATTTATGATTCTTGTTATATGAGGATAAGTTCCTCGTCTCTGATAGTGCAGAACTTTTTTATTGGACGATGTCAGATTCTTGTATTCCGAATTCATATGATTTACATTTATGAATCGTGCAATGGAAATGAGTGACACGAGCTGAATTAATGTATCGCATGTATTATAATTGCAGTCTCTTCCGATCTGAGAATCTGGAAGTAGCGGATGTACGTTTTCTCGTCTACAAGGACAAAATTCCGATACTCGTGCACATCTGCTCAGAGGTACAGTGACTCGGCTTCCGAATATCATACTATTTTTCCTCACGGTTGACTCATGCAACTATCGATGTTTTTTTCCTAAGCTGGGAACCCCGGCAAAGATCCAGAGACTATGCGATACCTTAGCGGATCATCCCTCGTGGACGTTGGCCCATCTTGCGGCACACTTGGCTCTCTACGAGGCGTTCAACGACGCTGCTGTGAGCAGTCAGTTGAATAGCAGCGACTCGGAGACCGGAGTGTCTCCTCTCCAGGTCGCCGTGCAGACGTGCAACCTACGAACGGTACAGACGCTCATAGCGGCCAATTGTTCACTCGAGCATCTGGATTACAACGCCAATACGGTCTATCACTACGCGGCGACGACAACGAAGGAGATAATCCTGGCCCTCGGCGCCGGCCTTCCCAACAGTCTCAACAGTCGCAACAGCAGCGGTCACACGCCGATTCACGTCGCCTGCTTGAATGACAAACCCGAATGCGTGAAGGCGCTTCTCAACATCGGCGCCGACGTCAACATCCCCGCGTCCGAGGGCGAACCCACGACGCCCGGTTACGTCGGCGACCTCCTGCAGAACAAGCCGAATTCCCTCCACGCCGAGGACATGAAATTCGGCGGCACTCCGCTTCATTGGTCCTGCAGCCGCGAGGTCATCGACGCTCTAATCGAGACCAACTGCGACATCGACGCGCGTAACTTCGACGGCCGAACAGCTTTGCACATAATGGTAATGCGCAAGCGACTTGAGTGCGTCACGGCGCTCTTGAGTCACATGGCCTCGGTGAACATCGTCGACAACGAAGGCAACACTCCTCTTCACATGGCCGTCACCAGCGGCAGCATTCCCATAGTTCAGGCTCTCATCGGCTTCGGCGCCAATCTGGACGCGCAAAACTTCCAATCCGCGACGCCCCGACACCTCGTCGATCTCAAGAGCAACGACGGCAACAAGATACTGTACCTGTTGCACGCTGTCGGCGCGAAACGCTGCGACAATCGGATGGCCGACTGCTCGATCGGCTGCAAGTACAGCGAGGAATTCTGCGGAGTCGCGCCGCCCGAACCGCCGACAGCGGCGCCGCGAACGGCGTTGGATCAGATGCTTTATGTCGCGAGCATGGAGAAACTCGCAACGAAGAGCCCGACGCGAAAGACACGCGGAGGTCGGCTTTTGTGCCTCGACGGAGGCGGTATTCGCGGACTCGTGCTCGTGCAGACGCTCATCGAGATCGAGGCCGTTCTCGGGAAACCTGTGATCGAGTGCTTCGATTGGGTCGCCGGAACTTCGACCGGAGGGATTCTCGGACTCGGACTCGCCGCTGGAAAATCGTTGCGAGAGTGTCAGGCGCTCTACTTCCGGATCAAGCAGGACGCTTTCGTTCCTTCGCGTCCCTACGTCAGCGAGAATCTCGAGAAGGTACTCAAGGATTGTCTCGGCACGGACACTGTAATGGCGGACATAAAGTCGCCGAAGCTGATGATCACCGGTGTACTTGCCGATCGGAAACCCGTGGATCTTCATCTGTTCCGGAATTACGAGTCGCCGAGTGTGATACTCAATCTTCCGGTCAGCACGAAATTCAAGCCGACGCTTATGCCGCACGAGCAGCTTCTCTGGAAGGCCGCGAGGGCAACGGGAGCCGCGCCTTCGTACTTTAGGGCGTTCGGCCGATTTTTGGACGGAGGTCTGATCGCTAATAATCCGACTCTGGATGCGATGACGGAGATTCACGAGTACAACTTGGCGCTGAAGGCGACGAATCGCGAGAGCGAGGCCACGCCGCTCTCGCTGGTCGTCTCCCTCGGCACCGGATTGATTCCCATGTCGCAGCTCCGCGACATCGATGTCTTTCGGCCGGAGAGCCTGTGGGACGTTGTCAGACTGGGAACGGGAATCTCCGCTCTTGGGACTCTACTCGTCGATCAGGCGACCGCGAGCGACGGTCGTGTCGTCGATCGCGCGAGGACCTGGTGCTCGATGATTGGCGTTCCTTACTACAGGTTCAATCCGCAACTCACGCAGGAAGTCGCGATGGACGAGAAGAATGATAAGATTTTGGCGGAGATGATTTGGACGGCGAAAGCGTCGATGCACATCAACAGGGATCAAGTGAAGGAGCTCGCGGCTGTTATGGATAGGCAGCTTCACGGTGCTAATTAATTTTGAGCGATCAACGCGGCTCACTTGCCATTGAATCTCGGCTGTCGAGGCGCAAGCGCGTTGATGTTCTGTGACACACACACACACACAATTAGAATTATGCTGAAGTTTGCATCGTTGGAAAGCAAGAAAAATAAAAAATAAGATTATTCTAATGAACCCAGAGGATTGTACTGGCTATAAAAAGTTATAACTAGAATAATTTTTTTTTTCGTTCCATTCCAACGATGCAAACTTGAACATCATCGATTAGAGATCGACACCTCTCGTTGTCTTCGGATCACTCATCGCGATTAGCTTATTTATTAACTGTGGATAGTAGATGAATTTATCGTTAGTTTAAATTAATAAATGTGATCGATCAGTGAGATTACTCGGGTGCAATTTATATTCGATAATCTCGATTACTTTTGCACTCGGCGAAAGTCGCGAATTACGTTAATCGATAAAAGCGCCGGGAGCCATAGTAGATATAAATATTAAATAATGTATATTTATCAATTTCAATTAAATCGTGCGACAAAGTCCATAGCGAAGCCAACGAGAGGCGATCGTCGCACGCAACTTATGTCTCATCGATTTCTCCGAATACAAAGCGACAAGTAGTAACTAACAAATTCAAATTAGTTGAAACAAAGCGATCGCGGCGAACTCTCTCGGCGCGATTGTCCCGAGAGGTTCGCCGATCGTCGCGCATATCCTCGGGTCGATTGTAAATCGTTCGTTTTTTTATTTTCTACCTGTTTTGTATGTTACGTTGTTGTCGGGATAGAGTTTACATATTATAGACGATGTCGTCGAGCAAAATAGTACGATACATATATTGTCGTCGCGTATCGACGAAGCGAGTAAACGGAGGAAAATCCACCTTCAGTCTCGACTCGGCGATTCCCAATCGTCGCGGTATAAATAGTAAAATTCACTGGAAGCCAAATAAATCGAGCATCTAACGGAGAGTGAAAGTTGTCTAAAAAAAATTACAATTCTCGAGACAATTCTTGTCTATCGCGGTCCCATGTAGTAAGGCGGCTGAGTCATCGATGCGGAGATGTAGGGATAGAACGAGTGGGCTGGCATCGCTTGCGACTGATGATAATCGCCGTCGTCGTGGACCGGATATGACTCCGGGGCCGGATAAT
The DNA here is from genome assembly GCA_964034905.1 of Itoplectis maculator. Classification (NCBI taxonomy): domain Eukaryota; kingdom Metazoa; phylum Arthropoda; class Insecta; order Hymenoptera; family Ichneumonidae; genus Itoplectis; species Itoplectis maculator. The sequence continues at coordinate 1,089,636 of OZ035863.1, forward strand.
ACTGGGAGTGAACGCAGCCGTAGGATTTGCCGGCGCTGTTACCGACTTCCGGATACTTGAACGTCTCCGGGTAACTCTTCGACTCCGAGTACCTCGGCAGCGTCGTCGCGGTCGTGGTCGCGGTCGTCGTCGTCGTCGTCAGCTGAGGATACCTCGGGCCGCAGCCGGGAAGCTGGTGGCTCGATTTGGCGTCGACGTAGGACTTGGCCGTCGGTAGATCGTACCTCGGCGTCGCGGCGTCGTACGACCTCGTTTGATGATCCAGCGGACACTTGGCCGACTCCGCGTGCGTCTTCGGCAACTCGAACGACCTGATCGCCTCGGCCGGGTACGGAACGGCCGAGCGATCGTACGATTTACCCGGCTCCGGGTACATCCGGCCGTAACCGCAGTCGGATGAACCTGCCGAGTCGAGGGAGCTCGTCGATTGCAGTAAACCGCTTTGATGACTGACGGAGTTTCCCTGGTCGGCGGTCTTCGGCTTTCTTCGACGCGGCTGGTACTGAAAATGTTTCGAGACAAACGAAGTTGTACTTTGGCTCTATTTATGCAAGATCGATTTTTTTTTTAATTTTTCTGAGAAGACCTTTTGATTTATTAACATTAAAAATAATACACATATTATGGTAATTTTTTACTGTATTTCAATATTTTTTATCCTGTAAAAATAATGAATAGCAAAGCTGCTATCGCGGATTTCTGGGAGCAGCTTTAAGGTAGTTATGTCGCTATAGTTCAATTCCGCGTAAATTCGAGAAAACAGAAAGAGAATTGGAAGCACTTCTCGATGGTCCAAAAATCTGAAAAAATGCATGCACATTAAAGGTACTGAAAAGATTAATTTGGCATAATAATAATTCTAAAATGTTATTAACAAATTGATAAAAAAAAACATTGTTTAACAAGTATTTCAGTGACTTAAGTTTTTTTTTCGATGAAAATGATTCTTTCGTTTTCCTGAATACGGATGAATTTTTTCAGATTTTTTAAATAACTTTGAATTTACGTGTTTTTTTATATGAAAAATTCAAAGTTATTTAAAAAATCTGAAAAAATTCATCCGTATTCAGGAAAACGAAAGAATCATTTTCATCGAAAAAAAACGTAGGTCACCGAAATATTTGTTAAACAATGTTTTTTTTATCAATTTGTTAATAACATTTTAGAATTATTATTATGCCAAATTAATCTTTTCAGTACCTATAATGTGCATGCATTTTTTGAGATTTTTAGACCATCGAGAAGTGCTTCCAATTCTCTTTCAATTTTCTCGAATTTATGCGAAATTGAACTATAGCGACATAACTACCTTAAAAATACTGATTAATTTGACAAACAAAAAATATTAAAGTATAGATAAAAGTTACCGTAATATGTGCAAACATTTTGACGTTATTAAATTAAACGGTCTTCTCAGGAAAAATTTCAAAGAAAAATCGATTTTTGTTGGCTTACTGACTGTATATATCTCTTAATTACCACCGAATTACCTTGTAATGAGGATGCTGCTTCTTGTGAGCGTTTCTCAGTCTCTCGGCCTCCTCGACGAACGGCTGTTTCTCGCCGTCGCTGAGAATCCTCCACAGCTTTCCCAGCGTCTTCGAGAGCTCGGCATTGTGGAGCTGCGGATGCTGATCGGCGAGACGTCGCCTCGCCGCCTGCGCCCAGACCATAAAAGCGTTCATCGGCCGCTTGACGTGGGCGCTACGCCGTCCGCCGACCCTCGACGTAACCGGCAACAGTGTCCAATCGTAGCCTGTGGAACAAACGAGTAATCTCCGTGATTTTTTATTTTATTTTTTATTTATTTCTTTTTCAAGCCAGGAGGAAGTTTGCTCGGCGCACACCCCGACGTCGTGTATACCGGAAGCACCGGTTTCGCCCTTGGGACACACCGGAATCGGACGGCAAACGGAGTCCTGGATGGGTTCCTGATAAAGAGGGGCACCTGCCTCCGCCATCCAACATTTTACGAGAGCCCTGACTCGGTTGTTTTATCACGAGCGAACCCCGAGCGATATCCGCGTTTCCACCTTTCAACCTTTGGGAATTGAAGCCCCCGCCAGTCTCAATTTTTATCGTCACGGTCCTGATGCTCCAGGTAATTCCATTTTTTTTAACACCAACTTACCATTAAAGAAATTAATTCCAACGTGAATCTGACATTGGGACTAATATTTTTCAGGGAAGACAAAAAAAGACCGAGCAGCTCGATTTTTATCGTCATTGTCTTGATGCTCCAGGTAATTCAGATTTTTTTTACACCAATGTATCATTAATAAAAAAAGTTAATTTCATCTTTAATTTCAAATTGGGATCAAACATTTTTAGGGAAGAAAAAAAAAGATCCGTGGTTGAAAATTGACGAACACGCATTCGGAGTCGTCTCGAAGCAGCGAATCATTAGTAAATATCCTAAGGAGCGATGAGTTCGCACGTGGGTCCGCCGGGTTGTCACCCAGCCGGTGTTTGCACTGTCGCCGAGGATCCTTGAGGGGAGCTGCGGAGTCAACAGCTAATTGCCGGGGTGACACGGTCCGACGGTGCGGCCCTTCTGTCGGCCCATTTCCCCTCCGGTGGGCGCTTTGAGCCCGCGGGCCCTTCGGCATTGCCCCCCCCCCCCCCCCCCCCCCCTCCCCCCAACCCGATGAAGACAGTCGAGGGCCAACGAGCTGCTTACGAGGAATCGCCACGGCTGCCAGGAATAAACGTTCTCCGGATCGGGGACAGAAGCAGAAATTGAAGAAGGAAAAAAAAAGAGGAAGAAGATATGGAGGAAAAAAGCGGCAGCTAATTCGAGTCTCGGATTCTCGATAATCCATCAGCGTAGGATCCGCGCATCTCAAACGACTTCGTGAAGGATGAAGCTGGCAGTGTTTTCTACGAGGAAGAAATGACAAGAGCGGAGTGGCAATTAATTAATTGATTGATCAATTGGCGAGGCAGCGGCTGCTAAATCGTCGCTGGTGTCGTCGGACAGTGCGTTGACGAAATTTTCGTGAAAGGTCGATTATGAGACGAATCTGTGAGGTCGACTGTCCGACGATGGTAGAGGAGATCCGGAGTCGCTGCCGCCGTCGCTGCGGTGACCGCAGCGTCACAATAGCGGCTTGTCCGAAGCCCCGAAAGCTTGTCCGAAGGTGAAGGAACCGGTGTTACTCGGATGTTTCGGGGGGCCGAAGCCAGAAGGTTCGTCAATGACGACCTGTCGTCGCGCTCTCGGGGCATTTAGCCTCTCACAATGTCGCGACTGTCGAGCGACTGGCGGCTCGTCGACTCGCTCGACACCTCGACGCGCGATTCAATCGCGACATCTTAGTTCCGGTGTCTCGATTGCACTTGTCCCGAACTCACGGGAAAAAAATGCTGAAGTGATTTTTATGCTTCTGTTGGGCCTTTTAAATATTGGTTCGGATCACGAAGATGATACAACAAATTTCGAAAATCAAATGACGAAAAGTCAAATAAGCATACAAATAAACATCCTCCGAGTCGTCTATTTTCAAACTTTGAGGCCTCTCGACGAATGTCTTCAGCGCCTCCCCCCCGAGCGAAGATACACAAATATTTAACGTTTGACTGAGCAGAGCGCGAGATACATTTTAGATTGGAGCTCAGGTCGAGGCTCGTAAATCCGCGTAGTCTGTGAGAGATTTAATACGCGACTATCAGTATCGTTAATGCAGTTTGCTCACGGGTTCCTCTCGCTTCACTCGAAGCGGAAGACTCGCGAATGAAAAAAAAAATCAAAAAATCTCCCAGGCTGCGTTCTGTTTGTTTTCCCTCGAAATCTCTCGCGGGAGTGGAAGATATTATATAGGGAGAGAGATTATATAGGTACAGAGTCGTGCGGTCGTATAAAATGCGTGAGATGCAGCGGCGACTCCCCCTGGCAGCGATAAATTACTTCTGGCCCCGTCGGACGTCGACGACGACGACGACGACGACGGCGACGACGGAGATGTGTCAGATTTAATTCGGGTATTCGGTGTAATTAGTGTTCCTCGAGCGGTCTCGCTCGGCTCGCAGCACCTGCCGCGCGGAAATCTCGGCCCCTCGGCAGCCAGCGCGCGCGCGCTGCAGGCCCCGCGGTGCTCCGCTCGCCAGGGCGAGCGGAGCGTGCGCCAGCGACGTGCGCGCGCGCGCGCGTGGTTATCGCGCGGATAAATCCGAGAGGAGAGGACGCAAGAGCGATGGCCGACGACGCGGGGCTTTCAACGCCAATTAAAATGTCCCCGCTAAACGACCTCGCGAGGAGCGAGCGGTACCACCTCCCGCGACTGGAGAACCTCTCGTGACTTCATTACGTCCGCAGAGCAGCGAGATAAAAAAAAAAATAAAATAAAATAAAATGTAAGGACAGGAGAACGAGAAATTGGAAACTAAAATGTATTACTCCGAGAATTAGGCTGATAAAACTTGGTTCCAAGTTCTCGTAAACAATTTTTTTAAATAAATAAAATAAAATGAAATGTATAGACAGACGAACGAGAAGTTGGAACCAAAATGCATTAGTCCGAAAATCGGACTAATAAAATTGGCATCCAATATCTCGTATAAAATAAAAATAAAATAAAATGTAAGGACAGGAGAACGAGAAATTGGAACCAAAAATATGTCCGAAAAAAAAACCGACTAATAAATTAAAAAGTAAAATACGTAAAAAAAATGTTACCCTGAAGAAGTTTTCCAACGGCGTCGTCGAGGGGGTTGGCCTCCCTGCCGGAGGCTCCAGCTTTCACCACCGACCTCGTCGCCTCGTCCACGTTCTCTGGCTCCATTTTTTTTCACACGCGCGTTTACTATCCCCGCGCACTCAAAATAAAAAAAAATATAATAAAAAACGATTCACCGCAGCAGCAGCAGCAGCAACGACGGACACTTCATGCTTCGTGGAAATTCGGATGAATGTTTCACCCGTTGACACGAGCTGACGCGACGACCGGGCGAGCGTTGAATACGCTCACTGTCCACGATCCTGGTCACGATGTACCATTAAACGACCTCACAACCGTTAACCCCGATGAGCAATGTTTATCGCGTATCGACTCTGTCGCTCGACGGTCGGCGATATCGATAACGATTGACGCGATCGACGCGATCGACGATAATTCTAACTCGCGGAGCTCGCGGAAGCCGAGGATGGGACTCGGGGATGGGAGCCGAGCGAGTACTGAGAGGGACGAGTCACCGGGGGGACGGCGACAGCGTCGAGCATCCCCGAGAGCAAAGTCAGAGAGCGGCCGCGAGGGACCAGATGCTCGCGGGGGGTGGGGGAGGTGGAGGGGGGAGGCCGAGAAGCGTCGGAAACGTCGTGGGTAACGTGCAACACGCGCGCGCGACGAGATGGAAGAGGATCCCGAGGAAGAGGCGGGTTCCCCGTGGACCACCTCTACCGCGATGTCTCGCGGGTGGGGACTCGTCTCCATTCTCCTTGCGTTTCCGTCTGCGCGTGTCTCTCTCTTCTGCCTCGCGGCATCAGCAACACCGAAAATTCGGCAACTTGCCCGAGGCGAATTTTCCTCGGCGTGGAAGTTTACGCGCCCACCTACCGATTAATTTTAGCCTGTGGAAGCGCGAGCACCGAATTAATCGGGCGAGTTACGTCGACCGGCGAAGCGCATTCGCGCTTCGGTGCTACCATCAGGTCTCTTTTCTCTCTTGTGACCTGCGCAACATTAAATATCGTATAATTTGGAATAAAATGCTTTGAAAAAATTTGAGACGTTGCTTTAGACATGTATTAATATAAATGGGAAATATTAATGCTGCACATTTAACCGTTTATCTAAATATAATTCCCGAAAAATGAACTCGGAAATGGGTATAGATATTAGAAGATATCCCTGTATTTTTTTTCTTTCTCATTTTTCAGGGAGAGAGAGATTTGGTACCACCGAAGCTTTATCGCTAGAGAGAGAGAGAGAAAAATAAATCTCTATGCGAGGAAGCGAGATAGCGAGAAGGAGAGAGAGAGATGATAGGGACTCTTGCGAGAAGATATCGAGTCACGTGCCAGCGGGAGAAGAGCAGCAGCATCAGCATCAGCATCAGCAGCAGCAGCAGCAGCAGCGGCAGTCGAGGGGCGACGCATGCGGGAACGTATTTCAGACGGGACAAAGGACGCTTGTGGGAATCGGACGTGTCTAACGGCGGGCATTAGTTAGTAGACACGCAGTTTCCGCGGACGTCGCTGCGGCTATACGCACTTTGCTACATTTTCGAATCGTCGCAGACGCGACATATGTTGCTCGTTGCTCTCGTTGCTTTCGTTGCAATTTGACGTACGAGCGCTGATGGAAATTACGATGGATCGAAAAGTGTTAAATAGTACATTACGCTACAAGGGAGGGAAGTGCAACTTTTCACCGAGTGTGAAGTTTGATGCCCGAGCGAAGCGAGGGCAGAAATTCACACGAGGTGAAAAGTTGCATCCCTCCCATGTAGCGTACTATACTTTTCTCCCGATTTCACTGCAAAATAACTCCATTTCGCGTGTGCAACGGGGACGGAAAATTAGGTTATTTTTAACAAATGACGATCCGCATGCGTAATGCGATTTTTCTCCCGACTCCACTGAAATAACCCCATTTCGCGTCCGCAACGCGGGCGGAAAATAGCTCATTTTTGACAAATGACTCACGCATGCGAAATACGATTTCATTTCCTCCCTAGGGAGGAAATGAAATCGTATTTCGCATGCGTGAGTCATTTGTCAAAAATGAGCTATTTTCCGCCCGCGTTGCGGACGCGAAATGGGGTTATTTCAGTGGAGTCGGGAGAAAAAATCATTTTTCTTCGTCATATATAATATTAATTCCCTTAATAATCGTGGGGTAAATAATACGATTAAAACGATTGGCAAAAAAAAAAAGAAAATCCAAAAAATGGCAAAAGACGCAAATGAGCAAAAAAAATCATTTTTCTTTGCTATATATAATATTAATTCCATTAATAATCGTGGGGTGAGTAATACAAGCAAAACAATTGGCAAAAAAAAATAAAAAAAATAATCCAAAAAATGGCAAAAGTCGAGGATAGGGACGGAAAAGTAGAAATAATTTATCACGCGGCAATTTCAGGAATCTCGGTGAGATCTTAACGTGTCGTTGGCAGAGAACGATGGTGGTATTGACGGCGCGAGCCACGAGACACGCGACTCGACGTCTCGCGCGCGCGCGCGCGTACACCGCCTAATTATACAACGCGAAATTTAATGAATGAGCGAGAGAAGCGAGAGCGGCCGGAGAGTACAGTGCGCCATAGATGAGGAGAGGGCGCGACGTATAAACCACGGTCAATGCCGTGTGGCGGCTTTTGTGGAATAGATCAAAGGCCGGCACGACGACGAAACCCTCGAGACGTCGACTGCTTGCGCATGTCGCGCGTCACTTCGTCGCTGCTCCCTTGTATTTCGGTGTTTCTCGGCATCGCCCAGGGGTTCGCTCTCTCTCTCGACTCCCCCGCGCAACTCGGGTGAGACGCTCGCGCGTCGCGAAAAAAAAAGGCGAGCGCAGCTCTGGTATGAAAAATACTACAAAGTGTCGCGCATTCGGCACAGCGTCTTTGTTCGGATTACGATGTCGAGAGCAGTGCAGAAATTTCCACTCGGATCCAGATTTCCGAACCAAAAACGATCTCGATCCGAGAGATTTAGATCTCGTCGCTCGGGCGATCGTCGAACTTCCGAAAAGGGAGCCCCGCGATTCTACAATTATACTCGGATCCGCGAAGCGCGCGGAGCCTTTCAAATATAGAACCAACCACGCTGAACAATAATATTGATTTCGCCCGGGGGAGCCAAATTCTCATCCCGGTAAACACGCGCCCGAGTCCCGAGCGCGCGCGCGCGCGCGCCACGTGGCGCCAATATGCGCCCGCGATCAGCGCGTTCGAATTTACGCCGATCTGCAATGCAGCCAAATGCAGGACGTGTACATTAAGAAGAGTCCGGTGGAATAACAATGCCAAATATAGTGAGTGCTACTATTGTTAGTTTTTAATTCATTAGTTCCAATCTGGATGAAAGAAAGTCAAACAGTTTTTTTTTTTTTTTTATTAACACGTTAACTTATTTTTTCCAGTTTTTGCAAGTGTTCCCAGAGCACAAAACATAATTTCAGCTGTACTGAATATGTCTGTATGCTGTAGTACCTGGCGGAGGACGCGATGATCCCGAGAAGGAGGAGAAGGAGGACGATGGACGCGTGTCCGCGTCGCAACGTCTGTGGCCGCAGTGACTCGGCAGAATGTCGCCGCGGCTCGATGGCTCCGTTGGGGGTCCTCGGTACCGCGCGGGTACCGCGAGCGCGGGCGCCACCCCGGGGGGCCGGCTACATGTGTCGGGTACGACTGGCCCACAGCCGCAGCCGCCCCCGCTGGACGCCGAGCGAGCCCTTTCAAGTGCCCCGACCGCGGCCCCGTAATCGCTGAAATCATTGTTTCATATACTCGCGATTGACCTCCGACGCGCGATACACGAGAGCCGCAGTTTGCCCTATTTTCCGCTCGTTAATAAATAAATAAAAAATAATTATTCCTTCAAATTTGCAATCACGCAAGATTTTTTTTTTTCCCATGATGTTCCGTTCGTTACTAATAAAACTGTCGTCTGAGTGGATGACAATGATTTTATGGTTCTCGCGAAGATAATTAATGTAACCAGATTTTGCTGTGAATCGTTGTCAAAAATATCTGTCGACTCGTGAGACTCCTCGAATGCGGAAAGGTCGTCCGTGTATTTCTATACAGCTCGCCGATGCGGCCGTCCACGTATCTCTCGGAGCATGTAAATAGTCAGTAAAAACCCATTGGCCATTGGCATTGGCGTTTGGCTCCGCGTCGTCAGCCTCCGTCGCCATCGTTAAGATACCGCGGAATACAGTAGGTGACTATGCGTCGCGCGCGCGCGCTTCGGCCACAAGTTTTCCGGGTCGTCGGGGTCCCGCGGCAATTAATCATAATTAGGATTAGGATTGGATAGCGAGCCGTCCGCCTTCGCGGAATGCGCGCGCGTTTTATCGCCCGAGTCGCGAGCGCCGCGCGCGCTTTTTTTTCTTACATTTATCAACTGGGAATACTAATTACATCGAGCCTCGCGTATAACGATGATTTTTTTTGACGAGTGACTCGAGTGGCTTGGACGAATATGAAAAAAAAAAAAAAAGAAAAAAAATTGAGTTGCCTTTCCCGGGACCCGAACCGAATTTTACGGGTTCGTAGGAAACTCGGAGATACGAAACGACGATTTTACGACCCATTTTGTCGATAACAGAAGCGAGATGTTTATTTGTCTCTAAGCTCGAAGATAAAGCGGGTTGAATTAATTATCGTTTCTCTATTGCGTGTGAAGTGAAGTTAAAAAAATAAAAAAAATAAAAAAATAAAAAATAAAAAAAATCAGTAAGGGGAGAAAAGTGCGCGGAGAAGGCGAGGAGGAGTCGGAGCTCCGTCCGAGAGCAGCCAAGTGCAATCGATCTCGAGGCGCCGCTCGCCTCGAGATATTCGCGGCGTCCGCCGTCGCGGCTCAAGGTGCGCGCGTGACGTCAGGATTTATATTGGCCGCCTGCCGGCCAATCGGGTGGCGCGCGTGGGCGAGAGAGAGAATCGCCGGAGGTGGGAGGAGGCTCGGAGAATCGCGATTGGTCATCCTAAGGAGAGGACCATCGTATCCATGGAAACGCCGACTACGTACGTAGTGCGCGAGTCGCTTGCGATCTCGAACGACTCTCGCCTCGAGCGGAGCTCCAAACGCGACTTGTTGGCAGCGGTCAAATTTGTGTAATGTTTATAATAATAATAATAATAATAATAATAAAGTTTGGAAATGCAATTTCTAGAATAAAACAAATCTGGATTACGCGATTGCTAAAAAAAATGTATAACAAAAATAATACAATTTTTATCAACCATGTTATCGGCTCAAAATAATTTCAAGTCCTATAACATTTATTATTATTATTTACATAGCTATCAATAAAATTGCTCCAAAACTTTGCATAACAATAATAATACATTTTCGATGAACCGCAAATAATCGTTAAAAAATTATCTCAAGCCATCTAAAGTAATCATACCAATAATTTCGGTATTAATATTGAATGTCTAGTCAGCTTTTGGTTCAATTTTCGAAAAATCGACTCCGCGCGCATCGACGTCGAGTCGGAGCGCGTCGATCGCGTTCGCGACGTCGACTGCGCGCGCGCCGCGGTACTCGAGAGCCTCGGAATCCTCGAGACACTTCCCCCTCCCTCGGAGTCGCGCGCGCGCGCGCAGCTCCGCGCGTTCATCCTTCTCACGGTTCTCGCGCACGCGGTCGTCTCTGCGGAGCGTCGACGGAGCAACAAGTGTCGAGAGAGAAAGAGAGAGAGAGAGGGACGTCTATGCCCCGCCTACGAGGCTAAATGCACCAGCCGGGCGAGTCGCCGCCGTCACCGTCGGCTCGGTATCAGCGTGGTGTTAAGTGCCCCGGGGCGATGCAACCACCTCACTTCTGCGCCGATCGCGCTACCCAGAGCTACCCACCCCAGTGAGACGCGACTCGGGACCGGTTCGATTTGCGCCTATTTTGACATTTCGATCGCGCAACCGCGGCTGACAATCCGGCGGCGACCTGTTGGACTCCTCAGCCTCCGCTGTTCAGTGTTTTTATTATTATTATTATTATTTTTAAACCAATTGGAAAATACGTTCTTCGCGGTGCCGCCAACTGATCAACCGGGAGAGGATAATTCACGACCCAGGAAAAATAAAATAAAAATAAATAAAAATGAAACACGAAGACGTGAGGCAAGAATAAAAAAAAAATAGTGACGGAGGAAAAAATAATAATATTAAAAACTGATAAAACAGTCGTTTAGTGAAAATCGTCGGAGTGTTAAAAGCATCGTGAATATCGTGCGAACAATAGAGCGGCGAGTTTTCGATATCGAGGCGGCGAGAATAGAGATTACAGGGGTTCCGACAGAGGCCTCGTACTTTATTGCGAACAGTTCGCGAGAGCAGCTTCGACTCCGGTCGCGTTCGCTGCGGCGATATCGACGACGCGGCGAGGTGAATGATTGATTCTCCGCCGGGAGGGCGATCGATCGTCCTCGAATGATCGAGAGCGCGAAGCGCGTTTATCGCTGCTGCGCCGGACTGTGATTTTTTTTTCTTCGTGCATAATTTTTCCGCGCCCGACGGGGGGTGAAAATTCGTGCCACTCGGGATGGATAACCGGACGAGCATGATGAACGAAATCGCTCTCGTTGAAAGTGCCAACGGCGGTGACAACGGCGCTGGCAATGACAACAGCAACAGTGTCAATAATAATAATGACAGCGTTGTTGATAATAATAATAAGAACTTTGGCACGAGCGCGGCAACGAATGTAGGAGCGAACGGCGGGGAAGGAATCAGCGCGGCCGTCGCTAAGGTTCTTGAGGGCTACGATTGGACCCTCGTGCCACCTGCCACCAAGTAAGTCCTTTATTTTTTTATTTTTAGTTTTGAATTTTGTGACGGTTTGACGTAGGTGAGATAAGTCGAAAATCGGTGAGAAATTCACTGACCAAATTGTAAATAAAATTGGTAGGGGGGCGGCACTTGGAGACAATTGTGACACAATAAAAAAAAAAAATATATATATATAGATGTATTTTCAGTATATCCCCACAGAAGTTGGGGAAAATGTTGGTCGAGAGTATTTTCCAAATCGCCGAAGCAACGGCAAAAAAAATCGCGGGGTTCGGGCTGCGCGCGAGGTGGAGATGCAAAAAAAAAAAATGTGCGCGCGACGCTAACTCAATTATGACGCGCTCGTTTCCCTCGGTCTGTGGGAAACCGCGAGCGCGTGGAAAAACGCGTCCTCGGCTGGCAATTAGCGCCAATTAGCTAATTAATACCCGATCGTCCGCGGTATCTTCGGAACTGCGCGCGCAATGCGTCTCCGAGGTCCGAGCGACTCGGCAGCCGCCGTCGCTTGGCGATTTTCGCGCTCGACACTGCGACGCTCGACCCGTGGGAACTTCTTTGCCTTATTGTTATCGCGACGGAATTAGGATAGATGCACCGTTATATTTGTTGCAACATAAAAAAATGTACAGCAGTGCTTTAATATATAATTGTTTGATAAATTATGCTCAAAGCACTTTTCACTATTTGTGGCCATCACCGCCATTTCGATCGATGTCATTGACGATCGATATCAATAAGTTTGGAAATTCTCGCGTCGACTTTTTATTGCGTTATTGTTGACAGTCGCGAGAGTAAATTCGCTCCCGTCGGCGACTTATCGCATCGGGTTAACCCTTGTTCAGGATCGCTGATAATTCGATGGACGATAATTCGTGCGGCGATAACGCCAGGAACCAGGAATTCCCATGCACTACTTATAATAATGATAATAATATCGCGTAATTCCCACACTCAACCCGATTGACTCTCGCCGCGTGCGCGTTATCGTCGCGACCGAACCGACGCACCCCTTGAATATATCCGACGGCATCGGAAGCGACGGAATTTGTTGATTCGATTTCTTTTTTTTTTTTCCGAAAATTTCACACCCGCGACGAGTGCCGCAACGAAGCAAGAGATTTTTCCGGTGCGTAACGCAACGTTGACATCGCGAGGAGGGACCTCGTTAGTGACTGAGCGCTAATTACGCGTGGCTCCTCGGGTTTGCTCGGCGACTTAACACTCTTTTTCCTCGGCTTCTGTGTAAAGATTTTTTTTTACTGTCTTTTATCTATTTTTTTTCTTAATTTCAACTCGCAATTTTAGGCAAGTTTGCATAATATTAATACGAATATTGAGATAAATATTGCTCGGCGACTTAACACTCTTTTTCCTCGGCTTCTGTGTGGGGTTTTTTTTTTTATCTTAATGTCAACTTGGAATTTGAATGGCTTTTGAATTATATTAATACGAATATTGAGAAAAATATGAGTAAGAGTTATTAATTTAAATTCGTGGTACTCGACGAGAGTCGAGCCGGTTGCGCGCCGTCGGTAAAACGCGTCAGTCGCGTCGGCCGACGCAGCAGACGCGGTAGGTTTCATAGAGTCATCTTCGTCTTCTCGGAACGAAATTCCGCCTCGTCGGTTGCTGACAAGTTCGTCTCTCGATTCCGGTGTTATTTTAAGGGCCGATCCTGCTGTCTCCCGAGAGAGAGAGAGAGAGACATCGAGAGGGCGGGTTAGCGCACCGACTTAAAACCCGATCCGCTCGTCCTGCACTTTCATCGCCCTACGCATAAATTACGTTCGACCAGTCACGCCCTTGAAACTCGCCTTTTTTTTCGTAAATTCTTCCTCATTTTCCCTTCAATACATGTGCGACATCGCAGCCATGGCGCACATACTACACTGAAAAAAATCAGTAGTTGTGGCTACCAATCATTGGTTAGATGTATACCAAAATATTGGTTGGTGTTACTGAAATATTGGTAGCTCTGACCAACGATTGCACTGTTAAAAATCTACGGTGTCAAACGCTGCTGGTGTGGACTTTTTCCTGGTGTTACTTATTACAGTGTTAATATTAGCACTCTTTACGGTGTTAAATTAACACCAGCCGTTTCGTTAAATTTTCCCTGTGTTACCGACGAAGCATTATAACACTTTTTGCTTTAAAGGCATGAATGCAGGTATCATGTGTGATTTTTTATTATCTCGTGAATAAATTAGTCGCTTTTCTCAGTTTTTATCGAAAAATTGAAGAAAAAAATCGATTTTTTCATTACAGATTTCTCTACCGGGTAATTGATCTGTAAGTTTTTTTTCGAAAATCAAAGTTCTGACTAATTCATTAACGAGATTCACATTACTGGTGTCTGTATTTCAATTCTCGCTTCGATCCGTTGATAATTCGCGAAAAACGGCACTTCTGACTTTTTGAGGTGATAGTCGGTATTTCAGACTCAGTTAACACCGCTCATTATCACCGCGATTGGTGTGGACCTATATAGACACCGACTTGGTGTTGTTTTTAACACCGGATTTTTAACAGTGTGGTTACCACAATTATTAATTTTTCTCAGTGTACCTTAAATATTACCTTTAATGTAAATGATGAATCGCATTATCGCGAGCATTCGAGTTATCGTTTCCAATGAAGATAATGTTTGTCAATTGCAGGAACTCCGGGGACAAAAAGGTGGCCCACGTGAAGAGACCGATGAACGCGTTCATGGTTTGGGCCCAGGCGGCGAGACGGAGACTCGCCAATCAGCATCCGCAGCTTCACAACGCCGAGCTGTCCAAGACACTCGGAAAACTTTGGCGGTAAGTTTATCATTTATTTTAGTTTATTTTTTTACGTAATCGTCTCCGTTATCGTAAAGGTGCTCCGAAAGTGTGGAAGGTGCGCGGAAGATTCAGAAGGTGCGGAAGGTGCGTCGAGGCAATTTGCACACCGCGCGAGAGAGTCGCGAGCGTGGGAAACAGACGCTTCTCAGCGATCTCGGCGTCTCCGCCGCTGGAAATCCCGAAAGTTCGTAAGGTGCTCTTTCTCTCTCGACGCGATAAGTCAGTCGCGCGGGGATTGAGACGTCGGAGAATTCTCGGGAGTGGCGCGCGCGCGTTATCCGCCCCGGATTGAGGGACGAAAAAAAACGAGGAGGAAGAAGAAGAGGACGAAAAAAAAAACAACATAAAACGTCGGCTGGATCCGATAGATCCGCAATTAAAATGGAGCACGTGTCTTCGATCAGACTCCCCCGAGCTGCGACACGATCAGATAAGCTCCGGATTCTCTCACTGCGCCCGGAGCGCCGCGCGTTTCTGTGTGCACAACGCAGCAGCAGCAGCAGCAACACTGCCGGGAATCCGAGCTCCGAGCTTCGGCTTCTCCGATACGCCTAATTGCCGACATATTCGCCAGTCAGAGTTCGCCCCATCACGGCCTCGCGTTCCTCTCTATTTTATTTTTTTGTTGCGTTTAACCTTTCGACACCGATAACATTTTTTTAAATTTGATTCCTACGATGCTAGGGAATATATATACCCGAAGCCACACACCGAGAACAATTTTGCTCGTAAAATGTTGCACTCGGTCTTCATTGCTTAATTTTTATGCGACCGTTTGAAATGAAAAAAAATAAAAAATAAAAAATAAAGCACGTTGCCAGTCTCGCGGCAGCGGATCGAGACCATTAATCACGTATTTTGATTCGACGATGTCACTGTTCGTCCAAATATTGACAGTCATTAGGAACGAAGTTGAGAGGAGCGGGAGGGAGAGGAGGTGAAACGAGGCATATTAGGTGAGCGGCTGTCGAGCGACGAGAGTCGATCGCGTTATCCTCCGATCGGACGACCGATGAGAAGAGCAGTATGCCGGAATGCAGCGAGTTCTGAGGCGGCCGAGGTCTCGATTCCGTTTCCCGGTCGCGCGCGCGCGCGCGCGCGCGAGGCTAACGAGAAGCCCCATCGCGGCGCAAGACTCGCCGACTCGCGTATCCCGCTGCGAATCATTTTACGATCGGGCCTCGATATTCCGTCTCGTTGAGGCCGACGTTGACCTCTCTCGCGGATCGAGCACACCCTCTCGATAATTCTGATCGCTGAGGCGTCGATCGCCGCGGTGTGTTTATTCTCTCATCGCGGAAGTCAAAAGAAACCGGCGTTCCAATTTTCTTTCACGAAATATCGCCGACAGTGAGAGCGAAATATTTGCAGAAATGTCCACCCGTGATGCAGATCCAGTCCGATGAAATCCCAATCGGAATCGGATCGTACATTGGGACTCCGCACGATAGGTACGTCGCGCGCGACGTTTCTCGCGCCGCGCGCGTCTCCCGGAAGCCGAGAGGACGAAGCGACGAGATAGGGAAAAACCAGGTGTTCCTCCCGCGTGTCTCGGTTCACCTTCTCACTCGGCTTCTATACCAGGCTCGAGGGCCCGGGCAGTTTATCTTGGCTGATATTGCACGGTGTTTGCCGTGACGAGCGATACCGTCGAAGCCTTCATCCTTGGCGCGTGCTCGCAGCTGCCTTCGGTCAGTTCCTGCGCCGGAGATTAACGAAAAAAAAAAATATCCCCTCTCGCCGCAGGAATCCACGCACAATGAGCTCCTTGTCCGTGTCAGGTGAATTTTTCCGAACCTGCAGGGGCTGCAGTCTGAAACAGGTAAATGCCCCACATTTGCTAAAAATACATTCATCGAATTTATCGATTGGTCGATCAAAGAATTCTCGAGATTGACAAATTTATTTCGTAGACACAAATTTATCGTCGTCATAGTCTGGGGAGTCACTTCCGCGTGTGAACGGAGTGAGGAGACGCGAGAACATGTGAAAGATATGAGGAAAAGAGTACAGGAAGCCGGGAGCAACCCAGAAGGGATCGAGAGACCCAAATTAGTCGTGACCCTGTGTCGCGTTGCACGTGCTGCTGATGCTCGCGCGGTTTTTCGAGAGAAGAAACGAGCAGCCACTCGCCCGTGTCCTCGGGGTCGACGGGTCCGCGTTGGGAGTGGAACGAAAAAAAAAAACAGCTCCAAGTCCATTGACCAGATGGGCCTCACACGACTTTTCTTCCCTTCGGTTTCATCCACTCTGTCCTCTCTCGTTTCAATCTCTCTCGGCATAATAAAATGTCGTAGCTTCGAAAATTCGATTTGTCGATTTTTAGTAGAATTTTTATTCGTTGCAAAAAAAAAAATAAAAAAAAAAATTGATGGACTCCTCGAGACGATGAAAACGTAAGTTGAGCAAACCACTAGGCATTCACGTGACTAAACCCACAAGAAAGTCACGATTAATTTTTTTCTCCCTTCTTCTTCATAATAAAATGTCGTAGCTTCGAAAATTCGATTTGTCGATTTTTAGTAGAATTTTTATTCGTTGCAAAAAAAAAATAAAAAAAATTGATGGACCCCTCGAGACGATGAAAACATGCGTTGCGAGTAAACCGCTTGGCATTCGTGTGACTATACCCGCGAGAGTCACGATTAATTGTTTTTTTTTCCATGTGCCTCTCTCAGTCGCTTTGACCGTTTAATCTCGTCTCATGCCGTAATATAGTTTAATATACCAGAAAAGCTTATCTGATATTCTCGGGCCGAACCATCGGCGCAATCAGTGAGAACATAAACAGAGAAGGTTCGTGCGCGTCGAGCTTCTCGGTCACTCGACGCGTCGCGGCTCGGGCACCTATTCGTCGTCGTCGACGTGCGGCGCGCGTACCCTTAAGGCTTAAAGCGAGGACGCTTCGAGAAACACTAACCAGAAGCCTCGCTCGCGTCTCTCGCGCGTCACGTGTGTCGCAACGCGACTCGCGTGTATCGATGCGTAGAACGAGTTGGATTCAGAGTGAATCACATCTGCGACGCTGCATCATACGTTTCGATTTGGGTAAAGTCACCAGTGAATAACCAGAATGGTTAAGCAGAACGATTTGTTTATCATCACTTTTTATGAAAAAGCAAAATATGTGAAACAGCTGAAAAAATTCGTTATTTTTATTTGGTACAATTGATACAACATATATTATAATTAATCGTCGAATCTTCGTTTGATTCGTTTCACCACTGGAACCCGTTTTTTTTTTTCATATTCCAGACTTCTCTCGGAAAACGACAAGAAACCGTTCATCAAGGAGGCCGACAGGCTGCGCGTGAATCACAAGCGCGAGCACCCGAACTACAAGTACCAGCCGCGCCGGAGAAAACAGAACTCGCTGGGCGGCGGTGGCGGTGGCGGCGGTGGTCGCGACTCCTCGCCCGCGAGAAATCAGAGCATCGTGACGTTCAGCGCGTCGGGCGGCCTGAAGCAGGAGGACATGAGCCCGAGGGGCAGCCGAGCGCCGACGTCGCCGCACAGCAGCGGACCGAGCTCCTCGCCGCCCACGACGCCGCCCAATCAGGGTCTCTCGCCGCCGACGCCCCCCACGACACCCAGAGGTCAACACTTCCTCAGCCAGCAGCAGGTAAGACTGACCCTGTGACCTCTCTTTTTTGTTTCTTTTTTTTTTTTTTTTACACGTGACAATAATCAGCTGCCAGAAAAATAGTCTCATCGATTGGATATCATTTTTTTTTTAATACCAAATAATAGAATACATTGAATATTTAAAAAAAAATCGTCAGGCTCAGCAACATCATCAGCAAGCCCTCTACCATCATCAGGACGTGTCAGGCGGCTCGGCGGGTGAATTCACTCAGCAGAACGTCGGCGTGGATCTCCGGTGCATCGAGGTGGGCGAGGGAATCCCCGTGGAGGAGGGACCGCTCAGCGGTCTCGTGTCGCTCGGCACGATCGGCCTCAACCTCGAGGTCGTCGAGAGCAGCGAGCTCGATCAGTACCTGCCGGCCCAGGCGATGCACCCGATGCACCAGTATCCCGCGGCTTCGGGAACCTCGACAGTCGGCCAGTGGGTCGCCAGCCGGTGAGTCGTTGTTTTTTCGAATTTTTTGTCATTACTAAACGATTGAACATTCCTGAACATTCCTGGATTCTCGATTGTGCAGGTACGACGAGGAGATCGAGAGGCCGAGCAAACGTCACTGCGGCGAGCCGACGATGTCCGAGGTCGCGTGGGAGGATCAGCGAGCCCAGGACAGCGTGAGATATCACGACCTGCAGCCCCCGCTTCCACCGGTCCAGTGCATCGCCAGTCAGCATTACGCGCACGGAGTCGCGCAGATCGGCGCCGGCCACGGCCACGGCCACGTGGCCGCGCCGTACGCGCAGTATCCGCGTTACGTCACCGGCATCGAGCCCTGGTCGAATTATCCGTGAAGCACGTGCGATTGCGCGCGGTAAAAAAAAAACTGGTCGGGCCCTGGTCGGACTCTGGCCGGGAATACTGAAAAACGGCGCACCGCGAGGAGAGATGGCCAAATACAATGTTACGAATTAACGACGACGCGATCTCGTCGATTCGACGACTGTGAGACTATTTTTTCGCAGAGATATATTTTCCGTATGAATTTAGTTTTTCTTTTTAGTCGTACATTTAAGAATAAGTATTGTCGAAGGAGAGACGGCGACGGAGGATGAGGAGAAGCCGTTTCAGCCGAACGTTCGACCGGCAAAAACCACCATGAGACTCCATGACATCATTCCATGACAGCCGAACCTCTGCCCCCCCCCCCCCCCCCCCCCCGCCCTCCATCCATCCCCTCTCCCACAGTACCCCTGCTCTTCCCGACTTCCATGCCCATTCCAAAGGAGCGCAATTTCAGGCCAAACAAACACGGCACGCTCGATATACTCCACGGACCACGGACGGAACGTTCTAATAATATAAACTCGAACCTATAAACCGCGCGCGGTGCTCTCGAGTCTATATAGCCGAGCAACGGCGACGACGACTGCCGGGGGTTTATTATACGGGGCCGCGTCGCGTCCGGCTCGATGTATAACTGTTCAAATAAACGCCGTGAAATCCGATCGTCGTTGCGCGATGTCAGAGCGGCGTCGCCGATTTGACGAATTATTATTCGTCGGGCCGAACAGAGTTTTCCATGTCGATTAAAATAATTTGTAGAAAATATATATCGAAGTCAGTACGGATGTGAGACGGAAATCTGTATATCGCCAAAGTATTTTTTAAGCCGCCGTATCCTCGACTTTTTCATTTCCACGGTGTTCGTTATCAGACGTTATGAGACGTCAAGCGCGCCGTTCACGGACCATTGTTAGGGCGTATTTGTATAGTCTAATTACTGTATATTATTTTAGTGGCGACGACTAATATCTACAATGTATCTGAGATATGCGAATAAGAATGATTCACACACACAAAACACGAACACTTTAATCCATATTTTTTAAATGTTGAACACGTTGAACTCGCGCGAGCTTCGCTATTGTGTACTTAGATATTTATTTAGCTAGCGAGGATCGAGTCGAGTATTTTATCGAATTTTTTTTTTTTCGTTTTTTTTTTTTTTCACGACAAAAACGAGCACGAATCACACTATGTTACCCCTGCGTAGAGATAGGAATGAGAGAGGAAGGAAACAATAAAACGAGATTCGAGGTAATTTTTTTTCGCCTTTTTTTGTGTATTCTTTTTCCCTCAACGTTCCTACCGCCAGTGTCAAGAGTGGACCGTTTCCAGAGCTCGTTCGCGTTTCCGTCGCGGTGCAAACATAGACCTTATCGTGGTGGGGACCTTAGCGCGTGGGAATATCGCGCGAGCGCAGCTTCAACGCCACTTGAGATTAAAGGGTGGAGATGTGGATGGTGCATCGTCGTGTGACACCGAATCTCAGGCTGCTTCTCGCGACTGCTGATGTGACTCGACTAGACCGAGTGCAGTGAGAACAAAAAAATTGGTAAGACCAACCGAATGTGTACTGAGAAAAATCTATGGGATAACAATGCCGAAAAGTGAGTTTTGCTATATAAATGGGTCACTGGTACTATAACATATTCCCGGTTACATTAATAATCGTCGCAAGAACTATAACGATTCACAATAACTATATTATTTCGGTCACGAAATAATAGTTAAAATTGTACGACCAACCGAATGTGCGTTTGTGGATGGCGAAATAAATATTTGGTTAATTGGACCATTGGATTGGATTGGAATATTCGGTTTAACGAACCAACGTCTAGTTCAATCAAATTTTCTTTGATTCAAAATAACTATTATTATTTTTATCACGATAACCATTATTTCTATATTTATTATTAATAGATTTTGACCACAATAACTACTATTTCGTTCACGAAATAATAGTTATTTTGAATCAAAGAAAATTTGATTGAACTAGACGTTGGTTCGTTAAACCGAATATTCCAATCCAATCCAATGGTCCAATTAACCAAACATTTATTTCGCCATCCGCGAACGCACATTTGGTTGGTCGTACAATTTTTTTCTCACTGTGTGTATTCGGACATCCGAAGAAAATCTCGATGCGTTAACCAATGCGAGACTGGACCGAGTGTTACGGACGCCCGAAGAAAACCTCGTTGCGTTATGCGGCGCGAGACTCTCGGGAAACGAGCGTGACGTGTCAATTGCGCGCGACGCGCGGTTACACGCTCGGGAATTCGCTCGACGAGAGAGATGAAGCTCGAACTTTTGCGCCACCCCCGATGGGAAACCACGTACTACGATTCTCGAGATTGCGTCGAGTGAGGCTGAAGAAAAAAAAAAAAAAAGGTTTACGAGTGAGACTCGCGAGCCGACAATTGCGAAATTTCTTCGCTTCCGGCGCGAATTTAACAGTTTGATATCAAATCGCGCATCGCGCTTCTTCGGGGAACTATAAAGTCCGAACCGCGGCGAGATTGCCGCGAGATTTCCGGCTCCTTAACGACCGCATAAAACCGCTTGACCCTACGCCCTTCTTTTTTACCCGCATCTTAATTTCCTCGGACATCAATCGCGCACGATACGCGCGCGACATTCCGAGAATCCTGCGCGAGAAATCTCGCTCGCTCTTATCGCTCGCCCTCCGCGCGCGAGATTTTTAATTTCCTCGGATTCGATCGATATATACACCCAGAAAAAAGATTTGTTCAAAATGAATAAAAAAGTATACTTGGCAATTATTTCTTTAAATTAAAGAAATTTTTAGTCAACAAAAATTTAAATATATTTCAATTTAATAACGATGTTTCTTTCAAATGAAAAAAGAAATTTATTTGATACGCCTTTTAACAGTTATCTTTGAAAGAAAGGAAATATTATTTGCTTTAAATAACCGTTTGTTAGTTGCTAATAACCATTTACTTGACTGGGCTTTTCTAACAAATCCGTTATTTCAATCAAATAATTCATTTATTCACGGCAAAGAAATCGTTTGGTTGCGGCAAAGAAATGTTGGCTTCGACTGCCCCCTCGCTGTGGTAGACAGTACTATTGGCGGGACTTGGAGAGACCGCGTCGCGACAGTGTCGAGAGAGGAACGGACAGTGCAACGTGTCAGTGGTCGTGTCCTGCAGATCTAATATTGACATTTGTCGCACATGAGGGCGTTCGGGATTTGATTCATTAATTATCGCCGACCGGTGCGATTAAATCTCGAAGATCCTCAGGAGTTATTTCTACCAATTCATCACCGATGCCGATCTTGTTTCCTGCACCGCAGAAAAAATAAATTAACAGTGGGGACACCTCATCGGAGCTCGTGAACAATCTCGATCATACATATCATCATCTCGGTCATGCCGGCCGGCACCGAACGAGGTATTATCGAGATTGTTCACGAGCTTTGATGAGGTGTCCCCACTGTTAATTAATTTTTTCTGCGGTGCAGGAAACAAGATCGGCATCGGTGAATTGGTAGAAATAACTCCTGAGGATCTTCGAGATTTGATCCCACCGGTCGGCGATAATTAATGAATCGAATCCCGAACGCCCTCATGTGCGACAAATGTCATTATTAGATCTGCAGGACACGACAACAATGCATTTACGAAAGATTTTAAATAACCGTTTTGTAACTGTACCATATGCTTTATAAAAAAATTGTTTAAATAAATGTCTATTTCATCTACAGAAACCTCGTTTTTATATTTTTTTAAACCGTAACCACATATTTTCAAAAAAATGATTTTATTATAGATAATAAATAGTAGATTTAAAACAAAAGAATTATAATTTGAAAACAAATAAATTATAAGTTAAAAACAAACAAATAATTTCATGCAGTAAAGAAAAACATTTATTAAAACAAAACAATTTTTTTTAAGAAATAAATTTGTTTGAAATAAACAAAAGTCTATTAGGTTCATATATAAATAAACAAATTTATTTAAATTTAACATATTTTGTTCAATTTAAATAATTCTTTTTTCTGGGTGTATATTCCGTTAGTCGCGCGCACGTGGTTTCCGCTCGTTCGTCGACGTTTGCGCCGCATTCGCTCGTCACCCTTTTTCTCGCCGCGTGTGCCCCGCGTCAATATTTGACCGACCGGAGGACAGATCCGATAAATTTCGACAATTCCGGGCATTGAGAAGAACCGACGCGCGCGCGGAGAGGTGGCCCTAAAATTTCGTGTCTAGCGCCACGAGCAGCTGTGTCCTTTATTTTTACTGCCCTTGTCGTCGCACAATTTGTGGCAGCAAAAGGAGACATTTTTTTCAATTTGTGATAAAAATAAAAATGATCTTCCAAGGTTGCAACATTTTCCACTGTCAACGTAGTTTCTTTTTCGAACCCGCAGCGTTTTAAATCTTGATGCAGCAAAATAATATTTCTTTTTTCGCAGATAGAGTCGAAGAATTATTTCGAGTGCGTAGATTATTTCCAGTTCGACGCAACGCGACATCACCGATCAATCTAATCTCGCTCTATCTCTACGTACATTCTACCTTTTTTTTTTTTTTTTGTAAAAAGGGGGTCACCACGTGTGAAACTGTCGCGCACGAAATACCCATGCATAGAGGGTGAGGGGGGGGGGGGGGGGGGATTACCCGCAAAGTCACCGTAACGCACAGTCGAAGATCGACCCTCTCGGTCACTGTAAATAATAGCAATTCAAACACGAGCGCTGCGAGTTTATCGTCGCGTTACCATGGTAATTACGCCGCGACGCTCTTATCGCCGGAAGATAAACAGCTATTTACCCGATTATGTTTTTTTTTTTTTCTTTTTTTCGATAAATAGGCAAGCGCGAATTCCTCGATCGGCGAGGCGTCGGGCTCGTCCTCGGCTCCTCGCGATATAATCGCCACCAGACTCGTCCGGAGACGACGCGCGTCGTTTAATTAGCTCCAACTCTCCCATTCGCTATTTCTCCTTCTCTCTCTCAGGCGGACAGCCTCTTGAGAAATAATTAGCAAAGAATAAAAGAATTTCTCGGAATAAATGCGAGCAGCGTCTTTACGTTTTGGTCTTAAGTTTTCGTCTCGCAGCCTCGGTCACCGCGCGCGCGCGGCCCGAGGAGCGATCGTAGATACGTCCCCGTGACGCCGTCTGGCGAGCCACCGCAGCACGGACCACCGGCTCTCTATGCGTCTGCGCAGTCGCTCGTCGCTCGTTCGACTGGAGAAATAACGTTAAATTCGCGACCAATAAAATGCACAATATTATTGAAAAAGTGACTTTCCGACTAAAAAAAATCCTATTTTACCTCTAACGAAAACCAACACTAAATATTTTTATCGGTAAGTTATCGGTGGCTAAATATTTAATCGCCAGCACTGCGACGATAATAAAACCGATCAAGATTCACCGATCGCGTAGTATAATTTAAAACCCTCTCGGGTCCTCGAGTTGCGTGATATTCGAAATTCATTGTTCAACAAGTGGCGGAGCGACCGATGGATCTTCGCGACGTGGATCCTTCAATGCCGCGCGCGAGCAGAAGAAGGGAAAAGGCAAAAAAGGCAGCAGCAGCAGCAGAAGGAGAAGGAGGAGAAGGAGGAGAGGCAGATACGAGAGAAAACGAGACGGCAACGGGCGAGAGCGAGACCGAGGCCTTCTGCGCATTCTCAAGCCGGCTGTCGTCTCGCTCTCCGTCTCTCTCTCTCTCTCTCGTCTCGCTGCTCGCGCGGCGGACCGACCGAGAGATCGCTCGAGTGCGACTGACGGACGGATCGTAGCGTATTTATCGCGTCTTTCGCGTCGTATACACGACCAACGTAAACGCGCTAGGTACTCGCGCGGACAGCGACAACACCGTCGAACACGCTTGAAAATCAAATAATTCTTTTAACGCGCCAAGCTTGTCCATCGCAAAGCTACATCGAATTATCAACTTTTGCTATTTCTTTTTTATCCGAAAATAATTTGCGGCAGCTTTGTAAAAAATTATACAAATGACCAAAAATAATAATCGATACAAATTATCGACAGCGACAATTCCATCGAGCTCGGAACTCAAATAGTTCTTTTAACGCGCGGAGCTTTTCTTTTTTAAATGCTTTGAAAAAAAAATTACACAAATGACGAAAAATAATAAACGATACAAATTATCGAATAATTTGTTGCGCGTAATAAATTATGTCTCGTCGAGTCCGACACGACGTACTTTTCGAACACGCTGCTCCCCCCCCCCCCCCCCCCCCTCCCCCTCTCCCACCCGCCACTCGTAACACGATACAGTTGTTTCAGGCTTTTCTCAGTTTGCTCGTAAAAACGAGGCGATTTTTTTCGACGAGCCGCGCTGCTCTCGCTGCATTGAGAATCGTAGTTTGAAGTATAATTCGAGCCGAGGGTTTCGGAGTAAACGAGGTCCGTGGATTTCGAGGAGGGAGCTCGAAGGGTCTCGGCTGACTGCGAGGTTAGCGGCGACTTCTCGCTCTCTCTCTCTCTCTCCGAGACTTCGGAGCTTCTCAACCCCCGTTGCATCGTCGAATTGTACATTTTAACACACACAAAATA
This sequence comes from Itoplectis maculator, assembly GCA_964034905.1. Lineage (NCBI taxonomy): Eukaryota > Metazoa > Arthropoda > Insecta > Hymenoptera > Ichneumonidae > Itoplectis > Itoplectis maculator. Next base: position 1,114,914 of record OZ035863.1, read on the forward strand.
AACTCGCGCGTGTGCGCGTGAGAAAATGTAAAAAATGTCGCGCGATAACCGCGAGCTGCACCGAGACAATAAAGCTGCGGGGCTGCCCCCTTCGAGTCTCTCGCACACCGCCGGATAAGCAGCGATCGAGCTCGCGTCGACTGAGACTAATTGCAGCGCTGATTACGACGTCCTCGTGGCTATTGTTGCGACTCGCGCGTTGAATGTCGATCGATTTTTATTTTGTTTCGTCACACTCTTTTTTTTTTCAAAGCCTCAGTTAGCTACAAAATAATATAAAATATTGAAAAAATAATTTGTGTCGTCGAGAGAAGGGAAGATTTTTTTTTTTCGAATTTTCGTTATGGACAATTAATTCGAAGGAAAATTCGCGAGTCGTCCATTGACAAGTCGTGTTATCGCGTTGTGAATGAAAACGCGGAATTTTACGGATAGTAAATTGTGCGACGAGTGTTATCGCGCGTTTCCATTGTCTCGCGACGAGAGGGAAAGCGCAAGGACTGCGAGAGTCGAGGAGCAAGAAAAAAAATGAGGGATTGCGCGACCGCGGGGTCACGGAGCGAGAGAGAAAGAGGGAGAGAGAGTACAAATTACGCGTCCGCAGGGGGAGAGCGAGAATCTCGCGGGCCGAGGGCCGTAAAATCGACAGCTCGTAATAATAGAAGTTCGATAAGATAAAACCGGAGACTATAAGCGGGATCTCCGGTAAACTTTGAACTGCGCGCGTCGGAAAGGGCCCGCGAGTTCGTTCTAAGTTCTAAATTGATCGAGAGAATAGGGTACACCGAGAGAAAAAGTTTCCTTGATTCAAAGAAATAGGTGGATTGAATTTTTTTCTTTGATTTCAATGAAATATTTACTTGTTTTCAAGGAAATATTGTCATTGAATTCCAAAGAGATCATTTCATTGCCTTTAAAGAAATATTTCCTTGAGGAGTGTAATCGAAGAGACGTTTTAATTGATTCAAGGAAACGGTGTCTTTGATTTAAAGAAACGATTTCTTTGATGGCATCAGGTCCGCCACTTTAAGGAAAAAAATTCCTTAAAACAATGAACTTTGTTTCATTGCATTTCTGATCATTCAAAGAAAACATAATATTAAATCAAGTATATTATTTCCTTGATTTTAAAGAAATGTTTCTTAGGTTTGGATTTCAAGGAAATTTCTTTGAATCAAGGAAAGTTTTTCTCTCGGTGTAGAGTCGCCAGTAATCGAACATCAGTTGAGCAGAAGAATTTGTTTATTAACGGGTTTCTACACTGTTAAAAATCCGGTTATAAATTAAAAATCTAACGTTTATTTCCTTTATTTTTTTTTATTCAATTTACCGGATTCGTATTTTTTTTTCTTTTTCGTGAACTCTCAAAAAGCTGTTGTTCATTCACTGGTGACGGTTAATTTTATTGTTGCATTTCCCCTACTCAAAACCAACTCCAATATTCAATACAATAAAAAAAAAATGTTATTCAATTTACCGGATTCATAATTTTTTTAACGTTTTTTTTTTAAGTTTTACCACGTATTCGTTTCGAGAGTTGAGAGTGGGTGTTGCCCACCCGCGCAGCATCCACTCTCGCATCGTCGTCGTCGACGTCGTCGACGAAGCTGCGGCGCAGTGTGTGTGCGTAATCGCGCGAGAGCCGCGTCCGAGTATATAGCGCGTAGCGCGCTCGAGACCCTTAAAACCTCGATGCTTTTAAGCCGGGGAACTTTTTGCAAAGCGCACATGTGCTCGGTCAGCGCCGGAGATTCCTCGGCGATAGGCGCGACGAGCGCGCGGCCATTCGCGTCCGCGCGCCGCGAGACCAGAAGGGAGTAAATTAAACGCTGGTGCGCTGCGCGGCCGGACTCGCGCGGCCGGCAACTTGAGCGAATCGCGAGTGCGATGGCGCGGACATCCGCGCGCGCGCTCCTCGACCGTCCCGGAGCACCGGACGCCTCGAGAATGAGATGAGAAAAATTAATTTTTATTTTTCGTTTCGTGTGTTTCAATGAAAATATTTTTCATTTAAAAAACAAAAGTGTACAACGACATTTTATTTTTGAATTTTCAGTCACGAGTCCCACGTGAGTCACTCGACTCGAGCGCGCGCGACACTTTTTCCCAAAAAGCTCGAGCTTCGTAATAATTTTTAATTTAACGACGCACCGCTCGGGGCGCGTCGAGTGGCCTCGCCTCGGGAACGATTTACGAGTCCGGCAACACTCGAGATGTCTCTCCGGGTTTACGAGCGAGTCGCTAAATATTTTTCCCCCGCCGGAGTCGATCGTAAAAAATAATTTTTCTCCGATAACCCACGGGTTTTCTCGAAAAATATCGTCGCTTATATTCACTTACGGCAGGTCACGAGGGGGTTGCGGTTTATCGCTCGGGAAAATAACAACAAACCGCGCGCGGGAGGGTGTTAAATAAATTTGTCATCCGACGAGTTACGCGTTGACGAATATCTCGCTCTCTGGTCCGAAATATACTCGGAAATATTCGAGTGTGGCCGAGTCGGACAAAGGAAAAAATTCGAGGCCGTCGCTGGCGAACGCGAGGGTCAAGGGCCACGGGAAGGGGTGGGGGGAGGGGGGGGGGCGAGATTTTGGTTCGTGACCCAAGGACCTCGCGCTCGGCACGCTCCGAATCTCCGGCTCGGGCTTCGCCGCCCGCAGGCCGGACCCTTGTTTCGTCTAATAGGTCAAAATATTGTCGCGCACGCGCAGCTCGAGCGAAATTCGCGCGACACAAGTCGAGAAGCCAAAATTAGAGGTTTAAAAAAAAAAAATAGAGGTTTGAAAAGAGAAAGAAAAATAAAGAAAAAAAATATACAGCGAGTCCGCACCGCGTTTCTCGTTTCCCCGCGATAAATAATCTCGTTCTACCTGTCAAAATATTCGCGCCTGAGCTGTAAATTTCTCCGGGTCAAATGAGGCGTATCGCGGATGTTATTGAGTCACGAGACTTACCTGACGGTCCAGCGGGTCGAGGGCACCAGCAGCGGTAACGAGAGAACCGCACCACCCAAGCGCGTATATCACTCGCGCGACTCCAATTTGCCAATGGATTTTTTTTACGACGCGGTCGTGGGTCGTCGGCCGCGCGGGCGATCTAGGTGACGAATCTCGACTCGCCTAATCGACCTCGATGCGACTGACCGGGGACGGTCAGTCGCTTTTTACGGTCTCGCGGCTTTGGCTCTGTGATCTCGATAAATTCCACTAAATATATGCAAATGACGAATGTTTACAAAATTATGTACCTTAGATATGTAATTAATATATATTTAGTATATTATGTATATTCTATGTGTTACATTATAATTGCCATATTATTATACATAATACGGAAAGTCCAAAACCCAGCTAAAATAAAAAACTTTTTTAAATATAAAAAAATGAACAATTTTGTTTCCTGAACAATGATGGACTTTTGGCATTTTTTTTCTCACAAATGGGGAGAATCACCGTAGCTCGGATGCTACGGGCGGACCTCTCGCGCACGGATTGAGCAGCTCCCGCGTGCGCGCGCGAGCGCGCCAATTACACATCTAGAGCGAGAACGACGGGAAAGAGACGACGGCGGAGATATTTTTTGTCGGAATTTCCGGTAGTGATTTATCAACCGGGAAAGATGCTATCGCGTACGTGTCTCGGGTGCGCCGCTCTCGCGCTGCGGGGCTGTCGGCGGGAGCCGGCGAGAAAAGACGATGAAGAACTTGAGGAAGGAACGACCGAGGCGAGAGATGAGCGCGCGGTTGCCTGCCCCTCAGCTTCACTACGTTTCATCTCACGAGCTTCGTGCTTCGCGCTGACGATTCAACAGCGACCGAACATATTTTCCATCGCACTCGACCTTTGACGTAAATATCGTAGATATGTTTTTCAGGTCTTAGGCGCGCATCGCGAGAAACGGTGCGGATGACGAAGAGGAGGACGAAGATGAGGACGAAAGGCAGAACGAAGAGGACGAAGAGGACGAAGAGAACGAAGAGAACGACGAAGACGAAGAAGACGTAGAAGACGAAGACGAAAAAGATGCTGAAGAACAAGACAACTTGCATGTGCGCTCCACGCGCAACCGCAAGTCGTACACACAGCGCATATCACTCGCTCGCTCGCTCGCTCGCCCGCGGCCGCACTATCAAGTGTCAAACGCACCGAACGCGATGAAGAAACGGCTTTTGAGGGAACCCAGCAGCCGAAACGCTCTCGAAGAAACTGTAGATGGTATCCGTGACTTCTCGGCGCGCGCCCAGAGAACCTTCGACTTGGTCTCGCTCGCGCGGAACGATCCGGTGCGCGGACACTTGGAACCGTCTCGCCCGCGTCACTTCGTGACAGCTCGGAGAAAGCCTCGACCGAGCTGCCTGCGCGCCTCTTGTCCGGCCGCGCTGTTAACCCGCACGTCGCCGCGCGCGGAGACTACTCCGACGCTCGATCCTTCGATCCTATATGCATATCCTACACTGTTAAAAATTCGGTGTTAAAAACAACACCGAGTCGGTGTCTATATAGGTCCACACCAATCGCGGTGATAATGAGCGCTGTTAACTGAGTCTGAAATACCGACTTTCACCTCAAAAAGTCAGAAGTCCCGTTTTTCGCGAATTATCAACGGATCGAAGCGAAAATTGAAATACAGACGCCAGTAATGTGAATCTCGTTAATGAATTAGTCAGAACTTTGATATTCGAAAAAATAAATTACAGATCAATTACCCGGTAGAGAAATCTGTAATGAAAAAGTCAATTTTTTTCATCAATTTTTCGATAAAAACTGAAAAAAGCGACTAATATATTCACGAGATAATAAAAAATCACACATTATACTTGCATTCATGCCTTTAAAGCGAAAAGTACTATAATGTTTCGTCGGTAACACAGGAAAAATTTAACGAAACGGCTGGTGTTAATTGAACACCGTAAACAGTGTTAATATTAACACTGTACCCGAGTTAAAATTTAGACCCTCTGCAAAACCGAAATTTAGTAGTCCCGCAAGGTTCCTGACACTCCTCAAAACCTCAGAAAGTGGCAGATATTACCCAATTGGAGTAAACGGAGACTACTGCGGGGCTGACATTTTTTGCTTAAACCTCCGTGAACTTCCACTTAGGTTGTACAGAGTGAGGTGAGGTTCCTAGACTCTTATATGAACCTCCAAAAGTGGCATATTTTTCCCATTTTGATTCAACGAAGGGTATTAGAAGGGTTTAAATTTTAACTCGGGTAATAAGTAACACCAGGAAAAAGTCCACACCAGCAGCGTTTGACACCGTAGATTTTTAACAGTGTATCCGCGACGAGTCCCTTGCCTTTTCCTCGAGCGTTCGAAGCGTCTGAACATTAGATTCCTAATTTGTTTGTTCCTTAGCTGTCTTCCGCGATTATTCTTTCGCATCAGAAGATTATTTTCGACTAAAAGTGTAGGTTAGATTGGCCCGTTCATTTACCGGTGTTTTAGGATTTTTGGCTTTTCTTAGGTATTTATATTAATATACTGCGCGAAAAAATTCAAAGAAGACAAATTTTCGACGGGCATCTATATATACAAGCCGCGCGGTGGAAGTTGCCCTTGGCGGCGCGCGTACGACCCGCGTCCGGAGCGCGTGCTACGCGCCCCGGACGATGCAGCGGCTCGTCCGGCGCGCGCTTACGCGGACAGAGGCCTCTTTGTTCGGTCTATTTATTTATCTGTCAACAATTACACCGGGCCCGCGCGCGCGGGACGGGCAAGAAACTCGGCGAACCGACGGAAAAATATTGCCGGCCTGCCCGCGCGGCATTCGCTGATTAATTATTAATTGGCCGGCTCGCGGTTCGGCCACGGTGGTCGCGTCATGCGTCTTGTGTACGCATACAGATAAATATATATATATATATATATATATATATAGTTCACCGTATTCTCTATAACTAGGTGTGTTTTATTTTATTTTATTTTTTACATTATATTTCTGACACATTTTTTTTTTTTCGTCGTTCCGCATCTTTTGTTGAATCCGGCAGCAGCAACCGTCGATGGCGAACAAAATCAGCTTTCACAATGATCTCAGAATCAAATCCATCTGTCAAATCATTGTGAAAACCAGTTTCGTCTAAATGTCGAAAACGTCCTGGCGAAAGGCGACGCGAATTTTCTGCAACAAAAAGATTCAAACATTATAATTTCGATGGATGAAGAATATACGCAGAAAAAAAAATCTTGCGCGGATTTCAGGACCAAAACTGACAGCGGCGCGTGTGTCACATTTCCGGAAAGTCGCCGCCTAAAATAACACTACGCGCGTGCGCCGGATTATGCAAATCACCGATTTTCCGAACGAGCCGGGATCTTTCTTGTAAAAATACCGGGGAAAAAACGACTGTCGACCACGTGCGCTCGATGTATAAACGACGACGCCGCTCTCACGATGATAAATAACGATGATTGTTTATCGAGCCTTTTTATGGCATAATATTCGGCAACGTTAACGAGACCGCGGCGAGGCGGCTCGTAATGTTATTTTGCACGTGCGTTATCACGAGAACCGCGGAGATACGAACCGATGGCGAGGCTCGAGCTCGACGTGGGGCCCCCTCCCCCCTCCGCGCGATAAAGATACGGGAGTGACTTGTGACCCCGCGCGGCGATTCGACCGTTTCCTTCCATAAAACTCGCCGCCGAGGGACGACCGAAGTCAGCCGATCTCACGTCGAGCTTCCGGAGTCTCCGGACCGAATCTCCCATGAGCAACCGAGCGTTCGACGCCCGGACCGCCGAATGACAGTCACTGCCGATCTCTGCTCTCGTCTCTCCGAGAGAGCCGCGAGCCTCCGAACGCGATACCAATATCGTTTGCGCGCACCGATTCCCGGAATCGAGACGCGCGAGATGTCCAATTAACGAGTTCTTATCGACCCGATCGTTAAAATTAATCACCGAATTGATATAGAATTTCGCATATCGCGCTCGTCGCGATTACAGAAACGATTTATCGGCCCGTTTCTCGGTTCGCCACCGTTCGGTCGGATCGTTAAATTTTTAATACGAATTTTATGGATCGGCCGGGACTTCCCCGCTGATAATCGCGACGAACGCTGATTAACGATCCACACGCCGGGTAGGTAATATAGAAAACTGCGCCAGAAGTGTTACCGACGGTAGCGCCGAGTCGTAGAAATCTGCACTATCGACCTCGGATAATGTTTCGACGTGTTTTCATTTATCGGTAAATTATCGAGCGTTGTCGGTAACTTATTGACAGTGTTTCTCGCTGTCGGTAAGGAAGGTCGCGATGCTAAAATAGTTACCGAACGGAAAACATGTGTTCTCAAAGAAGCGGAATGCGATGCGCGCTGCTCCGTCTCGGACACTTCAATGCCCGCAATTGCGAGCCGGACAATTATGACGATTACGCGACTTACATAAAGCATCGCGACGCGAAGTGTGCGTAAGAAGTTACGGAATGTTTTCTCAGGCTCGTATTAAAGCCGCGACTCGCGTCTCGCTGCCGATTCAAAAGGTGCCTAAAACTTTTTGTACAACGGCGACTTTTCAATGTTGACTCTGACATTACGAAGATGCGAGCGACAAACATTCGCGCTAGCGAAGATTTTTTTTTGTTTGTTTTTCTTCACCGAGCAGAATAAACATCGCAGTTGATTCTTTGCCGAGGCGACACGACTTAAAAAAATTCACAAAGTTTCTTTAAATGTTAATAAAAATGGTATACATTTTATAAATTATTTTCTTTTAATGGTTTGTCATTTACAAAATCCCGAAAAAAAACAACACATTTAAAAAACAGCCTTCACAATAGACGACCTCCTTATCTCAAAAGTCATTCGAAAAAAGGATCTCAAGAATCATTGGAAGTCCAAAGCGTAAATAAAAAATGATTATTAATTTTTCTCAATGGACAAATGGGTGTATTTGCAACCGATGTACAGGGAGATCGACCGAGCGGCGAGGAGCTGCCGGTCGTGCACGCGGCAACATCTTGTCGAGATCTTGCTCATGATCCATCGAGCAGGAGAGAGAGAGAGATTCGTTCATTTCGTACTCTAGGATAGAAAGAGAAACGGCGAGCGAACACAGTTGCGCAGATTCGCCGGAGCCATTGATAGAAGCGGCGAGCGGCGAGGTCAACTATTTGTACGCGTGACAGCTATACCTCTTCGCGGAATTCTTCGTCCGCGTCGTCGTCGTCGTCGTCGTCGTGGCCGAGTCACTGCGAACGAACGTCTGAATATGCGCAACCGGAGATGATAAATTCGCGATAGATGCGACGCGCGCGCGACTCGAGACGGGACAGAGCGAGAGCGATATAGTTCGTATAGTTTCGCTGATGAACATATAAGACGTACGTAAGATATATGCAAGATATACGTGTAATAGGTGAGGCGAGACGAGCGAGGACAGACTCGGTCGGTATTATAGGTAAAAGAGACAGCACGACCGCCGCACGCGGCGAGTCAGTCGAGAGGAACACACAGCGGGCCAGTCAGCTCTCTGGCTCCTCGGGTTAGTGAACCTCTGCCGCACACACGGAGAGCTCCTAGCTCTCGCATTAGCGGCTGGTCACACATTACGCGAACGCACACGACATCCGCGCTCGTTCGGCTCGTCGATCGGGTCTTCGGACTGAAACGCGTGGAACGATGCGATAAGAGAGACGCGAGGTTGGCCCATTTCTTTTAACGCGTCGGGAGTAACATTTATTATTTTATTTTTTGTATTTTCGTGAAGAATTAAATTTAAAAATCTTTTTTTTTATAATTAATTCGATCGGGTTTTAGGAATTAAACGAGTGTAACGAGCGAGAAGAGAAGATGCGAGGTTGGCTCATTCTTTCAACGCATCAGGAGTAACATTTATTTTATTTTTTTGTATTTTTGTGACGGAAGGAAAATCTCTAAATCTTTTTTTTTATAATTAATTTAATGTTATTTTTGGAGTAAGGAAAACGCAAATGAGCGAGAGAAGCAAAGCGACGGCTGCATCGTCGCTGGACGCACGTGACGCCGACGCCGCACCACCGGTTCCGTCATCGCAGCGTTATTCTTAGATCGTTTAATTGTTCTAATTGCGAGGATCGCGGCGCGGGAATAACTCATCCGAGTTATATTCGTCTCCGCGTTTGGGTCGCGAGAGCTATAAGCCCAAAGCGCCTCGTCGGGGCCCGTCCCGCTTCTTCTCTGGCGTCTCCGCCGTCGCCGCGTTTTGTCGCCGCGCGACTATTTTCGTCCCGCCCTCGCTCATTGTCGACGCCGGACTCCGGCGACGTAACGCGACACCCGCGACGACGCGGCTTCCGCGATGAAAGAGAATAAGCGACACGAAAAAAAAGAATCTCAATGAAATGTACATCTTTTTTAATTCCCAAAGATAAAACGCCATTTATCTACTTTCCTGTTGTGACTATTTAAATATATTTAATTCACAAAAAAAAAATAGCAATTCGTTGACTTTTTTGTTGTGACTGTTTAAGTACTGGTTGCAAAAATGAAATGAAACAAAGTTGAGGCGTAATTTTGATCAATTCTCGATTCTCACATAACTCAATTCCCACGGTCCAATCCTGGGATTCCGCGAGGACGTAGGACATCGCGAGTGCCGGCGATAACGGTGGATTTCGTCGAAGTACCAGCGGGGGAATTCCACCGAGGAATTTCTCGCTCTTTCTGTCTCTCTCTCTCTCTCTCCCTCTCTGTCTCTCATTCGCTTGTGTGTATGTGTGTGTCGCGAGTCGCGAAGGTGCATTATAAGGGGCTACCGTGCGAGTGGAAGTAAAACAACGAGCGAGCGAGCGAGCGAGCGAGAGAGAAGGAAAAAGAAAAAGAGGGAGCAAGCGCGCGCGCGCGTTCGGACGAACGTTAAACGAGTTTTCTGGTTGCGCGCCGCGTGTAACGCGCAACGAGGCGATTCTACAGCGTGGAAAGACGCGCGAGTGCGATTCTCGCGTTCCTCTTCCTCTTCCTCGTGCGCGCCCGGCGAACTTGTTCGCGACGCTCGTCGTCGTCGTCGTCGTCGTCGTCGTCGTCGTCGTCGATGTCGCGGGACGCGGAGTGAAACAGTGAGGGAGAGGAGGAAGCGGCGCCGGTCGCACGAAGAAGCGGAGACTAAGTAGGCGCACAAGTAAGCGCGGCCGCGATCGCATGAAGTGGAGGAAGAAGGAAGAGAGCAAGAGAATCATGAGAAGTGGAGGAGAACAGGAGGATCGTGAGAAGAAGAGGAAGAAGGAACGCGAGAAGTGGAGGAAAAAGGAGCGCGAGAAGTGGAGAAAGAAGGAGCGCGAGAAGTGGAGGAAGAAGGAGCGCGATGAAGGAACGCGTGAAGTGGAGGAAGAAGGAGAGCAGTAGGAGAAGCGCAGGAAGAGGAGGAAGAAGAAGGAGAACTGGAGGATCGCAAGATGAGGAAGGAGAAAGAACACGAGGAGAAGGAGGAGGAGGAGGAAGAAGGAGAAGGACGATACCTGGCGAGCAGCACCTATACAAGGATCTAAGCGGTCAGTGGGAACGGAATGCAGGCTACGAGCGAGACGGCCCGCGCGCGGTCTCCCCGCGCACGCGCGCGCTCTCGCGCCTGCGCACACATTGTACGTATAGGTATCCCGACCCCATGTATACCCACCGCGCGTTCCTACGGGCAATGTTGCCCGCTACGTTCCGAACGCCTCTTCCACTGCTGGAGACTCACGCGACACATCGCCCGTTTTACAAACGCAATTTTTCTTTTTTCAGATTTATTTTTTTCGTAAAAATCGCGATAGTACTGATAATAATATTAATGATAATAATAATTGCGACGACGAATCGACGCGAATTTACCGGTGCGCCGGCGACGCGTTTCCCGTTCGACGTGGCCGAAGCGCCGCCGCCGATAACGCGAAGAACCCGCCGCGCCGAGCGGTTTCACGTGTTTCAAGGCGAACCGACGAAGCGCGCGCGCCATTATAATATGATAATTCATCGATAATCCCGATGAATAATGGAGGAAGCGCGCGCGGCACGTCGGTATGCACTGTGTCATTGTCAATCGGCGAGCGGTTTAAATCCCTGGGAATCGTTTAATAATTCACGAGGACCGCGCGGATCTCCGCGCGGTCGGCGCCTTCGATCGACGTCGATTCGCAAAATCACAGAGAGCGAAGTCGCGACGAGAACAACGTCGCTGGTTTCCTCATTTCTGGTACACAATTTTTTTGTGTGTTTTTTTTTCCAACGCCAGCGACTCTGTCCGGTCGCGTGTTTATCGTGGCCAATGGCTGGTTTGTCGATTTTGCGCCTCGCTAAGCGGCCCACTCGACGCTGCCCACGAAGCCCACACTTTTTTTTTTCGACAGCCACTTGCCCACCTATTTGCCTCGTCGTTGTCATAAATATTATGAATCCGCTGTCGCTGAGCGACTGAGCCACGCGAAAGTTCCGACCGAATTCCTCGGCGATATAGTCGAAGCTTAAGGAACGACGCAAAATTCTTATTTTGGACAGAGACATTTTTATTCCACGCGGAAGGAAGGAAAATATAGTCACGTGCGGATAACGCGAAGGCGCCGGACGCGGAGCACGGCGCGGCGCGAGGCGCTCCGAGGCCTTGACACGCTTTCGACCGCCGCGCCGGGGCTTTTGTCTCGTTGCGAAACCACGCGCAGCGAGGCTCGTAACACGCGCCGGAAAAAAGTGTCGACGCTTCGCGGTCGCGCGTGGAGCTAATGATTTTGGCACGATCGAGGGTGATCCGCGAATTGATGGAATCTGGTTATTTTCACTACAATAATTCTGCCTCAGCTGTACAAACCTTAAATATATATTATTTTTTATAATTGTATGAATTGTGCCATTTTCACTATAATGTTACAGGCTTATTTATTTACTTTTGTGCTTTGTATAACTGTTTTTTTTTTTTTTTTTTTCGGTCATCAGAATTACTGTACATTTACTGCGTATTATTGTATTGCCTCTTCGGTATGTTCTGTGTATTTGCGTTGGCTCTCAAGGGACAATGTCCTAGAGCTTTATTCTTAATAAATAATAATAATAATTTTGCCTCAGATGCACAAAAATCCAATAGCAATAAAAATAAATAAAAATAATTAAAAAAATGATAGTAGTGTCTCATGGCGAGGATCGAATGGCGTTGTCATTCGGAGTTTCGGGAATAACTTGGAGGTTGGAGAACGGGGAAGACCCGACCGATAACCGCCGATGGCGATGTCCCCGCGCGCGGTTACCGCACGAGTCGTCGCCGCGGCGGGGTACACACACCTTGCCTCTTCTTGCACCGAGTATTTCACGTTCACGGGCATTCACGCTCGCGCCTGCCCGCGGGCTAAAACCGTGCGCGCGCGCCTCTATATACATCTGTATACATAAATGTATGTGCAGTACATACACATGTACGGACGTTCCACGCGAGACAGAGCGAGAGAGCGAGAGGACACCGAGAGTACGTACGGTCCGTGTACGTATACACGTCGCGCGGTTCACAGCCAGCGTGGGACCAGGGCAACTCAAAAAGTCGCACGACGCGGCGCGCGCGAGACCGCGGCAGCAGCGGTTCTCATTCGATCCTCGATCCGCCTCGAGTGAATCGCGCGGAGCGTCCGTCGCTTCCGTCGCGACGCTCGCAGCTCGCTTGTCCTCACCTTCCGAATTCTCGAAGGACGACGCGGCAAATTTTGTGAATAAAAAAAAAAACTTTATTTTTTTTTTTAAATAAAATTGTTGGGACGTGAGTTCAGGAGATTTTGACCGCAACGGCTCTCGATGCCCTCGGGCTTAGCGGTTTCTGTCCCAGGCGTTTGTCCCAGAAGGTGGGAAATGTGGAACAAGGTTTGCCAATTTAAAAAATACACACACACATTTTTTAAAAATAAAATAAAATTGTTGGGACGTAACTTCAGGAGACTTTTACCAACGGCTCTCGATATGCCCTCGGACTTAGCGTATAGTGTCTGTCCCAGGCGTTTGTCCCGGAGGGTGTGAAATGTAGAACGAGGGCAGATGTCGCGTTGCCGGAAGAAGAAGAAAGGAAACGCCGACACCGAGGAGGGAGAATCAGCCGGAAGAGGGAGACCGAGAATTCCGGACGAGTGAAGAGGGGAGGGGGGAGCGACGAGACATCTTTGCCGAATGCACAGCCGAATTTCGCTCCGGCTGCCTTCCGAGGTCTCGTGCCCAGCGTCGCGGGACATCTGCCGCCCCTCGCAAGGGTCCATCATCACACACGGCCCAACTTCCTATTATACCGTTTACCGTAGGATCAACCTGGTTTCGTACTTTCTTTTTTTATTTTCATCTTCTTCCTTTCTCTTCTTCTCTCGGCTATCGAGTATCGACTATTCCCGGGCCCTCATCGAGCTTCTCCCTTCGCCGCTCCCCCCCCCCCCCCCACCCTCCGCCTTGTGTCTCGCTTCCCGTTATATGCATTTCGCGTGGCGGCTGCAGCTGCCGCAGAGAACGATAGTTTGCTGCGGTCTCCTTCCGCGGCGCACCTGCCCCGCGGCGCTCGGTCGACCCAACGAGACGAGACCGGTGCCCCGAAATTTTCGCAAATGAAAAAATAAAATAAAATAAAATAAAATAAAATAGATAAATAAAAAACGACGTTTCGGTCGTCGGCTATTATTGACCCACAATCGGGAGACGAACCAGAATCCGAACGCGACCGAACCCGAAAATTCTGCAACTAAAAAAGAAAAAAAAAAAACACAACGTTTCGGTCGTCGACTATTTTTGACCCACAATCGTGAGACATCTTTACGCGAATAACTCGGGTCCAGACGGAAAAACCGTCGCGGAATTCAGTGAAACCGTCGAGCTGAACGTTTATACATATTCGCTCGCGTCGGTATATTGCCGGGTGACGCGCAGCGAGAACGAGAGAAAGGAAGAGGGAGGGAGAGAGGGAGCGATGGAGCGAGAGAGAAGGAGAGAGGAAGAAAGAAAAGAGAGACGAGCCCGATCTCCGCGGCCGCGCACTATTTCTGGCCGGGCCGTCGACCCGCAGACGCCTCCCAGACTATGTCGAGAGAAGAGCCCGAGAGAGGCGTCGCGGCTCGCGCCGTCAAAAGCCGTCGTCGCCGTTGTCGTCGTCGTCGCGGCTCGCGCGCACGTGTGGCGCGGCGTTACGTCCGCATACCGCAGACCCGGGAACTCGGCGAATCTGTCGAATTTACCGCAGTCGCTCGGCGACTCTTTTTTTTCCCCGCCGAAATAAAATAAAAGAAATTGAATGGCGCGTCCCGTTTTGTATTAAAAAATATATAAGAGAAACCTTTTGCTGGTTTATACAAATACGGATAAATCAAATTCATTATTTATTTTATTTTTTATAAATAAAGACTTATTATCTTCGCCTGTTTCTCTTTTTTATTTATATAAAATGTAAATCATGTATCTTGTATAAAAATATATTTTCAAAGGAGACAGAAATTAAGATATAAGAAATATTGAACTTTTTGTTGATAATTCATATAATACAATACGGATAAATAAAATTTGTATTTAGGTTCATAAATGAAGACGAATCTTTTTTATTTATATAAAATAATAAAAAATAAATGATTTATGCCGGATAAAATGTACTTTTCCAGGGGACAGAAATAAAGAAATACATTTATATATATGTATGTAGGCGCAGGCAAAAGCGGATATGTGCACACACACACACACACTGGGAATATAGCTCGTAGGTATACGAAAGGAAGCTGGCTTCCTTCCTAGTGCTGGCGATGTCACGCGCGGCGCGGAGCCACCGCCAACGTCGTTTATATAATCCATCCTGTGACGTCACGCTCGCTCAATCCATTCATTAGTACCGGGGCTGTGCGGTCGGTACAACGAGCGCGCGTCCGTGCGCACCGTACGCCCCGGGTCCGCGCACTCTCTGCACGTACGCGATAAGCGGCCCGCGCCGCGCGGCCGTCCGACTAAATTTGAGAGCGGCTGCACCGACTAAATTTCATATTCGACTGAATTTCGGTCGTATATATTTTTATCAATAATTTTATTCGATCTTTTACCAATAATTTCTACTCGATATATTTTGTATTTTTTTTTTTTTTTATTTGATTTCTACGTATGCCTTCTTCAGGCTTTTACGTTTTTTCCCCAACTCCCCTTCTTGTTCTCCACTCCCCTTCATCCCCTTCCATTTAATGAGTTCCCCCCAGAGTGTTACCCGCAGCCACTCTTTCCTAATGCACTACTGTATCGCATTTGCACTCCGGGCACAGGGAAACTGCGGAAAACCTGTGCCAATACAGGCGGCTATATTTTACTGACTTTTGCTGTATGAGAATACATCAGAAAGTCAGAAAAACTGCCTCCCGCTCAACAGTTAACGCGCAAATTGGTGCGTGGCTAAGCGGTCACCCATCCAAGTACTGACCGCGAGTCAAGCTGCTTAACTTGGGAGACCGCCGAAGCCACGCACCGACCGCGCGCCCACTGATGTCGGTGATATATTTTGTATTATATGTTTTGATTGCTTTCTTGCATGTTCTATTGTCAAACTAATTTTTACTTGATATATTTTATGTTATAATTTGTTTTTGCATATTTTATTTTCAAATATACGACTCGGCCCGACTTCGGAATGGGAACACGCGCTGCCCGCGTGAATTTAAAGAGCTCCGCCCGTGTACGACGACGACGACGACGACGACGTCGGCACAATCGCCGCGGCGGTGATAACGTTGAGATTCTTCGGTGCGGGCACAGAGAGCGCAGCGCGGCAGACTCGCCACTCGCGCGCGCGGACCGAGTCCGCGCACTCTGCTCGTTGACGAGCTGCCAAACAATTGTCGAGTCGACGTCCCCGACTGTTGCACAACTTGAGCGACTCGCCGCGGTCAACATTTTCCCCGCGCGAAAAAAAATGACGTAACGCCGTCGCTCTCCGTCACGCGATAAGAATTGTGACGCCTCCATTCAGCAGCAGTCGCGGCAGTGGTAACAGCAGAACCAAAAGGCGGCAGCTGTATTAGGAGTCACGATAGCCGAGTGCGAAAGAATTTTTCTTCTTCTCGAAACGAGAGACGAATCGATGTTCACTTTTCAATAAAATGTTTGTATTACTGATTTTTAATTACATTGGAGATTTTTTTTTTTTTTTTTTTTTTTTTCATTGGATGAATCGATTTTTCATTGAATTAGGTTGACGCACGTTTTCTCGCATTGCCTGTAGCATCGAGTGACGTCACCGCAGTTTATCTGCGAATGTCGCTCGCGAGAACTGGCGACAAGTCCGGTGGACCGTTCGGCGAGCTTATTGTCATTCTTCGGTCTCTCGGTCGCCGCTGCATAACTCAAGCTGAGCCATTTGATTTCGCAAAACAAAAAGATTAAATCTCGCGCGAGATGCGTGTCGAACTCGATGCATATTTTGTTTCGGTACGTATTTCTGCAATTATTTCAATTCAATTCATTCCATAATTTCTTCAATAATAAAGAAATAGGTCCTTCGAATATTTGTTTCAATTATATTACATTCTTCAATTATTCCAAATAGCTACACTGTTAAAAATATTTCGCATAAGCTTCTATTTCTAGTAAAGGAAGCCTGTTTACATAAACTACTATATTAAATTTGACGCGTAAATGAAATGCAAAATTACAGTATTTTCTACAAAAACCCCAAAAAATTGGGAATTCAATATAAACGATAGGAATCTGAATATAAAAATGTTAAACTTTACGACAGACGCGTATGAAATTTAGTATATCAGCTGATGAATAAAATGTTCAGAAAAGTAAATTCAAGAACATTTTTAACAGTGTATATAATAAAAATCGCAAAGGATTCGTAAAGAAAAAAAACGGCACCATTGCATCGAACTCGTGCGCGCGTTGCACGTGTCGAAGCCTCAGCCTCAAAGCTTGAGCGACTCGGGCGAGTCGCTCGTACTTGTGTATCGCGCGCGCGCGCGCGCGCGATGCTCTGCTCCGCGCGCGTATTACGTGTGTTTACGCAACAGGTCAGTCGCGTGCGCTCGCGCGTCGTCCCCGTCGCGGGCGCAGCTGGCCGCGCTCTGACGCAAACCGATTGTGTCGCCCGGCTCTCTGGCTGACGGCTGCACCGTGTGCGCCTCTCGCGCGCGAGATATCGAAAGGGGCAGCCGATAAGAGAGCGCGAGTGGCGCCAGGCGCGTCTTCAGTGAGAAACGAAGCCGCCGTCCCGATCCTTTGAGGACGCATCGCGTATCCATTGAAACGAATGAGGCCAACGAACGCGAGACTCGAGGACGCGCCGCGCACGCGGCTCGAGGCGGCTCTAAACCGTCTCGGGCTCATCCGGCCGCCGCTCTCGCCATTGGCGGACGCGGCCGGAGAAACGAGGCGAGAACGAGCGAGTTGCCCGCCGCGCGCGTTCCGCTCCTACGCGTCGAGCCCTGCGAGCGGGACATTATTATTTTATAACGAGAATTCAATTTTGTTTTTTTTTTTATTTTTTTTTTTTATTGATTCAATACGTAAAGAAAATTAGAAAAAAATAGCGCAATAGAAAAAATTGAGGAGTCGACTGGAAATAGGACTGGATCCTGATCTCAACGCAGGGAGAATGAGTGGACCAATCATTTCCGAGTGGACCATTTCTGCGCGAAAAATCATGCGCGAGCGGGACATGCGAGCAGATCCGAGCTATTGACTTTTTTTTTAATAGTCTCCGAAAGCAGTCTGGTTACCAAAAATCACTATACATTATAAATAATTTGTTTTATAATTATGTTATAATGAAATCATAATTAAAAACAATTTGTACTGTAAAGTATATCTCAATTCTGGTGAAAATGTGCAAAACTCGTGAGTCGGAGTGACGATGATGACGTCACGACCGGAAGGAAAACGCTACAGCAGCCGGGATGCACACGCGCGGCCTCGCGGGCTCGCCGGACGCGCGCGCGCGCGCCTCTACGCGCGTGACCCACTTGCCAGACTTGGGTAAAAAAAAAAGTAAATGAAGAGGAAGACGACGCGACTGAAGGAAAGTAGTGTGGGTCGAGGAGGCCTCGAGCCATCCCCATTGAGACGACCGAAACGGGATTTTTTTCTTTTTTTTTCTTCTTCAATATTCGCGAGATGACGTCGGATTGCCAAAATCGACTCTGACTTCTCTGGTATATATACATTTTTTTAATTTATTTGGAAATAAATTAAAAAAATTCAAGGTGTCAATGCCTGAAAGGGAAGGGGCGGGGGAAATTGTGTGCGGGGGAGACGAGACGAGACGAGACGAGAAGCGCAGCGGAAACCATTTGTGGTGCGCGGAATACGCGCAGCAGCGTCGAGGAGACGCCGCGAGACGGCTCGTGGGAAAAACGTACACGGAGTATACGAGCGGAATGCCACGAGATTCCTGCGCCGCGCGCGCGGTTCATTCACGAGGAAGGCTGAATGGAACGACGCGCTCTCGGGGAGAGTGAGAAACGCGCGTCGGGCGCGCTCTCGCGCACCCAAAGACCCAGACCGATTGTTTTTCAGTCCGCGAGCACAATGTACAAAAAAATAAAGGCTCCGTGATCTCGTATTACACGAAAAAAAAATATATATATATTTCAATTTACTTTATTTTGGATTTATAAAAAAAAAAGATTTCGGTACATTATTTTTCTCCGGCGACGGAGCGTTATTGAAATTTCGCCGGCGCATGCGCAGCGCACGTATCTTTATGTACCTGCATACGTAACGCACCTTGGTGTATATTCCGAGTACCCTCACCGCGAGGGGCGATACCGCGCGGGACAGCAAAAAAAAAAGAAGAAGACCCTGAGTGACGGGCCATTGTGCGCGCAAAGACGATAAAAAAAAAGCTCGAAAATGCTCGTTAAATTTCGTCGCGGCGCGCCGAAGGAATCTGGAGGCTCACATAATATATACCTGCGCGATATGTGTATACTGTTAAAAATATACGGTGACAAACGCTGCCGGTGTGGACTTTTTTTTTTAGTATTCTTCATTATAGTGGCAACAACTTTTCCGGTGTATAATTGATTTTTTAAATGCGAATTTACTTTTTTTTTTTCAGAGTGTCAAAGACATTTGCGACGCAGGTTGAGAGTCGCAGCGCAGCGTTCGGCTCGAAGAAGTTCCCACCGCTTCGCGCGTCCTCTGTATATCGCTCTGTATATCGTTGGCCAACCGGCACGAGGCTAGATACGTCATAGTCGTAGCCGTATTCGAAGTCGAAGTCGAAGTCGTCGTCGCGGCCGTCGACGACGAACAGCGGACTCCCGGGATTGGCCGATGGTTCGAACCAATCGCTATCGATCGTAGAGGAAGCGGCGCCCGCTTCTTCGTTGCGAGATTCCGACCATTTTTTTTTTTTTTTTTTTTCGAATCAATGATTTTTTTTAGCGGTTCTGAAAAAAATACAGGGACTCTCGGTGAGTGTGGAATTTTCGACTCTTCGCAGTCGCGAGGTCGAGGAAAGTGGAGAGAAGAAGTGTGCAAAAAAAAATGTCGGCAGACCGGAACGGTGGGAGCGATCGAGAGAGATCGCGCCGCCGAGGACGCGGCGATGGCTGGTTGGTGCGGGGCGAGAGGGGGGGGGGGGGGGCGGAGCACGAATTACGGGACGCAGTCAAAGTTGAACGAACCCACGCGCCCCGAACCGAACTCGCTAATTTTTTAAAGCTCTCGCGTTCCACTATACCACTTTACTTCGCGATCGCTGTATATACACGAGTCCCGCTCTAGGGTCACCGGGCTCTGCTAATACCGTAGCTATATACCTTGCATATTTGCGTTACGACGTAAGCCGCGGACACACGAACAAAACGAATTTTCGTGAGCTAAAAACAGTGACGAGAATCCAATTTTTTTAATTATTAGTTTATAACGAGAACTCAATTTTGTTTTTTTTTTAATTAAATTTTTTTTGTTGATTCAATACTTAAGGAAAATTAGAAAAAATAGCGCAATAGAAAAAATTGAGGAATCGACTGGAAATTGGGGTAGATCCTGATCTCAAGGCAGGTAATCCAGGCGGGACCCGGCTGAATCTGAATGGACCAATCATTTCCGAGTGGACCATTTCTGCGCGGAAAACCATGAGTGGATCGCGGATCGCGTACGCCGGACGATAGTCGTAGGCGCCGGTAGCTTTGCTAGGGGCAGCGACTCCGCGCGAAGCGGTGTCGCCGCTAGGCTACGTGGCGCTGCGCGAGTCACCCGCGTCCCCGGCTTTTAAACTTTAAAGAGACGGGCGAGGAGGCGCGCGCGCGCGGCGCGGCGAGCGCCGAGTCGCGTCCGCGCGCCTCCGATGCCGGCCCAGAGGTGCTCAAATTTTTCGTTTCCACGGCATCCTAATGACGTTGTTATCCCTAATTAAAACGCTTACGCATTACAGCCGTGCGCGAAGTCCCGGAACGTCGTCCCGGAGTCACGACGACTGTGGGAATCGAAATAACTACGAGTTAGTTGCGGCAATGATTTTTTTTCACCTTCGCGCCATAAGCGCGAGTGACAATGACTCCCACGCACGCAATAAAATCATAATTGCAATTTAGCGAATTGAGAGATACGCGTTAATTACATTTCTCGCGCATATTTGCATTTTTTTTTTTTTTTTGAGAAAAGAAATTCTTTATATTACATTGTGCGTAAAATGCCTCCACGCTCTAGTGGCATAATAGTTTCGTACACAATTTTATTTCACGAATGCAACAGGTGCCACAAAGTTTCACTTATAATGTATACCATCATTCTGCTCAGATTTTCTAAAAAAAAAAAAAAAAAAAAAATGGATTAATTAAAAATTCTCGGTACGTCGTTTCTTACCCGCGAATCTACTATAAGAAACGCTATAACACACGAGGCAAAGTTTTCCGCGAGCAAAAGTTTACGAGCAACACCTGTGCCTCAGCTGCCTTTGCGCTGGAATTGAAATAACCGTAGAGGCGTTTTACGCACCTCACTGTATGAGTTTGTGTGTGTGTGTGTGTGTGTGTGTGTGTTCTGCGTCCATGTCCCCGCGAAATGAACCTGTTGCACGAGCTAGTCGGGGTCTCGTGAGCGCGCGCGCGCGCGCTCTGAATTCCGTATCATCGTTTCGCCTTATTACCAGAACGGGCGCAGAATGTTACATAGTTGCGTTTCGCGTATATGGAAGCCGAGCGGCGAACTATTCGTGCGCTGTTCCGCGCGAGTGGAAGCCATAATCTCCCGGGAGATATGCACACACGTTTTCAGCCCGTCTGTCGGGAGCCACAAACAGGGTCTCTCCCTCTCCTTCTCCTTCTCTCTCGCTCTCTCGCTCTCTCAGTCTTTCGCTCTGTTCCTCTCTCGCTCTTTTGCTTTAGCTCGAAGCTAGTCGCGACCGACTAGCTTCGAGCAAGAGCGAGAGAGCGAGTCTGTGCGTTACAGCAGTTTCTACTGCGTCACACGAGCCCCGCACGCACGTACGAACTATACGCGAAGCCGCTGCTGCCGCGCTGTTCAGCACGCGCAAACAGCTGCTCTTTCCCCCCGCGGAGAGCAGCTCGAGCTTTGTGCGCGAATAGAGACACCGAATAGCCGCGTGCTCGCTCGAGCTTCATCGTTGCTCGTTCATTCGAATGTACTAATTCAAGGTTTTCCAGGCTTAGAATAAAAAAAGGAAAACAAAAATCTGTGTAAAAATAAAACGATAATTATTTTCCATCGCGTATTTCTACGAGTATGAGAAAAATCGCCAGAATTCCGGAATGTTTCTCAACTGCCCAAGAGTGTAGCAATTATTCCCATATATTTCTCTCCGTGTAAGTCGACTGCGGACACATTCCCGAGTAGAAAATCTGTAGCGTTCCATAAGGCCCTTGTCAGGGCATCGTCTGGGCCATATTAGCCAGATCAGGGCCTGAGCAGGGCATGATTTAGCCGGATGTAACGCTACATATTTTCTACTCGGGTTGGAGGTTAGGTTAGCTTAGCTTAGCTAAGTGCGGGTAGAGAGTGATAGGAGGGGAAATCTTGAGGGGAAAAAGGTAAAAACCCATCACTGGTGTACCTCGAAAAGTGTAATAATAAAAATTGAAATCCATGTACAAAAATGTAAAAAAATAAATAAAAAATGAAAAACAAGTCGTCTCGAGTTTCAGCGAATCGCTTTCTGGCGATTTTGTATATAAACCCCGCGGTTCTCGTGGCGCCGCTCGGATCCAGCGTTTCCCCGAGGATCGGGTTAATTAACGAAAATAGACGAAGCTCCAGAGCCGCGGCGCCTCGCCGAGAGTGGACTCTCCGTCTAGCTTACCGCCGGCTCTTTTCGCGGATTGGACAACGGCCAGTCGCGGCCGGAGCGGTTCGAGCCTCGAAACGCCGTGCGACAGCCGCGCGCGAATCGCTATTATAACGGTGATGTACAATTTCTCAATCTCGATTTTCCGAACACGGCGATGATAAGAGTTACACGCGGATTCGCGTTGCACGTGGCGATCGAGGCGACGCCGCATTTGGGGGGAGAACCGTCGTCGCGTGCGTCGAAGATTTTTTTTTTTTTTTTTTTATAAAAGACAAATACGCGTCTCGAGATAAGCGAGACTCGCTCCCAGAAAAATCTACAGTTTTCGCACCGGTTGTTAATTTTTTTTTTTTTTTTTTTTTCTGCGCGCGTTTTTATCGCAACGCGGATTTTACGGCCACGACGAGCAAACCGAACGTCAATTCCTGCGGCGGCGGCGAGAAATGTGGGTCGAGACGATTCGTCGAAAAAGCCGCGCCGCAGAGTCGCAGCCGCGAATTGTCTTCGGTTCTATATATGCGAGGTCCGCGCGAACTTTGAGAGCCACTGGCGACGATTCGCCCGAGGCGAACCGAAATAGATCGCGGAGCCCGACTTTTCGCCTCTTGCTCTCTCTCGAGAAACTTGCGTAACTCACGGGTAGAGCCGAAAAATGTTACCGTCGTTATCTGGTTTCGATCGAGCGCGTATATATAGTCGAGTCGAGCGTAAACTCGGGCGGGCCGAGTGACTGCGCGAACCTCGCGGGAAAATGATCGAACGAGCCGAGGTAAACGTAGCGTCGTCGATTCCCCGGTCTCCGAAATAATTACAACTGTTTCATTCGCACTTCCGGAAATCCCGGAGTCAAAGAGGAAAACCGCGTAAAAACAAATTCCGCGGGAGCATTTCGAAATTTATAATTATAATTATAGTATATTTTATAAATATTTTGAGATGAACATGTGATTGACATTATTTTGCCACCAGTGAGAAATTCCTTTGCGACCGGAAGCAGCGAAATGTTTCAGCGACAAATTATATCATTTGCACAGATTCGAAAAAAAAAAATAAAAATAAAATAAAACAAAAATAAATACAGTTCGTAGTACATTTTGGCGATGTGGACAGTCGACCTACCTGAGCGTGGTGACTCGGCGGCGTCGCGGAGTAAATACCAAGTTCTTCGAGCACCACAGCACAAGTGCCACACTCTCACTAAACTCGACCTGGCGCGCGCGCGGCTGCTCCGTTCGGTTCGGTTCGTTCGGTTCGCTCGGTCGTTCCGTGCCTCGCGCGAGCGTCGCGCGAAACATCCGCGTTCGTCCGGCGCGCGTGGCGATATCTTCGATGATGCGCGACGTCGGAATGTCGCGATACGCGTTACAATGTTGCCCCCGTCGATTATTACAGAGTCAAGTTGCACTTGTCCAAAAAAAAAAAAAAAAAAAAAAAAAAAAATTACTCGCGGTCTCGTGAAAAACTTTGGAGCTACGAAAGATGTACACTCGACGCGGGAGCTGACGATAATATAATTGCAGTTATTATTAAATATTAAGAAAAGAATAAAAACAGAAAAAATAAATGATAATGATTGATAATAAAAAGAGGATGTGGCGTAATTTAGCAGTGTCGACAAGCGCGCGATGTGCCGCGCACTGTCAGTGGGAACACGGCGGCTACGAGAAAAGCAGCGGGCGCGCGAGCGGCACAGTCAGCCGGGACGTTTGGTGGACGGTTCGCTGGCGAGCGAGGACTGAATAGGCGAGCAGTGGCCTCGCGAGTCGCGCGGTCCCCCTTCCCCGTGGCACCTTCGCGACTTCGTGACAGGGAGCTCTGCTGCCGCCGCCGCCGCCGTCGCCGTCGCCGCCGCTCCGAGCCAGGCACCAGGAGTGGGGGAGACCCGCGCCCCGCCGCAGCCGCCGAGGCGCACCGAGGGAGGTGATCGCCGCGTGGATCCCGCGAACTCGCGGAATTTATCTCGAAAGGACGTGAAAAAAAAAAAAATTTAGTCACAAAAAATGTTCGGGAGATTTTTTTATTTATTTTTTTTCGAATCACGGTTCTTTTGCGAGGTCAACGGAATTTGTCGATTGTGGGTCTGTCCGGCCTGGCGAACGGTCAGGGTCGAACTTGGCTGTGGAGACTTAGAGTACGTGACGAGACCGAAAAGTTCGATGAATAATGCAGGACGAAGGGAGTCGTGGTATCGCGAAAAAAAAACAAAAAAAAAAAACAAAAATAAAATAGGCGGGGAACAATCAATGTCGTCGGGACACGCCTCGGGGGTCACATTCGCGCGGCGAGAACGCGATCGCGGTGTATATCGAGACCCGCGATCGGTCGCGCGCTTCTCGCGGACAATTTATGCCGCGCGCGGTATAAATTTTATCGCATCTTCGCGGAGACGCGCGCACGGATCGAGATGATCGGCGGACACGTCGACCGAGCAACGTGCAGACGATATTCTGATACATAACTACATAGATAATGGAGACGCGACGAAATGTGTGAGAACGTTTTTTTTTTTGTTGTTGTCTCAGACAGAGAGAACATTCTTCGATTTTTATGATTTTTTATTCCGCACGTCTTTGCGGAATAATTGTAATAATTTTTCTATTTTGCGGTATATTAAAAATCAAAACGTCCAATAAAATATATACAATTTACAGTAATATTAAATTATGGTATAGTAAAATTCCTGTATGGTATTTTGATTTTTAATATATACCACTCATTGAAAATAACTATACGTGTTGTGCATTTCATGTGCGGTTTGTGAAAAAAAAAAAAAAAAAAAAACTAGTATATTAAGTGATCAGAGATCTTTTGACGGTGTATAGTGGCCACAAACGGTGCGTCTACCCTAGGCGAGAAATTTGACGACGAAACGAGAGCCCGATACGATTCGGCGTGAGTCAACGCGCGAGCGAACCCAGGTTCGCGCATGCGGGGACACGACGACTGTGCGTGGCTCGCGGTGTTCTTTCATTTGCTGCCGCGCGTCTCGAAATATCGCAGACGAATAAAATCGCGCGCGGGCTGAGGCGTCGCGGGCGCCGCGCGCGCGCAAAGATAGAAAATAGAAATGGATATATCGAAATAGAGCGGAAGGCCGAGCGATAAATGCATATTTTAGAAATATATTTTTAGATGAATAAAAAATGTTTCGTTTTTTTTTTCACGGGTTCACGCGACGTGTTGAAGTCGCCTACTTAAAAAAAAGTAATAATAATAATGCTGGGCCACAATTTTGCAGACGCTACTCGAGCTAATTCATGGGTTTCATTTCAGGATACGACGTTGCTGGCGAAACGTGCGCGTGTATGTGTGTGTGTATATATATATATATATATATATATATGTAGGTACACCCCGAACGCGTTAGATAAGGCGCCTCGTATATCTGTCGCGGTCTCTCCCCAGGTGATAACGCCGAAACAGAGTTCAAGAGTTTACGAACAAACTCTTGAACTCAAAAGCCACATGTATCGTACAATGTTTCGTCCTAAAAAAAAATAAAAAAATGGATTTTGCGACCAAACTCAATGAAACGATCGCTCGGCCGGTTTATCGCAAATTTTGTTTTTGACCAAAAGTCGCGAGAGGCGAAATGTGTCAACCGAATCTTCTCGTCTTACGCCGTACGCAGTCGCGCGGTGAGTCACGATACGTGCGCAACCGCCGCGGCAGATAACTCGGTGAATATTTGGATCTTACGCTCTGGCCTCCGTCGACGTACGACGTATTACATCACCGCAGTACCCCGAGAGATAACGATAAACGTCGTCAACTCTATTTGCACAGTGAATTTTTGTGCCAGGGATATTTCTTGTCCTCGTCGATATAATCAGTCGTGCCGAAAATTCCGTCAATTCTCGTTGGAAACCATTTTTTCCTAAAAAAAATGTAAGTGACTCAAAAATAATTAAAAAAATTGAAAAAAAAGTGTATTTAATTCAGAAGCAGCAGTCCGAACAATCACTCCTACCGAAAATTCCGTAAATTCTCGTTGAAAACTACTTTTTCCAATAATGTAAGTGATTGAAAATTATTAGAAAAAATTGAAAGTAAAAAAATAGCGTGTATTTAATTTAGCAACAGCAGCAGCATAGCAGAAGCAGCAGCAGCTGCTGACTATAGATGCGGCGCGCGAGAGGCACCGACCAAGTTATACTTCCTCGAACGCGGCGCTTCCTGTCGGTCAAGTGTTGACCGCGCTCGTCTAATGCGGAAGCTCACGAGCGCCGCCGCGCCGAGGGACAATACTTCGGCCGAGCCCCGGGTCCGCGAGCACGGGGCCACTTCCTTCATCCGTTCTGGAACGAGTGCGCCGGGCCCGGTCGGCCGCGCGGCTACCGCCGAGTCTCTGGCTGGCTCGCCTCGTGTCAGCCGAGCGAGCGAGCGAGCGAGCGAGCGAGCAGCCAGCCAGTCAACGAGCCGCTAGGCCAGGCTCGGCCGTAATACTACCATACGTCTGTTACCACCACCATATCCACGTCCTCGACGTTACCTACGCGCCGCATAGAAGCCGCAGCCGCAGCAGCAGCAGCAGCCATGACCGGTAGTCGTTTCATTCATAAAGTCTCTCGCCGAGCGTTGTGCGGTGCTCCGCTCCGAAACGCGCAGGCGCGCGCGCGCTCGCGAGCGCACGAGCGCTAGATACAAATTAATCGGCCACCTGTAAAAATGTCGCCACGTTTTCACAAGTGGTTAATTTTTTTTCTCAGTCTTTGGAGAAATAAAAAAAAACTACTACGCGATTTTTGCGATTGAATAAAGATACAAATTAATCGGCCGCCTGTGAAAATTTCACCACTTCACAGTTTCACAGGTGGTTAATTTTTTTTTATAGGTGCTTGGAGGAAGGAAAAAATTAATATGCGAATTTTGCGATTGAATAAAGATGTTTTTTTTGTTGTCGCTATTTTTAGAATCGCGTCGAGGACGCGTTACGCACTGCGGAAGCCGAGACCGGTAGTTGCACGGTTTTCATTCATAAAGTCTCGCGAGCCTCTACGCTCGCACTCGAAAACGTACGCGAGGCACGCGAGCTGGATATAAATTAATCTACTACGATTGTTCCACTTAGAAATGTGATACTCGAACTGATTGTTAATTTTTAGCCTCGATTATAATTGGTACAAAAATTGTGTCATAAAAATTGGTAGGGAAAATGTTATTAAAAAAATATTCGGTTTTTTTTCGGAGTCGCGATTTTCTGATTAGAAATTTCGCACTTTGTGACACTCAGTTAATTTTTTGCCACAATAATGATTGATAGTAAAAACCACAAAAATTGTGTAGTAAGAATAGATAGAAAATAATTTACTATAAAAATATTTGAAGCACGATTATTTTTTCGAAGTCGCGATTTTCTGATTGGGAATTTCCACGAAAATCGAGGGGACAACGAGACTCATTGTCAGCCTGGCCGAATGACTGGCTGGCTGGTTGGCTCTCGATTCTATAGCGTCACTGTGGGATCTTGCGCTCCCTTGGTACGCGAGGAGGACGGTGACCCTTGGAGCTCTAGCCCTGGGCGGAACTCGTTCGCTTCCGGTGGCTGTTCCGCCACGGCTATTTCTGTATTCCTACACGCTCCACCAACACCGTCAGACCGGCCACTACCACCGACACAGACAACGACGGATGTGGAGCAGCTCTACGGGAGAATATAAACATCGCGACGCCGCAGCTCGTGGCCCTAGGACCAGATTGTCCCACTTTTTGCCCTTATCTATCGACCAAACAAATTCACACGCATCGGTTTTATAATACACAAAAACAAAAAATGCAAATTAATATCTCAAGCAGGCACAAAACAATTTTCTGCGAGATATTTTATCTTTGGGCAACTTGCGCAGTTCATTAGAAAATATGACAGATCGTTTACATTTTACAGTCGTGACTCGATATTGTTTTTATTTGAAATCTCATTCCCGGCTGATTCGAGGAAATGTGAAAGAGAGTCATAGTCCGAGAGGAAAAAGGCTCGCATGACGTCAGTCAGATGTGTCACCCCGTCGACGAACCTTCGACATTCCAGCGGATAATTCGCTCCAACGACTCAGCCTCTCTCCCCTCCCCTCTTTGCATCTACTCAAGAGTTTTTCCTCTCCCGTCGAGTCCGCGAACAAATTATCATTTTCATTCTCTACGCGCTGAACAGTTTTTTTTTCCCCCTTTTTTAAAAGGAAATACCGTGACAAATGATTTGCGTTTCCTCGCAATGCGAAATTGTGAAATCTCGTCGGGTGAATTACGAGGAAAAAAAAAAAAAAGAAAACCTTGGAACGCCGGAGAGTAGTTCTACTCGCGAGCAGCGAAAATGGGCACGCGAGGCGCTGACCACTTCGGCCCGAGAAATTGTCGACTGTCGGCGTGGATTATGCAAGCGCGCAGCGAGTGTCTCGGGGTCTCCGACGCGCGAGCCGAAGGAAGCGAAGTGCGCGCGTGGTCGGCAGGAAACGGGCGGAAGCGGACGGACGAGGAGCCGCGAGGAAACGGACGCGATGCGAGAGGGCAACGTCCAAGCGAGTTGATCACCGCTGGCCGAACGGAACGGAGCGACGAACGCATCTGCTCGGGCTGAGGACTTGTCCGAGGCCTGAGGAACCCGTCAGTGCGCAGCTCCGTTCGCTCTTTCTCCCTCTTTCTCTATAGATTATTTATCTGTCTCTCTCGCTCGACACGAATCCTACCTTAAAAAGTACTTGCCACATCGAAAATTGAATATAGAAATCTGAAGTCGCTATAAGGGCCAATTACGAGCGCTCCTGGGACAACCAAGCGATCTGATTGGTCGGCAGCGATATATAAAATCGATTTCGGAATGTTCAAAATTAACAGTTTACGGTACGCGTCGTCGATTCAGGTTCAACGGTTCTCGAGAGATTCGCGCACTGGGAATTATTATCACTATTATTATTATTATTGTTCTTATTATTATTATTATTATTATTATTATTACTATTATTAATACTATATAGTTAATGGCAAATTAATATAGCGAGACGTGTTGAGGAAAAATTCACTTAACCGACGATACGAGAATTTATTCTCGTCCAATTGTTCAGACGACCGACGACGTCGTCGTCGCCGTCGCCGTCGTCGTCGTATCAGCGGAGCGCGTCGCAGCCGCGGGGCCGCGATTACACCGGAGGCCCCCTCGTGCGTTCCACGACCGAGCACGTGACCGCGCCAACACCGAGCGCATCGAGAGACTGACCGACCCGAGTCGTACTTGCACTCCACGCAGTCGTCCTCGGTTCTGACTCTTGTGGAATTTCGACGGACCTCTCGCGCGCCCCACTTCATCCCTCCGACCTGCGAGTCGAACGCGTCCGGACGTCGCTTGGCGATGATTTTTCGGCGACTCGGAATGTACATTTTTGTTCGGCGATTTTGTATCAATTTTTTACATCTAGATAAAATGTTTTTTTTTGTAACTGAAGATTTTCCGTAGCTCTTAATTTTTATTACATTTTTGCAGATAGTTAAGTCGCGCTTGAATCCATTGGTTGTATTTCTCCGCGCTGTTCTAGGTCGTATTTTCCCATCCTCTGGCCTTTTCGACGCTCCGAGGTGCGATGGAATGCTGCACCTCGGTCGGCTCCGTGAGTCCCCTCTCCACGTTTCTCCGTTCCTCCTACTACTCTCTCGTTCTCTCTGTTACTCCAGCTACGACCCGCTCACAGCTCTTCGTCCGTCCTTTGTCCACTGCAACGCCGGAAAAGCCATCGTGTCGTTTCTTCTCTCTCTCTCTCGCTTTATCGCTCACCCTCTCTGTCTCTCGGTCTCGCGCTCTCTCTCTCGCTCCCTCGATCACGTTCTGCTCCATTCATGCTCGGCTCGGCGCACTTGTCGCTTATGCAACGCGGCCCTGGAGAGCGACCGAGAATGCCAAGGGATGCAGTCGAGCGAGCGAGCGCGCGGCGCTGCTTTATACACCGTCTCTCTCCCCCCCTTGGAAATTCCTCGTCGCGTAATATCGCGCGAGCAGCTCGAGCAGCGGTTTCCAATACACTCGCGATCGCCGTGGGAGCGGTTCGAACGATTGTGGATTTTAATATTCATGCCACGAATAATCCTAGGTATTTATTCGACTATATGGTAATATCGCCCGAATTCAGGACCGCGCGACACCCGTCGCGTCATTTTCCCGGCTAATTGCCACTTTCGTGAAATTCCTACAACCGAAAGTCCGAGAGGTGCAGAATCGTCGAGAATTAATCGATGATATTATTGATACTTTACCGACGAATCAATTTTATTGAATCAAGTAGTATAATTTATTAATTGAATTAAAACTTCTGTCATTTCTGTCATCCGAATGGCCGGTGAAACATTTCGCTCGTACACTGGTTTAATATAAACCGTAGATGTTCAACATCGTTCGACCGTTCTGCGAGCAGAATCGTCGAAGTAAAAAATAAAGAAACGCGTTCACAATTTTTCTAGGCACGGCGGAGCGAAAATCCGGACGCGAATAGTCTATCGAGATGCTCGATAAATCGGCGCGGTATGAAAATACAAATTCTGTACAGGAATTATCCTAACGACCTCGAGTGAGAGGCACTTAGAAATATTGAAAAAAATCAGCGAGGGAATCTTGTCGCCGTGTTTAAATGGAAGATCGAGCGGCTGTACAATTATCCTGAAAATTTCGTCGAGCTCGCAAAAAAGAAATGAGTCGACCGAAACAAATGTGAGTTAATCCTGCTTAGCAATTCCGATTAAAACATATAGAAACCGATCAAATGGACAAAATTCCGATTGAAGAATAATCGGTTCTGATAGGATTCAATTGGATTTTTGTCCGTTTCGTTGGTTTTAATCGGATCGATTAACGACGAAGCCGATTTTTCCCAAAAATAACGACTCTACCGATCTACTCGACTCTGGATGAATCTATAAAAAATACTCATTCGCAGATTCCAGTCGAATTTGGACAACGACGAGTTTTCTTTTTCCTTCCTCTTGTTTCCCTTTTGTGGGTTCTTCCTTCCAAATTGTTGCAGCGCTGTGGCCAGTGCAACGATTATCCCAGTCCAACGTCGAGGGACATCATGATGAGAAAGCCGACCATGGCGCCCCAGCTGGCGAGTTTGCCGTTGCCGCTGTAAATTAAATCGGAACGTTTCAATTTTTTGGCGCACAACGAATGGTCGTTGATCGATTGTCTAAGAGGACAAGGCGAGTGCGAAGCAGAGGATTGTCGGGTTTCTCGGGGCGCCTCGAGGAGCCGGGCGGCTCGCCGGGTGCGGACGCCCGGGCGTCGAGGAGAGAAAGAAGCCGGGCCCCGGGAAAATAAGAATGAGAATAAGAAGAGGCGAGGAAGAAGAGGAGGAGAAAGAAAGGACGCGGGGAGCTGGTTCGGTCGGTTACGTCGTATGTGAAATACAACAACGGCGGCCAATTATAATGACAATGCGCCTCTGCGAGCTGGAAACCACCGCGCGCGAGAGGCCCTGGGAAAGAAATTCGCCGCGTTCGTTTGCCCCAGCTATATATGCGACTTAGCCAGATACAGCGGACTGATGCTGACGTCACGCCGCGGCATTATTTAACGAGATCGGTTAAAATCACACAGGAAAATGACCTCGCGCTTCCGTCAGACGTTTCCTGTTGCATGATTCTCGTTTCTACGAACCGCAGCTTGGTTCTTATTTTCATTTTTCGCGGAGTCTCAATGTCCGAAGTTCACTGAAAATGCTCATGTCTTTGTGTTATTTGCGGGAAAAAAAAGTTGATTTCGTAAAGTTTAAAAACCGGACAATTCAATTCAATTTGTCACAGATTTTATAAAACGAATCCTCAAAAATCGAAAATTTTGCCTTTGCGAAAAAGAAAAGTATGCTTTTCTAAAGTTCTAAACCCTATCCGTTGGCAAATTCCCCACTGATTAAAAAAAGCCCGAAAAATAAAAAATTCTACGAGAGGAACGCGACTTACTTTTTTTTGTTAAAAAAAAAAAATACCTCTGGTTAGCCTCTGGAATGATGTCGTCAACGACGACGTAGATCATGGCGCCGGCGGCGAATGCGAGGGCGTACGGCAGCATCGGCGAGGCGAGGGTGACACCGGCGGCACCGAGGACTCCGGCGATGGGCTCGACCATGCCCGAGAGTTGGCCGTACCAGAAGCTCTTCAGGGTGCTGAAGCCCGCGGCCTGAAGCGGCAGCGAGACCGCCAGGCCCTCCGGAAAGTTTTGAATTCCAATACCGATGGCCAAGTTTCTGCAACAGACGGCGGTCGACGACGCGTTAGAGTTTCCGTTAAAACTACATATAACTAACTAACGTTGCCGGAGTTGAGTGCAACCGAATGAACACGGCGAACCGAGTGCCAACTGCAGGTTCGCGGTGCGTCGGGATTGACGTACCGCCCAGGCAACGGGAAAAAAAAACAATTCCGCAACTGTCAATACGACAAATATTTAAATATATTCGCTCAGCATCCTCCAACTATTTTTTCTGCATGAAAACACTCATAATCGCAGATAAAAAAAAAGTTGTAAAATCGATATTGTCGACATGTCCGGAATTTTCGCTATAACTCTGAAAAAATAAATAAATAAAATAAAAAATACGATGAATATATAAATATATTCACTCTGCATCCTCCACCTATTTTTTTTCTGCAAGAAAAACACTCATAATCGCAGATAAAATGAAAATTGAAAAATCGATATATCCGGAATTTCCGCTCCAACTCAGAAAAATTCCGCAGCATCGACAGGTGGCCGCGCAGCTCGCACAGTGGGACGGAAAGAATCGGCATAGCTGTTAGCATAGCAACACCGAGGCCGATCGCGCCGGTCTCGTTGCTGGTCCGCGAGAAAGAAAACGCGAGCGCAAGCGCGCTGCGCCGTCTCGATTAACGGCAAGAGCAGTTTACGGCTCGCGCGCGCGCGCGGGGAGAGCGAGCGACGATCGCGTCGGGACGGCCGGTGAATGAATGACCCGACAAGAGCGCATTCCGCCGGGATTGGGAGTAAAAAGAAACCGAGTCTACCGAACGAACGAGCGAGAGAAAATGAGAGAGAAACAAAAAACATTCTCTGTCGATTATGCCTCTTACACTGAATCCCACGACAATTAGAAAATTTAATCGATTTATTCAGTATCTGATTGGTCGTTGGGAAATCGGCAGCAGCTTGATGTTTAATATCGCGAAATTTGGCAGTTTGTCAGAAAAAAAAATCGTTTTTCGAGTTTTTCTCTTCGAATTTTCGATTTTTCGGGCAAAAACCGGTCATATTTGGAATCAGCGAGAAATTCCCCACCGGATACTGTTTCAAAACTTCGTTAAATCGAACTTTTTTTTTCGCCAAAAAAACTGCAAGGGCTTCAGGTTGGGGGGGGATTTCCAGTAATTATAATTAATTACGTAGAAGTGTTCAACAGTGCTCGCACGATTCTCTGTCCTCGTCTGTAGCCTCGAGTGCGCGACATTTTTCCGAGCCTTCGGGCCCGTCAACGTTTTACGACGAACAATAGCCGCGGAGTCCACGAGGGTCCGAGAGGGGGACAGCTGCTTCGCTGGGGCCCAACGCGAGTGCTCCCGGCCTCGTGAATGAATTATCCGAGCGTCAAAGAGCGTCGTCTCGTTTCGTCGTCGTCGTCGTCGCTGTCGCATCGACGACGCGCAACGGACTCGCTGTTGATGCAGGCCCAACGCAGCAGCAGCAGCGACGTCGCTGCTGCTGCTGCTGCTGCTGCTGCTGGCGTTTCTTCGAACGCGCCGCGACGACCGTCGACTCTCCGGGCGCGCATTCCTATCGGCTTCGCTAGCTCGCGCGGCACATAAGCGGATGTACAGTTAACCCCCGGCAGGCCAGTACGAAACTCTCGCGGGGCGAGACTGGCGAACATCCGCGGGGAGGTCAATCGGCTTCCCGGAATCGAACCTGCGTCTGGCGCTTTTTTCGTCCGCGCATCGACAGTGGCTCAAGGTTGCCGCGTCTTCCGTCCACCACGACCATTTTTTCTACCCCACAAATTGCTGTTTGAAACTCTTTTTTTCAGGTGATTAAAAAAAAATATATAGGAATAATGTCGCGTCTTCCATGCGCCTCGGCAATTTTTTTCCACCCTCAAATTGCTGGTTGTGACCCTTTTTCAGTTGATTAAAAAAAAAAAAAAAAAAAAAAAAAAAAAAAAAAGAGAAATAGGAAAAATGAGAAAGCAATTTGCAAATTCCTTTTTTCTTCCTCTGCGTCGGAGACACGACGTCTCCGAGGCGGAAGTGACCGGAGACTCGCGAAGAAAGGCGTCGAGCAGTCTGCGCGCGAGCACCCGAAAGTCGAGAGAGAGAGAGAGAGAGAGATCTCCGTCCGCCTTCGACGAGTTCGACGCACGAGCGCGCTTGGTACCCGTCACTTATAACAGTAAAATAATTAGTTTCTCGTTCGTCGTTCCCCTCCCTTGATTCTCTCCACGAGAATTACATACATCTATACACCTATCTACATTTATATATATGCCTATATCTATATCTATATGCACACAACGAAAGTTCAGCCAATTCAGCTGAGAATCTTCAAGCCTCAAATTCGAACAATCTCCAGAAAACATTTCAGGAGAATCCAGTGAGTCGCCACTTCGTCGGTCAGACGCTGAGGCTCACTCAGGCGACTTCGGATGGACCGTCGAGCCGAGGGAGAAGATGAGGTCCGCGCGCAATGAGGTTTCGTCGTGTGTACGTGGTCGGTGCCCGACGCTGTCTACCCGCCGCCAAGCGACATCGAAGGTGCTTGAGCGAGTGAAAGAGCAAACGATATAGCAAGAGAGCGAGAGGCTCGCTGCATACAGAGACCATAAGACAGGGTTGATCTTATGGGTTTCTCCGGTGGTATCCATGGCGTTAGGCCCGTGGTCGGTGGCCCCGAGACTCGGCAAAGAGCTCGCTGCTTGCTGCTGCTGCTGCTGCTGCTGCTGCTGCTGCTGAAGCTGCTGAAGTTGCTGCTGCTGCCGCACGGCGTTGGTGGAATGCGGGACGGGCAAATCGCGGTCGGCCCGCTTGCGCCTCGTTCCCATGCATTCCTTACCCCCTACCATAACCGTCAGAGCCCGCGTCTGTTCGCCCGCGCCTCTCGCCTCTCCTCGTCCACACGAGCCGAGAGCCGCGCGAGCTGCGCGCACCAACCTCCTCCTTCTCCTCCTCTTTCTTCTTCTTCTTCTTCTTCTTCTTCTTCGCTCTTTCTCTCTCTCTCTCCTCTTCCGTCCCGCGTCCCTCGCAGCATCAGCATCGTCGGCTCCTCTTCTCGGCTGGTTCTCTCCATCTTCGTCTGTCTCTCTCTCTCTCTGCGTCCTGGACTCTCCTCGCGCTCCGGCACCCGGTCCTGGATTCCCGATCGTTCGATCGATCGCTGAAACAACGAGTGCACACCCCGGCAGCCCTCCTGCCTCCCCCCTGCTTCGTCGTCGTCGACGACGACGACGTCGATGAACCAGGAGGGCCGAGGAATTTTCATCAGTTTTGTGGTACTAGTGATAAGACAAGAAGAGGCAAGACGACGAGGAATCGTTGCTTTGGAATTCACAGATCAGGCTCAACTTGGGTGACGATACAAACGAGTTGAGGCTGATTCCAGGTTGTCCAGTGCGGGCCTGGTCAGCAGCAACGACGATTCTTCCGCCAGAGTCGAGGAATTTTCATCAGTTTTGTGGTACTACTGATAAGTCAAGACGATGAGGAGTCGTTGCTTTGGAATTCACAGATCAGGCTCAACTTGGGTGACGATACAAACGAGTTGAGGCTGATTCCAGGTTGTCCAATGCGGACCTGGTCAGCGGTACCACCTAAATAGCACGCGTTACATGATGCGAGCGCGTGCGGCATGAAGGCAAAGTGAATCAATGCTGCTGCTGCTGGTGAATCGTGACTGGTGCGATAGTTCGCCGATGTGAGACGCGCTGCGGGAAAAGGTACACGGTGAGCGGCGTCTCCGGGGTCACCAGCCGACCTTGCCATCGCGGCGGAATGAAGCGGCATAGCAGCAACGAAAGGGGCGGCGACGACGACAACGACGACGATCGTCTCTCTCTCTCTCTCTCTCTCTCTCTTTGCTGCTGCTGCTGCTGCTACTTTTGCTGCGACTTTTGCAGCTGGTGCTGCTGTTGCTGTTGCTGCTGCTGCTGCTGCTGCTGCTGCTGCTGCTGCTGCTACTTTTGCTGCGACTTTTGCTGCTGGTGCTGCTGTTGCTGTTGCTGTAGCTGTTGCTGATGCTGCTGCTACTTTTGCTGCGACTTTCGCTGCTGGTGCTACTGTTGCTGTTGCTGTAGCTGTTGCTGATGCTGCTGCTTCTGCTGGTACTGCTGTTGCTGCTATTGCTGCTGTTGTTGTTGATGATGCTGCTGCTACAGCAGAAGAGGAATTGTCGTAAGCGCAGCAGCAGCAGCAGCCTGCCGCGTGAATTCCTTTCGTCGAGTGGTCAGCAGCAGCAGCAGCAGCAGCAGCAGCAGCAGCAGCAGCAGCAGCAGCGGCAGCAGCAGCGCCGCTCTGCATGGCGACTGCATGCGAACCGACCGAGACTTGACGCTCGGTACGACCGGGGAGGTCATCGACATTTGCCGCCGACCGGCGGCCTATCTAAAAATGGCGACGAGCTAGACAACCCGGTAGGCCGGGGCAACCCGGGATTACGTGGATCGTGTCGGCTCTCCGCGCGCGCGCCGCAGTCTCGCCGGAATCGACGTCTCTGTGCTCGCCGCGATGCTCCGATGCCAAATTCGACCGCGGAACAATCGATGAAGCACCGAGGATGGCGACGAAGACAGAGAGAGAGGTCAATTTATTCGATCTTGGGATCTAAAATCACCTAAATACCGTAGTTCAAGAAAAGAAAAAAGCTATACACAAAAAAGCGAGAGAGAGAGAATGAGATGTTATATTCGTAAAATAGGACCGAAGACACTGGGACTGACAAAGACAGCTGAATTGTTTTTTTTTTCAGTTTTCTCTTCATCGCTCAAAATCCTAAAGCTTTCGAGCCCTCGAAGAGAATCTGAAGTCTAGGGGCCAAACCAGGCACACTCGTTGAATCTACGGCTGCCATCGGGCAAACTTGAGATCAGTTCGAGAGCCAAAAGATCGTGGATCTGTTTTTCGGCACGACGAGAGAAGCGCGAGAAGCGCGAGCGAATGCCACGGGGACACAGTTTCGCAGCAGCAGCAGCATCAGCAGCAGAAGCAGCGGGACGTAAGCGACGAGCGCGGCCGCGAAACGCACGGGGGCCACTCGTGAGGTCGTTGTCAAGGGACGGATAACGGCGTCGTCGTCGAGAGAGTCGACGTTGCGGCTCCCGCTTCGTTCCGAGTATATGAGACACGCGCGACGCATGCGTAATGCCGCTACATTCCAGGCATCCTCTCGCTTGGCTACCGCCGAGCCGCCTCAGTCTCTGGCTCGCGAAATTGTATTATAGTTTCGATGCCTGAAAAATCGAAGTCACTTCTCGATTTTTCACTCTTCGCTCAGCGAGAAGAAAGACGCAAAGAAACAGAAAGAGTGAAAGAATAGAACGAGAAAGAAGAGAAGTAGAAGACAGAGAGAAACGGCAGAGGCCTCAGAATTCTCGATCGACAATATCGACGTCCCCAGTGCGGTCTGCGCGCGTATCGAGTTTTGTGGCTCGCAAACGCGGGGAGAGGAGAGAGAGAGTGAGCGAGAGAGCGAGAGAGCGGAGGATAAGGCAAGCGGGAAACAAGAGACGAGAAAAGTATACGAATGGAATGTCACTAGCGCTTAGAGAACGTCTCGAGGGTCCGGTTCTCAGAACTCTGCAGCGTCCGAAAGGCTCCCGTCTATGGCTTTGCTGGTGGTGAAGCTGCTGCTGCTGCTGCTGCTGCTGCTGAGGCTGCTGGTGCTGCTGAGGCTGCTGGTGCTGCTGAAGCTGAAGCTGCTGCTGCTGCTGCTGCTGCGGCAGGTTGCGAGGAGCAGCCTTTTCCAGCCTCCCGAAGTGCAGGAGTAAGCTATTAATATATGTTTATCGTCGTAATCGCGCACTCGCCGCGAGTATAATGGAGCGTATAAACGCTCTTCGCGTAATCCGCCACACGCCTGGCGGGATTTAGCCCGTGTGTGCCCGGCGAGTACCGAGAGTCGCGCTCGGACTGCGAAATCTCGTGGCGGATCGGTTCGCCTCGGTGGAAAACGCGCGAAATAAGCGTCGAGAAACTCTGGGCGAAGAGGCTGAGAGATGGACAAAGACGCAGAGGCGACCTGGGAGTCGACTTCCTCGATCCGGCGGCGTATTCGCGCTTTCGTCCTTAACGCTCATATCGAGGAAACGGATTCCACGTTGGACTCTGCGCCGAGCAAGCACACCCCGAGAGAGGCGTTCGATTTCCTTAAAAGGACCCCGAGGCGGCGAACTGGAATTCGTTCGACTACCGTTTTCTCTCTCTTTCGCGACGTTTGTTATCATTATCGCCGGGACTGTTGACGGTGGGCGATTGAAAAATGTCCAACGACGTGCCGGAGATTTCTGAGCTCTTTAAGCTTCCTCTAGGATTTAAAAAAATTTTTTTCTTAGCTTTCTTTTGATTTCTGTTGACTGTTGATTTCGCTTTCTCTAGGAATCTTTTTAATTTTTTTTTATCTTGGATTTATTTTGATTTCTGTTGATTGTTGACGGTGGGCGATTGAAAAATGTCCATCGACGTGCGGAGATTCCTCTAGGATTTTTTTAAATTTTTTTTCTTAGCTTTCTTTTGATTTCTGTTGACTGTTGATTTCGCTTTCTCTAGGAATCTTTTTAATTTTTTTTTATCTTGGATTTATTTTGATTTCTGTTGATTGTTGACGGTGGGCGATTGAAAAATGTCCAACCGACGTCCTGGAGATTTCTGAGCTCTCCAAGCTTCCTCTAGGAATGTTTTTTACTTTTTGTTCTTGGCTTTCATTTGATTTCTGGGTCGGCGGAGGAACGACGTGAAAAATCGTCGGCAAGGCCGGAATCGAGGAACCGTCTCGCGAGGATAATAGTCCTCTCGGCGAGATCTCGCGGTGCATTCCCTCGGATGGTTGCTTCTCGCTCGCCCGGGTCGTCCCGTCTCTTTCCTGACATTTTCGAACGGCTTCGAGTCTTCCTCTCTCTGCTGATGCTGCTGCTGCCGCTACCGCTGCTGCTGCTGCTGCTGCTGCTGGTGCTGCTGATGCTGGACTCGGTGGACGACAGTGTGGATGCTCCTTCCACGCTGGAAGGTGCCGGTGAGCACCTTCGAGGCCCTCGGAACTCGCCGGTACGGCCGACATGTTCCCCGCGAGCGAGCGTCGCGCTTCTCGGCCTCCGCCGCTACCTCCTACGGCTTTCGCATTCCTCCGCGTATCTCCCGGAGCGTATCTAGGCGGCGAGAAGAAGCGGACGCTGCTGCTGCTGCTGTTGCTCTCCGCCAGTCCAGGGCTTCGACTGATCCTCGCGCGCTCGTCCATTCGCTGTCCGAACGACAACCGGAATCACTGCAAGACACAAAAGATATATCAACGAATGTCGAGAATTAAATATGTTTTCTTTTCAAATCGCTTCTTCAGATATTTGTTACCTTTTGAAATGTCCATTTCGCACAACTTTGAGAAGCTGCAGAAAGCGAGGGGAAAATGTGCGGCGCTGCGGTGTGGAATGCAGGAGGTACGCGCGGAGTAACGTTTCGCTCGCGAAACGAAAAAAGGAGCAAGAGAGAAAGAAGGAGAAGCAGGAGAGGCGCATAACGAGAAAACGAGGAAGAGGAAGACACTCGGAAGCCGCGCGAGAGAGTCCGGCCGAGGGAGGGAGAGAGGACGAAGGGAGAGATCAAAGGGGCCCAGGCACCGTGGCTCATTCTCTCGGGTATATATACACAGGTACCATAATAAGGCAGGACGAGAAGGTGGATGGCGCTGGAAATGAGATGGTTTCGTCGACAGCTCTGTCCGACGCCATGTTTGACATAGCCGACCGCCGCAGCCTCGTCTACGTAGCCGCACCGCGAACGCGAAAGCCTCATCGCTCCTCTTCTTATTCCTTTCCACAAGGGCGACGCGTCCCTCTTGGCACTCTTGGTCCCCCGTCTGGTGCCTCTTCCTCTTCGCGGCGTCGCCGGAACTGCGCTTTCGCCTCGACGCCCTCGATGCTCCTCGAATGGTACACTCAGAAAAATGGTCGACTGTACTGTGCGCGACTTTGTTGTCTGAGAGGGTAACAATGCTTTTATGGTTCTCGCGATGATAATCAATGTGAGCCTCCGGATTCCCGGAGCTTGAAACTCCAGCGTTTTTCTCGACGCGGCGACACGATGATGATTTTTAAAAATCTGAATCCGAAAAATTTTCGATTGATTTTTTTTCCGCGCCGGTGAATAACGGTTCATCGTGCGTCACGCGGAGTGTGTGGGAAAAAAAATGTCTGTCGAAGGCGCTGACGCCGACGCCACCGTCGCCGCGGCTGCTGCCGCTGCTGCTGCTTGGCAGAATCGGAAAAGTAACCATTGAGAGAGGGACGCGAGTTGCGGCTGCTGCGAAAAATCGGCATAGCTCGGGGAGTGACTCACTACCAGATCTCCTTGAGCTTTTACTCGCGAGAAGCGAGAAGGCGAACGTAGACGAACCGCACCGAAGCGCTTCGTACCTGTTGCCGAGACTGCGACGCTGCTGCTGCTGCTGCTACTAATGCTGATACTGTTGGTGCTGTTGATGCTGCTGCTGCTGCTTTCGATGCTGCTGCTGTCGATGCTGTTGATGGTGATGGTGATGGTGATGGTGTTGCTGCTGCTGCTGCTGCTGCTGCGGTTCTGCACGCTCCAATTGCTCGAGTATGCAAAACCTTTTTCATTGATAATTCCGCTCGGAATCGACGAAAGGCGCAAAGCAGGCTCGGTGCATACCTCGCGATTTTTCATTTCCTTCTCCTTTTTTCCTCTCTCTCGCGCGACACTCCGAGAACACCGAGAAAATCGTTCGACGCTCGTTCGCAACGTATCAACCGCGAATCCGGTTCGTCGTCGTCGTCGACACCCGGCGACCCGCGTATCTCGCGAGGTTATCTCCCCAGGTCGGACGTGCGTCGTCGATTCATTCATAACGCTCGATACACTGGTTGTAACGAAATTTGTAGCACCGTTTTGAATATAAATTATCGATAAAAAAAATGGTACAGGAATGGTAGAAAAATTGTTGTCAGTAGGAGACTTCAAACTACGCGGCTCGGAGATCAAAGTGTCCCTGTTAATTTAAACGCTGTAATTTAAACACAGCTTGACTCCGTCGCGAGGCTCGTTTTGCTCGTTTTTCGTAGACCCGGTTCGCACTGTCGTTACGGGCTGATGCGAAATAAATCCGGGCGTTAAAGCGGCCGCGTTTTTCGAGCCGCCGCTGCTGTGTGTGCCACTTTATAACGGGAAACGCTAGAAGTGGACACCGAGCGACCGCTTCGACAGGACGGCCGACGCGACAGAGTGAGAAAGAGGCTCAAACACAGCGATACAAAGTTGCTGTTGCAAAAAAAAAGTAGCAAAGTAGCTGATAACCGTATCAGCGGCCAATATTGCCAAACCGGGTCTCGGCGAAATGAGACTATGTTTATTCAATATATATATTATCTTATATATATTATATTCAATATATATATATATATATATATATTTCTTTTTCTTCTTTTTCTCAATAGCAGCAGTGACAACGGGAATAGCTGACTCTCTCCCCTCCAGCGTCGCGTCCGGTATATTCAGGCTTACATATATAATAAGCCACCGGCTATTTCTTAATTACGACGAGGAAAAAGAGCGAGAGGGGCGGCAGCAGTGCGAGGATCGCGAGCACGCGAGCGGTCCATTCATTCCGACGACTCTTAATGGGCCACCGACATCGCCGCCGCCGCCGCCGCCACCGCCGCCGCAGAGATGACGGAGAGTCCGCGTCATTTGAATGCGACACGCTGGAATGCGACCGCGCGAGCGCTCAGCGGCCCCGCGAGGAGGTCAGCGAGTCTGAAGTTCGGTCGCCCCGAGCGCGGCAGCAGCAGCAGCTCGCTATCTCCTCTCCGCAGTCCCTCGGAACACGCTCGCTCGAATATCACACACACTAGCGCGCGTCCGACCGTTCTGGTCCGCTCTTGAGTATTGTCAACACTG
This sequence comes from Itoplectis maculator, assembly GCA_964034905.1. Taxonomy (NCBI): domain Eukaryota; kingdom Metazoa; phylum Arthropoda; class Insecta; order Hymenoptera; family Ichneumonidae; genus Itoplectis; species Itoplectis maculator. The sequence goes on from OZ035863.1 coordinate 1,157,201, forward strand.
TGCCACGCACTTTCACCTCGCTGCGATTTCCAATCTTGGGTCCCGCGGAGAAAGAGAAAGAAAAGTTGTTAAAAAATCTGTGGCGATGCGAAAGGAAAATTGCACTGCTGAGAGAAAGAAGGAGTGAGAAAAAAAAAATAGTTTAAAAAGTTAAGTAGATGCAAAAGGAAAATTGAACTGTGCCGAGAGAGAGAAAAAAATATTCAGGTAAAAAATAGTTAAAAAATCTGTGGCGATGCGGACGGAAAATGGACTGCCGACAGAAAGAAAGAGAGAGAAAAAAGTAACAGTTTAAAAAGTTAAGTAGATGCAAAAGGAACATTGGACTTTGGCGAGAGAGAGAAAAGAATATTCAGAAAAAAAATAGTTATAGAATCTGTGGCGATGCGAAAGGAAAATTGGACTGCCGAGAGAGAGAAAAAGTAGTTTAAAAAGCTATGTAGATGCAAAAGGAAAATTGGACTTTGCCGAGAGAAAGAAAAAGAGAAAGACAGAGAGGGAGAGAGAGAGGGAGGCGCGAATTCCAACGCGATAGCGGCGCGAGCTCGAGTTCCAAACGCCGAGACCGTCGGCTCGGAGCGCCCTAATAAAGGAGATGGAAGAGGCGCGCGCGCGCGAGCGCTCGCGCGGGGGCTTCCAGGAATCCCGAGATCAGATATATGGATCGGGATCGAGGTGGCGTCAGAGGGTCCAAGCGACGACGCTCGTTTCTCACACTGGCGAAAGGGCGGAGACTCCTCCGTTCGAGTACCGCGCGTGCCCCAAAAAATATATACATATTAGATATATATTTTTTTCGAAAAAATAGATATATTATATATTTTTTCTCCCGACTCCACTGAAATAACCCCATTTCGCGTCCGCAACGCGGCCGGAAAATAGCTCATTTTTGACAAATGACTCACGCATGCGAAATACGATTTCATTTCCTCCCTAGGGAGGAAATCGGCTTATTCCTGCCCGGCGGGAGAAATGAAAATCGCATTACGCATGCGGATCGTCATTTGTTAAAAATAACCTAATTTTCCGTCCCCGTTGCACACGCGAAATGGAGTTATTTTGCAGTGAAATCGGGAGAAAAGTATAGTACGCTACATGGGAGGGATGCAACTTTTCACCTCGTGTGAATTTCTGCCCTCGCTTCGCTCGGGCATTAAACTTCACCCTCGGTGGAAAGTTGCACTTCCCTCCCTTGTAGCGTAATGTACTATTTTAAGTCACTGCGGCTTGAAAAGTGAGGTTTTCCTCCCGCTTCGCGTGCAGAAAACTCTCTTTCCGCGCCTTCTGAGGTAAAATAGCATACGAGACTCGTCGGAAAAACGTTTACCCAGCTCGTGTGAGTTTGCAGCACGAGCCGAAGTCGACGTCGAAGAACTCGCGCGTAATGTACTATTTCTTTTTCCTCTTCTCTATCGACTCAAAATAGATTCATTTCGACTGGTCTCGGAGGTCCGGATTGTCCGGTTAATCCGCTAGATCGACGAATCTAGGTCTCGACGCGCCGGGGAATCAACGAATTTCGACACGCGCCGACGACGAGATATCATTCCACGCGAGACTGCGGGTCACCGCGATTGCCAGAGAGGGAGAGAGAGAGAGAGAGAGAAAGACGGAGAGCGCCCCCGTGGAATGCGGTAGGTGCCGGAAGGTACCAAACAGTGCGTACACACGCGAGGGACGCGCGAGCGGAGAGACAGAAGAGACAGAAGAGACAGAGAGAGAGAGAGAGAGAGAGATCGAAATGCTGAAGAAAGGCAACCTCGGAGAGCCTCGAAGATGGTCTTGGCGAAGAAGCGGTGGGAAGAATGGAATGCGCGGCGCCTAGGGCTCGTTGAATTCCAGGGCCACACGTGTCTCCTCCTCGTTTCTCCTCGCCCCGCGAGCCCGACGAGTCGAGCTCGGCGAGAGCTGAGCTGGCTGCTCCTCCTCGCCGCCCTCCGTGGCTCCGCGGACGCGCCGATAAACTTTGCCTTCGGTCGGTTACCGCGGCGCGACCACCGTGAAACTCATTCATTCGCCTCTTCCGCGGCAGCGGCAGCGACGACGAAAATCGCTGGCCCTCGCGGCGATCGTTGCCTCACGAAGCCGACGATGACGATGATCGCTGACGATCGGTATTGCCATCTAGTGGAAGACGCGTCGGTCACGCGCGAAACTCTCACGGTCAACTAAGCGCGACGAGAGTGAGTCGCGCTGCTGCTGCTGCTGCTGCTGCTGCTGCTGCTGCTGCTGCTGCTGCTCGTCGGGTAAACGGAAGACTGTAATCTTGCTTTCTGCCTGTTGATAAAAAAGCGGAAATTATCAAATGGTCTAACGACAACAGATTACGGATTTCTGTGAATCATCGTTGGTTGCGAGTTGAACCATTTTTCCGCGGAGAAAATTAATTTTTGTAATTTTGCGGTGGTTAAGGCGCTGACCGTTAAGAGCTGAACCATTTTTCCGCGGAGAAAATTATTTTTTTAATTTTCCGATGGTTAAGGCGAATCGCGTATGGCTCGAGGCTCCTTGAGAACACACACGAATCGTGCGTCACGAATGCCTCGAGACGATGCGGAACTCAACACAGGGAACAAAGTATTAACGCTAAGAATATTTTTCGCAGCATCTCCCAATCTCGATCGGTGATAGATGGAGAACGAGATCTATCACCGTGAGAAATTTAAATCAATCTCGACGGTCGCCGTTACGTCCGCAGCTCGGCACTGAAGATTCCTCTCCTCGAGTGCCAGCTGTTTATCGGTTATAGTAAACGGCGAGCGGGAAAATTAGTCGCGTGACAGTCCGCGGGAATCCAATCTCCGAGATTGGCCTTATCTAACGGCGCATCGAGGATTTTCTTTTCCTGATGATATATATTTTTTTTTCATCCTGTTATTTTTTAAAGAAATCTGCAATATAGATTAAAAATTAGTCACGGAAAGTCGAGCGGCTTTCGACACTGAAGCGCATTTCGTCCACGCGTGTAAAAAATATACTTACATTTTTTTTTGCGAAGTTTGGCCTCTCGCGACAATTTTTGTAAATGCCTCGCGGCATTTGGCTTCAGGTTTTATTCTCAAGGAAAGCGTGGCAAAAGTCTTACCTTGCATTCTCAAATGTTGCTGACGCGCTGCTCCCGACCGCGGCGAATCCCACGCCGACCGCAAGGCCTTCGGGAATATTGTGAACCTGCGGGACAGAGAGAAAGAGAGACGCGGCGTTACAATACGATATTAATCGGTGACATTTAGTTAAAGATACGCGAGATAGGCACGAATTGCGCCGCTACCGTTAATTGCGTCACGCGCAACGCTTATGTGACGCACCGTGATCGCGACGACGAGAAGCAATATTCGCCTCCACTGATTGTTCTTAGCCTCGCTGCTCGGATCCTCGTAGACCGTTCCCGCTTCGTCGGCGTCCGCGCCTCGAGATATTCCAACGCCGCCGGGTCTTCGCCTCGCGTTCTGTTCGTAAAATCCTGGAAAATCAAAATCGTTCTCTCGTGTTTTTTCCTTGGCGTCTCGTTCAATGACCAAACTCGACGCGGTCGTCGCTCGGTCCGGTATTAAGGAGGTCCAGTCATATAGAGTCCATTTCGCATAAATTCGAGAAAAACGAGGAATAATTGCAACCACTTCTTGATGGTATAAAAATCTAAAAAAATTCATGCACATTAAAGGTACTTAAAAGATTAATTTTGCATAATAATAATTGCAAAATGTTATTAACAAATTGATGAAAAAAAAAATTGTTCAACAAATTTCTCGGAAACCCGAATTTTTTTTAAAATGAAAATGCTTCTATTATGTTTCTGAGTACGTATGAATTTTTTCAGATTTTTAAGTTCAGTTTGATATTTGCGTTTTTTTTCATACAAAATTCAAAGTGAACTTAAAAATCTGAAAAAATTCATACGCGCTCAGAAAAATAAACGAAGCATTTTCATTGATACAAAAATTTGGGTTTCCGAGAACTTTGTGCAACAATTTTTTTTTTTTTCATCAATTTGTTAATAACATTTTGCAATTATTATTATGCAAAATTAATCTTTTCAGTACCTTTGATGTGCATGCATTTTTTCAGATTTTTATATCATCAAGAAGTATTCGTAATTCTTTCTCATTTTTCTCGAATTTATGCGAAATGAATACTATACGACTGGACCTCCTTAACTACATAAATTGATTTGAAGCGGGGTCGGGGGTCAAGATTAGTTGAGCCGATAAACTGTCCGCATGCACTTGGCTCGTTTTTTTTTTTTTTAGTTCTTAATTATATATTTTTAATCCGTTTCCACCAGTTTGTTTTAATTGCGCTTTTTTTAAATCGCGGTTTAAATCGGAGCTGTTAACCCGAGTGTCGAACGTTGTTTACCATTTATTCCATTATCTCTCAAGGTTTTAGTTGGCGCCGTTTCAGGCTTCGTGTCACTCCAACACTTTTCCGGCGTTTACATTTTTTTTACACGTCGCAGGTTTTACAATCGCGGAGCGTTTTCTCTTTATTAGAGAGCCAAGCGCATTGCGACTCAGTTTCGACGTTAGAAGGACATTTGCCATGCGACATTACTGAGATTCTGGACACTCGAGATTACGGGTAAGAGGGCCGCAACCAAAGCTCTAGGATCTATTTGCTGGCAATAACAGCGGTTAATTGTTTGCGATTAAGCGAAAAATAATGCAGCGCGAGCTCGACGAAGTCTCGCGACTCTCGCGGAAACGAGCGGACAATTGGACTCGTTTCTCGCCATTCCGGCAAAATTATCCGCTCGTAAAGGCGGCGAGAAAACAATAATGAGAATTCACGTGTGGAGACCTTGAAACGGTCGATTACCGCGCGAGACGTTTACACATTTTCACATTGTTACAATTGCAATTGGTCGACAATTAGAACCGCTCGTTCCTGATCTTTGGAAGTGAAAACAGGGGCAAAAAATAAACGCGAGATGCGACGATCGATTGAGCAAAGAGGGGCGAAGACCCCGAGAGACGCCGGCCAATGTCGTATCGTATTTTTTTTTTTTTTTTTTTTTTTTTTTTCTCTAAAGCTAACGACGACCCGATTGACAATTATACGGAGAAAAAGATGAAACAGTTGGAGTATGAAGTTTTTTTTTTCTCTAAAGCTAACGACGACCCGATTGACAATTACACGGAGAAAAAGATGAAACAGTTGGAGTATGAAGTAAACATCAGTACCATCGATCGTGGTTGACTCGACGCGAGCATAACTATTGCCACCGGTTACGTTTACACCACTAATTACGTCATTATCGTCTACTAAATCCTCGTCGCTCTTTAGTTTCTCGTGGATTCGGCGTCTTTGTTTCGTACCGACTGACTGCATAGCTAAGAGCACATTGGGGGACTGAATGCCGAGGGAGGTTATCAATACGTCCGTTCCGTACACGAATGCCGCGCCGGCGAGAAATCCAACGGCCACGGGGACGAACGCGAATTCGCCGTTCGCCCCGTAATAACTGCTGTCCTTCGCCTCGTCGATCGCCGGCGCCAACAGCGACCAGTAGCTCGCCGCTATCATCACGCCCGCCGCGAAACCCAGGCTCACGTCCAGCAGTTTTCTCTGAAACACGTAAACAGTCCGATTAGGGCGATGAAATAGTAGTAGTAATAGTTTATTTCCTCCGTACGGCAACTTTGCCTATTGCATTTCCATCCTTAAATAGAGAGCGATGAAATAAAGTCATGCATCGCGTCGGTGCGAGGCGATCAATTGAGATCGACGAATGTTGGATCAATTGTATTTTTAATGAGCTGTACGAACGTCCGAATAACAAAAAGTTGTAAACTAAAAAAAGGAAGTAAACGTGAAAAGAAAAAAATTGTATTCCTATTCAAAGAGTAACAAAAAAATATGCTCTGCACTGAAAAACCACCAGACGTCACTTTTTGGCGATTACAATTCCAAAACAATGAAGATAAAGTAATCCAACAATAAATCCCCGACAATAAAAAAATTACATTTTTAATGAGGTGTTCGAACGTCTAAATAACAAAAACAGCGAGAAAAACAAATTATATTCCAATATTCAACGAGTCACACAAAAAAATGCTCTCTCCACCAAAAAAAACGCCTGAGGTCACTTTTCGGCGATTACAATGCCAACAATGAAGATAAAGTAAACAATAAATCCCCGACAATAACAAAATTACGACTCTACTATAAAAAACGTGTGTCCACTTTTCCGCGACGTTGCCACTGATAATCTATAGAAGCTCACGATAAACTTCATTTCCCGCGATTCAAAAAGCCCGCCGCGCGCCTCTTTCGAACTTCACACTTCGCGCTTTCTTCGCGCTCGGCCAATGAGAACGTTGCGAAGACACCCAGGCGAATTCGCGGCGAATCCGTTCAGAGTAGACGCGCACGCGCCCTTCGAGTCCCTCGAGTCCGGCTACTCCGGCTCGTCTCCGGGACGCGCGAGGAAACCGGTGAAAGGTGTCGCAATTAAAGAATAAAAAATACACTCACCTGTTTGCCTTGGATGACAACGACGAGGGCAGCGCCGGCGGCGGTCAGCGCCCACGTGAAGAGGGTGCCCAGCAGGGCCTGGGCGATCGGTGAATATCCCTTCAGCATTTTGCCTGTCTCTCTCCCTCTCTATATGTATATCTCTCTCTGTCTCTATATATATATATATATCTCTGTCTCGCGTGCCACGAAAAATCTTCGAAACGAAAAATCAACGTCGATTCCGCGGCGAAGAGTCTCGGAGATGCCGAGCATGCGTCGTGCCTCGCGTCCGTCGGAATCGACTAGTTTGGCAGCAGTCTCTCGAAAATATATCGGCGACGCCGCGCCGGTCTCTCTCCGGTCTCTCTCTTCGGCGGTCTCTCGGCAGTCGCGTCGCTCAGTCCCCCGTGCTTATCTCAGCCACTTGCAGACCACCTCGCGGCGGCATTTCCACCTCCACCAGCGCCGCCACCGCCGCGCGAATGACTCTCGGCCCTCTCGGCTGCTCTCGGCCTCGGGGCCACTCAGGTGGTTTGATTTCACTCTCGCAGCAGCAGCAGTCGACGCCGTCGCTTTACCTACGCTCGTTTCGCGCGCTCTGCACTCTGCAGTCGGCACGCGGATGCCAACGCAACGGGAAAGGACGGATCCTGCGTCACCACCCCACCGCGCATGCGCACTACCCGCCTGCGCGACGCTCAGGTCATCCTCTTCCTTTATTCGACGACCCTTTAGGCCTTATCTAGCTTTGCTAACATCCCCACTGATACACTGATAATAATTCACTCGAAGGATCGCGATCTGGATTTACGCGTCGTACGAGGAAAAGGAAGAAAAAAAAAGAATCAGCTGTCAGCGGCTGACGGCGGCGAACGATTGGCTGCCGGGTTCCAAGTAAACACGACGCCACGTACACGCTGCGCGACCAGCAAATCGCGTTCGCGTCGTCGGCTACGGCCGCTACGAGGCTACGGATATCAACGAGTTCAGGCAGCAGACGCAATCGTCCAGCACCTGCGATTGAATTTTCCGGATTGCGCTATCGACGCGATTTCCGCGAATTTGCCGGACAGCGCGTCCCACTTTGTCTGTCGGAATATCGAACGCGAGTGGACGAACACGAACCGCTCGGGATACACGACGAGCACTGTGTATCTCGTGACGGATACGCGCTGATAACGAGAGCGACGACGCGCTCGCGAGGTTAGGTTAGTCGGGCCGCCCGCGGCCTGTGGGCTGCGCTGTTGACGACGACGACGACGACGACGTTGTCAGTGTCAAAAATATGGCTTCCGCTTCGGTAAGTTCGCCCCGCTCGCAGATTGGTCGCTTTCGCAATAGCAGCGAGCGATGTACGACTCTGCAGATTGATACCTCGATGTTCGTTGTACCGGAGGTGTTTTTTTTGGGACCGTAAAATATGTTTATGGTGGAGTTTGAATGCGTCGAAGGCTGCGCGGAGGATCGGATTGTCAAACGCGGTGGTTGGAGGCGACGGCTGACGCTGCCTCTTCGGGATGATGGTTGTGTTATTTACAGGTTCCACTGCTGATGGATGACGATACCATTGCTTTTGGCGAAGAGGAGGAAACCAATCAGCCGGGGAAACTCAAGTATTGCTTCTTTCTATCGATCGCTGAGGATGCGTTTGATAAATGCTGTTATTATTATGATTATTATTATTGCAGGCATCCCTATGTGACGCTTTTCCACCTGGCGTTCAGAGTCTCCGCCATAGTCACTTACGTCATGTGCGGATGGTTCTCCGACAGTTTCATCGCCAGTTTTGTGACGGTCGTTCTGCTGCTCTCGATGGACTTTTGGACGGTGAAGAATATCACAGGAAGGCTCATGGTCGGGCTTAGGTGGTGGAATTACGTGGACGATAACGGCAAGAGCCACTGGGTCTTTGAGTCGAGAAAGGTTCGATTGATTTGTTCGTACGGCGGAAGATGAGAAATTGCTGCTACCGTCGGATTTAAGTGGCTATTAAATTGTGGGTCTCTCGGGGTTCAGGGTTCCTACATTTGCATGAGAGTCCTTGGTGTTTTCTATTGTTCGTACTGTTATGTGGAAAAACTGTTGAGAGCTTCCAGATATAACGCATTAAAAGATATTAAGGAAGTTGTATAGGTGAAATTTTTATCGTAAAGTCTTGTAGCATTTTCACCAGGGATTCTTCAATTAAGAACCGCCCAGCCGATGAATAGCTCGAGTATCTAAGTTGGAGCTGCTATGTGCCCTGTGTTTCAGGGTTCTCAACAGAATCGAATAAACGCCTCCGAATCCCGAATATTTTGGCTGGCTCTGATTCTCTGCCCAATCCTGTGGGTCGTGTTCTTCATTGTCGCGCTTTTCGGCGCGAAATTGAAATGGTTGCTCCTCGCGTGCATCGCCATTGTATTCACTGGCGCGAATCTCTACGGCTATGTTAAATGCAAAATGGGCAGCGATCAAAATATTTCGAGCGCAACGAAGGATTTTCTGCGGAAACAAGTGATGCAAAATGTTCGTTGGTATTTCGCTAAAGTCCTTCGAACGAGCGGACAAAATCAATGTAATTTTCGCTAATTTTTGCAGGTCATGGCGTCGATGATGACGACGAAGAGTCCACCAACAACAACCCCGAATCAGCAGGCTAATATAATTTAGATCTTCGCTCTTGTCATACTTGTGATACGACTCGAATTCCTTATTTAATTCCTTATAGCATTTGTACATACGGCTGACTAAACATACTTTCCATGTAAGATATAATTGATGCACAACGTACGAAAATAAATCGAACAACCGACGTGAAATAGTTTTTTTACTTCTCAATACTTAATCAATGTCTTCTTTTTTTACTGTTGATGCAATGATACTTACGCATAGTAATTTGATGAATAGTTTGAATACATCTGCGGTCAAAAGTCAGTGATTTATCGATTCAAAGAAATACGGTATATCCAACGGTAAATTAGACAAACGAGCGCGGGGAGCGGGAGTGAGATCAATAAAGAAATGCCAAGGTTACACTGTCATTCACTATTCTATTGATGCCACTGGGCAATACATAATGTACATGGTATTTCTCCTTGTCCACAGAGTCTTCCTATTACACAATATTTAATTTATGTATAATTATTAATCAGTAACATCGTATTTACTACTATTTTTTTTTATTTTTTCGCCTCAGCCTGTTGTATTCTTTCTGGCAAGAAAGTATCACAAAATAATTTACCATTATCTCAACGTTATTTAGTATTTGACTTGTCCCCCGTGTCTGTTTAAAGTTAAAACTCTATTCTTTAACCGCGAGTTAAGATCAATACCGCTTTGGAGCTTCGTTCAGCTCGGGCAGGCTTTTCCTTTTAATTTGAATCTGTATTCTTTTTTTTTTTTTTTTTTTCGTTTGTTAATTTTATGTCCTTTAGTGTTACTTCGACATTGACTTTACGTTAGATTTATCGAAGTCCCGTGTACCGATGTCAAGCCTACCACTGTTTTTTAAATTTGAAGAAGAAGAAGAATTCCCATAATACGGTTTATCATTTTGACATCGTTAAATTTTGGAAAAAGTAAGTTTAATACCAACGAGAAACACTCATTAGAAGTACATTATATCACACAATGAGTTGTGCTTTTTATGGACAAAAATTAAGTTACAAAATGATCCTCAATTAACTAGAGATTTATGGTTACGGCCCGGGTAGAGTCAAACGATTCGAAAAAATGTTTACGGATGATCGAAAGCAATGATAAAAAACATTCTTCAAGTTTTCCTTGTTCTTCAAAAGTTCTTACTGGTCAGATAGATCCGTTGAGAAATGGAACAGCCAGAAATTCGAGAGAAATCTTTTAACAAATCGTATGTTCTCTTTTCGTACATGGTATTTATATGTTCGAGTAGCTCAGTGATTGATGAGTAATGCAATAGCGCTTATTAAGGAACTGCTACAGTGGGTTGGATGAAAACTAAACGATGAGTAACTGAACGAGAAAACGATCGAGTGCCGGAATGTGAAGAATAAGTAATCACAAGTTTAAGTAGGCGTTGCCTTTTTTTTCTATACTCTAGAAAAAAAATTAACGAATTAAATGCGGCGATAATTTATGCAGCTTGCGCATAAATTGAAACAAATGATATTCATATCTGTACGGTTTCGAATTGATTGAAATCGAAATGATTGCGGCTTCTGTGAAATTCAGTCGATCAATGGATTGAACTCAATTGCTTGCGAATTCCGGTGAAAATTGTTCAATCCGGCAGGATATCCGTTATGCAAATACTATGAGTATTGAGTGGATGAAAGGAATGAAGCGGTGGAACGTTTTCGTGATCCGATGTTAACGCGTTATTATCGACCTACAAACTAAAGTAGCCTTACAAAAAGTGTGTAACATGTAAGTCGGTTCGTAAAAAATATATAAAAAACGGATGGATACAAAATATAAAAAAGCTGTGGAAAAGAAGCTAGGATGCCGTCTTAAATAGATCCGGGATGGGCTCATCAGATGAAGTGTTTCCTTAACGCGACGCTTATTATCCTGGATAGTCTGGCAAACATCCAAACGGTTATTTTTTTTTTTACTACGCATATCCAACTTTTTTTTTTAGAATAATAGTCATATTTATATCTATTTATATATTATTTGTTATCTTATAATGTATTATGTATAATGCTATCAATGACAGACGGTGCATTTATGTACACATAGTCGTGAATTCCCGGCCCTCGGGCCTTTCGCTCTTGAATCAAAGAAGCCGCCTGTGGATACTTTTAATGAAGGTTTGTGGGGGGAAAAAAATGTACACTCGAAAGCCGATAAAAATTTCGTCAACTGTGTCGAGAGTCAATTTGTACCGATGACCGACCCAACAGAGAAAACGTGGAAGTGTAGCTGATTCACGGGGGAAGCTCGGACGTCTGCGGTCAGCGAGCGCTGTTCGTCGACCACCTTAATATTGAGTTAAAGCTTTACGCGTGAATGTCGTAGGTCTATTCACATGTACAAAGCGACATTTCGTCGTTTGGGATTGATTGATAGGGCACTTGAGGTGGCGGCGAGCATCGTCAGCCGACCGCGAACGAATCGTCCAACCCTTCGAGTGGCTTAAATCGGCTCCGTTTGAAGAAGAAAATGAAAGGAAGAAAAAGGGGCACTCCGTAGAAAACGGAATTTACACCAGTCTTAGTAACGAGGAGTATCAGCGATTCAATCTGGACGAGTCGATGGATTGCTAATTTGGAGAACGTGAGATTATAAATTAGCGTTTGCTTATTGTCTTTACACAGGCTAAGAGATTTTTTTTTTTTTTTCCCATGAACAAATGACTCGGGGCAAATTTGTCGGAAAGGAACGAACGTTCGGGCAAGAATATTCGAGGCATTGAATTTGGCATTAGGTATGCAAACTAATCGATTGCTCGATGACATTATTATATCTCTCTTCGCGTCGTCAATGAGTTTTGTTAGTGTCAATTACGATTCGGTGAGTTTTGAAGAAATGATAAATCCATCGAGTGCGAGACTGATAATGTCTATGTTGAGACTCTGTACACGTTGCGAGGGGACCTCGAGGGCTCGGGACATCATTACGTGAGTTCAACATACAGTGCTTTGTATTCATAGTTATTTCTTCAGTTATGCAGCCACGTGGCGCACTTCGAGCGTAAACCTACCGTTATAGTAGTAGGTACACGGATATAGGCTCTGTCTCTCACTTTCTCGCGCTCTTTCATTAATTTCATTCACGTTTCTCATTCGTACGTTCACACGTCTTGTTTACACATTTATTCGAATCCTTTACCGCTTCGCTTTTTTGTTTTTTTCTTCCTCTTTTCAGCTGCTCTCTTCGTCGAACCTAATGGCATCGCTTAACGGCTAAGTTTACAACAGTTTTTTTTTCTTACGAGCTAAATTAAATTCACGGTAGGGTAATGAGAAGATCCCAATCGTGCGCGATTGGTGCAGCGTTTTAATAATTGTCGATTTTGGCAGTATGGCAATTTTCTTGTCAGTGAGCGGATTTTTTTTCTTTTTTTTTTTTTTTTTTTTCATTAACTCCTCCATGTCTTGGTTCGTTCCCCGCTTAGCCCACTCGTCAATCTCGATTCTACAAGTTACGCTTTTTCTTTTCTTCTTTTTTTTTTCTTCAGATATGGAAGATATACGCGCCTTTGTCGAGCAATATCATATTTTACCGTCGCTTCTTACGAACCCCTGTTTGTCGAGCTCCAATCTCATTCTTCCGTTTGTCATTGGTTTCTCGGTCTCAAGAATATCGCCTGAGAGGGAACGCGCTGGGAGTTCCAGAGTTATTTTCAGAATAAAAAGGCTGAGGTAATGGTAACAATATACGTATATCAACGTCAGTCTATCTTAGAGTTAGGCTAGTGAGATTAAATGGAATGGAGGAGTGTATTAAAGGGTGTCAAAAAGTTTTTTTTTTCTTTTTTTTTGTCTCAAAGGAGACAGTAGTATAATCGAAGAACGCAATTACGCTCGCACTCAGATATGTTTCGATTCGACGAGACGAGACGAGGTCTTTGAGTTTCTTGTAATTTTTCTCTCTTCGTGTTTTTTTTCTCATCATGTTTACCTTAGCGAAATCGACTAAACATTCAACTTGTAAAACCGGGCGAAATCTATACGGAGGGTTCTTTCTTCTCTCTTTTTTTTCTGGACAATTATCGTTATCGTTAATATTTTATTCGTTATCCTCTCTTCTCATTGAGTCATTTTTTTTTTGTTAGTTTCTTTTTTCATGCTCACGTCTAATCTTTAAGGCTCCGTTTCAAAAGAAACGTGACTCGACGACGGGCGTGGGAGGAGGGGAGGGGGGCGGAGGATGCGGTACATTGACCACTACATGGCAGTCTTGCTCCGTCATCTAATCCAGGATTGGACGACTCGATCGTCGCGATTTTACAACATGCTAAATCGAATTTGTCTATTAATCGAAACTAATTGGAACGCTGGCGTCGCTGGTTCCTCTCACCAGCCTAAATATTTTCCCGCTGAGTGAGATTCGTCTTTCTTTTGCCTGCAGATCGCTTTCGCCGCCGATCGACAGATCATTCGCCGCTCGTTGATCTCCAATCTCTGCTTCCCATCTCGCGCCTTGAATTTCGGACGCTAACGTCGCCACTACGATATCTACTCGATAGTATTGTCGTTGCGATAGTATTTGTCGCACAACGAGCTCATCGTCAGGAATTGTCCGCAGTTCACTTGGCGAAGAAAACACAACACACGCGCACTCGGATTCTTCAGGGTTCGCGCGAGAGTCGCGTTAGACGCGTCGGACCTTGGCTCTCTCGCCGGTGTCCCGCTTTCTCGCGTGTCGATCTCCCCGGTCCCTCGGCGGTTCGCTTGGCTCGCGAGTTTCCGCTTGTCAGTTGGCGTAATGATCGAACGAGCCCAGATACTCCAAACTGGCCCTGTAGCAGAATTGATACTGGTCCTGGAAAAGATCAAATAAACACAAGTTACACCATCATTGTCATTATTTCCAATCGCTCCGTTTCTCAATTCTCATTATTACGATCGATCGAATGATTAATATTTCCAATCGCTTCGTTTCTCGATTCTGATTACTACGATCGACCGAATGATTAACTATTTTATTCACGTTGCGATTCCGAAAATATATTTTCAACTCGATCCCGACAATCTAATCGAATCATAAAAGAACAGTCGTCGTTCAACATTCACGAAGTAATAAATCAAATTAATTTCCAATTCCTATCGAATTGAACTCGATTCGCGGGTGACACGTGTCTAAAAAATTCAGTCCAACAATCGCATCGCATTTATTGAAATGACCCGCAATGAAAATAATCGATGCGTACCTCGGTTTGAACCATGGCGGGTCGCTGGGTGCGGAGTATCCTGACGGTCTGGAAGATATCGACGACCCCCTCGTACTGCATCCGCTCGAGGACGATGCTGAGCGAGATGAAGACCCCGGTGCGACCGACCCCGGCGCTGCAGTGCACGGTTATCGGCCCGTCCTGTCCGAACTGCTCCTTCGTCTTGTGAACCTGTCCGATAAAATCGATGAACCCATCACCAGACTTAGGAACACCCTGCTCCGGCCAGTCGATGAACTGGAACTGTCGGACCGTGCGACTCGCGCCGTCGCGCGCGTCCGTCACCTTGAACTCGCGCAAAATATACTGCGGCATGTTGTACTCGGCGATCGGATCCACGACGTAGCACTGGTAGCGTATCGAACGATCGGACGGCCAGTACTGGTGACACTTCTCGCGTCCCATCTCCTTCAGCTTCGTCAGCATCACGACTATCGTCGAATTGTGCTCCCAGAGCATCCGCCAGAAGTCATCGGTCGTGTCGACAAGCGGTCCCTGCGTGGCGATGTAAGCGCCGCGATAACGATAACCGTCGATGAGACTCGCGTTTATGTAATCCGAGCCTTCGATGTTGCGCTGCGGCTGAAGACAGACGCGCGTGCACTCGTACGGCAGGATGTGAACCAGTCGGTTCTTGTGCTTGTTGCACGGCAGATTCGCCGATATGAATCTCGTCGAGTCGGCCTTGATGTTCGAAAGCTTCTTGAACTCCAGCTCCATCCCCGTTATGCTGTCCAACTCCGGCTGCATGAGCTTCTGGATGTGCGAGTGAAGATTGCGAGCGGGAACTTCGGTGTTACCGCAGACCACAGCCTCGAAGAGGGCGTCGTGGATGAATATGTACTGATCCTCGGTCTGGACCATGTAATTACGTTGAGCTCGAAGACACGTCACGTGGCCGTAGATGTCGATCATCTTCTCGTGTTTGATTCGCTCGAGCATCGAGTCGATGACGATGAAGCAACCGGTACGTCCCACTCCGGCGCTGCAGTGGACGACGAGTGGTCCGCAGTCCGGGAGATTGAGCGTCCGGACGCGTCGTAGGAACTGCAGGAAGGGGGCCGGATGCTCCGGGACACCGTGATCGGGCCAAGCGGTGAACTGCAGCTGCTTGATCTCACGTCGCTCCGAGTAACCGTTGCGAGAGACCTGGAAGAGTCGGATTTTTTTAAACGAATCAATTTTTCGAATCGATTCGAATTATAGTCCAATGAATCGATCCAGACATAAATTGTGTACCATAAGACCGATCTACCGAAAATCGATGTTTTTTTTTCTGTACATGGTATCCCTAAAGTTGTAAAGTTCCTGCTGCTTAACTCTCAATCCTATATATCAACAGAGTTAAGCAGCCGGAACTTCATTAATTTTAGGACCCTCTGTATAGTAACAAATAAAGAAATGTGGATCGATCTGGAACTGAATTGATCAATTCGGTGGGTAAATCGGTCCGAAAACGACCGGTCCGAAAACGATCGATTGATTGTTGACGAAAAGATGGATTTTTCGATTAATCGATTACGGCAATCCTACCTGGAAGGTTCGGATGCAGTAAGTCGCGAGCTCCTGGACGTCGCTGATCGTCACCGTCATCTGTCCGTACGTCTCGGCGCCCCGGCACGGCCAGTACTGGTCGCACTTGATGCGCGTTCGCTCCTCCAGCTTCGTCATCATCACAATCGTGCTCGTTCTCAGCTCCCAGCACATTCGCCAGAAATCCGCGAATGTCTCCTGAAGCGGACCCTGCGTCGCCACGTAGGCGTTTTGCTTCCTGTAGCCGTCGCAGTAGTTGGCGTTTATGTAGTCCGAACCCGGGACACCGTCGATCGTTTGGAGTATCACTCGCGAGTGATCGTACGCGATGACGTTGGCGTAACGATTCTTCGACGTGTTGACCTCCATGTTGGAGTGATCCCACGTGAACTGTTGGCCAGGCTCGATGGACTCGTATTCTTGGCTGAACTTGAGATTGTCGTTGGCTTTGAGACGCTCGATGTGATTGCCGAGCTCGCTGATGGGAATCGGCGGGTGCGACATCATCCCCGGGGTTTGGAAGTTCATGCGACGCATCTCGACGGGATCCAGAGGAGCGTGACTCGAACTTATGTCGGCGGCCATGAGGGGCCGCGTGACGGCCGCCTGATCCGGGGCTTTGCACGGTTGTCTGCGTCTGTGGAATATTCCAAACCGCCAACAATTGTGTGAGAAGATCATGAATAATAGATTCGCGCCCTACGAAGTCTCGACTTCAACTCTCTCTCTCTCTACCCTATCCGTCCATCCTCTCTTCGTTCTTGACTCTGTCTATGCGTCGAGACTCGTGACGCTAGTGTAAGCTGTGTGTTACTGGTTACACCAATGCGGAACCAGGCGAGACAGGTACTTTGAACGGCGCAGATTTATTACTCACTTTTTTATCACCGACAGCAGAACCAGGAAGACGCAGACCATCAGCACGGCTATTATCGGACCAACCACCCACACCATTCCCGGTTCTTGGCCGCTGTTGGTCACCGAAACTTCGGGGTTTCCGTCGCCGGGGTTGTTCGGATTCGGACGGCTCGGCGGGTCTCCCGGGGGTACTTCCCTCATGTCCAGAGACAGATACTCCGAGAACGGCGACGACGTGTACAGATGCTGGGAAGACGGAAATGTGGTTAGTGTGTTGTGAGTGAAGAGAGAAAAAAAATTATGGAATTGCCGTCTGACAATAAAAAGCCATTGATTTATAGTACAGCATTGATGGTATCCCTAGCGGATAATAAGAACCGGAAAATAACCAAAAGGTGAACAGTCGCTATGGAGCAGAAATAACTCCAAAACAACACAGGAGCAACTTAGTTGGGTAACTACAAAGTGACCTCAGTTGTACCCAGGGTGACTTTTGAATAATTGAAAAACGACTTTTAACAAATTTTAGGTTACTTCTGCGTTACTTCGATTCGTGTAAAAAAATCTCATTTAATTATTTTCATGGATTGATAGTATGATGAATTAACCCATTAACGTCCAAGCGTCCCGATTTCTTACCAAACTTTCAACGCGATTATTTTTTATGTTACCGGCGTTGAAAAAAATTTGTTTTCGGATATATCGACGTAGAATTTTATGCTCTTTCAGAATACCGGCTCAAAATTTCGATTAGACATAAAGAAAAAAAAAATATGGCCGATTCAAGCGTGAAAAACGTGAAATTTTTTGAAAAAAACCTTTTTGTGCATTTTTTTTTGCAATGTTACCGCAATGAATTCATACTGTAATCATGATCAGAGGTGATCGGAATAGTTAAAGTTTAACAGAGAATTTTCATGTAAATTAGCTTATGTTTTTGTAGAATATTTACGTTCTAGCCGCCATATTGTAAAAAGGAGTGGTTCAATGATTACATGAAAATTCCCTGTTAAACTTTAACTATTCCGATCACCTCTGATCATGATTACAGTATGAATTCATTGCGGTAACATTGCAAAAAAAAATGCACAAAAAGGTTTTTTTCAAAAATTTTCACGTTTTTCACGCTTGAATCGGCCATTTTTTTTTTTCTTTATGTCTAATCGAAATTATGAGCCGGTATTCTGAAAGAGCATAAAATTCTACGTCGATATATCCGAAAACAAATTTTTTTCAACGCCGATAACATAAAAAATAATCGCGTTGAAAGTTTGGTAAAAAATCGGGACGCTTGGACGTTAATGGGTTAATGTATCTATTTTTTATGTGGCAATTAATGGTACAGTCGCCACAATCGGAGCGTCTAGCGTACCTTCTTCGGAGTGTCGACTATCGCCCTGACGAATATCCGGTAACGCTTGTTCCCCTCCAACTTTCGATTCTCGTATCCCTCGTACGTGTCGCCGCTTCCCAGATGAAACGTGTACGGTATATTCCTGTGGGAGAACTTGGCCGCGATGTACGGCGCGTTCTCGCGCTCCTGTTTTCCGCCTTTACCACCGATCATGTCCTCCGTCAGCTCGTCGGGATTTCTGTTTGCCGTGGATTTGTCCTCGGGCACGACGATGAGGTAGTAGTAGGCGATTGGTCCGTATTCCTCCGAAGCCTGCGGCAGTATCACGTGAATCTCCTCGCCCTTGACGACCCCGTAAAAGTCGGGCTTGACCATCGGTTTCGGCGCGGCCATCTGCGTCGTCACCTTGATCTTCGCCGGCGGACGGTACTGTTTATCAGCCGGCACGACGCTCACGTTGACGTTGTAAGTCGTGAAAGGTTGCAGCTCGTTTATCGTCGTCGAGGTCACCTGAGGATCCAGGAGAATTTCCCTACGTGGTACTATCTGCGTTTGAGTGATTCCTTGGGAGTCAACGAACTCTTTGACAGCGTCGAAGGAGACTTTATAGTTGATCGGATTGAGCCTCATCGGCGCTGTCCACGTGAGAGTCATCGAATGGGTCGACGAGTCCGAGGCTCGGAGATTCAACGGAACGTCCTCGGGTTTCACCTTCACCGTGACCTTCTGACTCAACCTGCCCAAGGTCGTCTTGTATCTCGCCGCTACGGCGATGGCGTAAGCAGTGTCTCGTTCCAGATTCGTCAGATCCGCCGATTCCGTCAGTCCGACGATCTTCTGCTTCCACTCGTCGAGATCCTCGACAGCTGTCATCGTGTAGAATATCTGGTAGCCGATTATCTTGTCGCGATTCGGTACCGCGTCCCACCAGACCTCGACGCTGGATTCCGAGGTTGCGACGGCTTTTACCGACATCGGCGCACGACCGATGTCCTTTTCCGTTAGAATTGTTATCTTCTCGCTGTACGGACCAGCGCCTCGGGACGTGTGAGCCTTGACGTGAAACGCGTACTCTGTGTTCTCCTCGAGATTCGTGAAGACGGCGCGTGTTTGAGTCGTGTTGCGATCCTCGATGCTGCTGTGGTCGCTCTTCTTGTGGAACTGAACGTCGTAGCGGATAATACGGCCGTTTCGGTGCTCGGCGAGAGGCTTGTCCCACGTGACGCACACTGTGTCGGGGGTCTGGAAGTGATAGGACAGATTTGTCGGGGGTCCGGTCGGAGCGCTTTCAGGACTCTGCCAATAGTTGACCGCCTCCTGGCCGACGCCGTTTGGATTCTCAGCGGCGATTCGGAACTCGTACTCCACACCGCGTTCTGCGCCGAGTCGATGAAAATCCGATGAACATGCGGAAGAGAAAATTTTGTGAAAAATGTCCTTCAACAAATCCGTGGGTCAAATATCTCCGACGATATTCGATATAAATGCACTGTTAACAATATTTGAGAATTTACATCGCTGGGAATTTGATTCGTCAGCTGATCAATTTGGAGACTTGTGTCCTAAAATTCCAAACGTTTATTCTCCATTTTTTAAATTGAGCATTAAAAAAAATCGCTGGTTACTAATCACTTACCGACATCCTTGATCTTGTAGTTGAGCTGATTCGTGCCCTCGATGAATTGCTCGCGGAGCGTCTGATTCTTGATGCCGTACTTGATGCGGTAGCCCAGGATCTGGCCCAGCGGATGACTCGGCTTCGCCCACTCGAGTTCCAGCATCGCCGGGTCTTGTTTTATGAGTCTGCGCAGGCCAATTAAAATTAGTAGCCTGAAATGACATCAGAACTTTTGGGATTTTTTAGGCTCACTTGATGTTGAAGTGAGGACGATTGGGCACTCCACCCGGAGTCCGGACGAGAACCGGCGTCGAGCGATCACCGTCGCCCTTCCGGGTGAGAGCTGCTACTTGCACGGAGTACTTGGTGTCGGGTTGAAGTCCGCTTATGTTGAGCGCCAGGACTCCCTCGAGGACGTCGCGACGAATAGGCTCGTTCAGCAGGTCCTTGCCCTATGAAGAGAAGCTGTTGTAGTTTCCAATCATACTTGACAATCGAAAAATGTTAAAGTATCAGCAGAACCGCAAAATAACCGGAACCGTCACCAGTCACTATAGCACAAAAAATAACATTAAAATAACAGATACAACTTAGTGAATTGACATCATGAAATCATGGAATTGGCATCGCATTCTGACAATAAAAAGCCATTGATTTGATGATTGCACCGAGAGAAAAAGTTTCCTTGATTCAAAGAAATAGGTGGATTGCATTTTTTTCTTTGATTTCAATGAAATATTTACTTGTTTTTAAGGAAATATTGTCATTGAATTCCAAAGAGATCATTTCATTACCTTTAAAGAAACATATCCTTGAGGAGTGTAATCGAAGAGACGTTTTCATTGATTCAAGGAAACGGTGTCTTTGATTTAAAGAAACGATTTCTTTGACGGCATCAGGTCCGCCACTTTAAGGAAAAAAATTCCTTAAAACAATGAACTCTGTTTCATTGCATTTCTGATCATTCAAAGAAAACATAATATTAAATTAAGTATATTATTTCCTTGATTTTAAAGAAATGTTTCCTAGGTTTGGATTTCAATCAAATTTCTTTGAATCAAGGAAACTTTTTCTCTCGGTGTGATTGATTTGATGTAATTGTTTTTTTTATTTGTATATGACTCACCTCCTCGCGAACCTCCTGCACGTGGACGTGGTAGCCGCGTATGACGCCGTTCTGCTCGTTCGCGCCCGGTGGCCTCCACTCCACGTGGATCGCCGTCGAGTTGATGGCGGTGGCGTTCACGTTTTGCGGATTTCCCGGCACTGCAACGCAAACTCCTGTTAACACGGGCACTCGCGGGGCCTCAATGACCGCACACACACTCACAGTCGTACCCACACCACCCACTCTCGTCCATTCATTCAAATAAAATGAATTAATTAAATTAAATTAAATTGATGAATAATAATAATATATTTGATCATGTCTGCTACTCAATGGACAAAAATCTGAAATAAAACAAAATAATCAGTAGAAGGGAAATGAAATGTTTTGGTACAGAAAATAAAGTGGCAAGTTTGAGGGAAAATTCTTGAAGAAAAAGAAAGAGAAAAGAAATGATAAGAAAAGAAAGAGTAAAAGTATAAAGACAAATAAAGTCACACACGCACGCAGACAGAAACGACGCTTGGACAATCACCGGGTACGTTATCCATACCCCTCAATATCCTTCTATTCCCCTTTCACTACATATATCCTCCATTTGAATACCAATAATTCATTAGTTGCATTGCTTTTTCTCTTTTTAAGGCTTCGTTAAGATGGATAAAATTTGTAACGCTATTTTTTTTTTAGTTTTGTGTTAATTTACGAAATTTACGAAAAGTTCAACGACTGGCACGATTATCTTCATCGACGGTAGTATTGGAAAGTCCATGATGATAAAGCGATGTAAGTCGGGCAATAATTCGTGATAAACTAAACGGCGACGTGATTTACAATCGGCAAAAGCTGCTGTGCTCGTAATAATATAGCAAGTGCGTGGATCGTTTTCACAGGTTTCATTGCGTAATATAATCGTATATATGTATATTTTGCATTCCGTGAGGATTACGTGCGTATCTGGATTTAATCAAAAACAATTGCGTTTCGTGATATATATATATCATCTTGGGAACGATCAGTACGTTTGGCGCTAGCCTACGGTTTGTTACGTGTGTGTGGTATATATAATATATATATAATATAGTACAGAGGCACGCGGTGCATGGACAGTCCAATATCCGACGGATGAGCAATAACGAAAACAAATAATAATAACCAGATAATTCAAACAGAACCGAAACAGGTGACAAACAAAAAAAGATCGAGAATAATCAGCACTGCCTACCTACGTTTCACGAGAGCAACAATTGTGAATAAACAGAGCTACTACGAGTGTTCTCTTAGCGTATCAATTACAAAAATAAAAAACATATACAAAAAATATATTGAGTATATATAAATGTATATATATCGAAAAAACGGTAGCAACGAAAAATGCTATATAGCTCGCTCACTCGGTCAAACTCATATGATATATATATATATAGTAATAATACGTAATACGACAATTTTTTTTTTAGTATTTCGACATTGTGAATAAAACGAAAAAGGTAAAATAGTGATGGAAACTGCTCTACTTTGTGTAAATACTTTGTACAGTGGGCGGGTAAACGTGTCGAACAGCGTAGAGTGTCTCGCTAGCTTATTTTTATTTTTTTTTTTTAATTTTTAAAAATCAAACGACAAAAGGTTCAAACCAGCAATAAAATACAACAAATCGAAGGCAATTAAAGAAACTTGACGCGTCTCGCCGTGACGATGTTGGCCAACTTTTTAACGCCCGGTCTGATCCAGCGCGGGGGTTGCGTCGATTATTGGTGAACCCCAAGAGAAATTCGAGAGCAATGTCACTGACGACGGTGAAAAAACGTAAATTGGGATTGTTATGGCAAAAGAAATTTTCGCTTCGGAGCTCGATCATCTCCGAGCCAGGATGGATACTCACTTTTTTCAGCTGCGCCCCGTAAAAGTCGCCAAAAAAGTGGGAAAAAAAGTTCTCGTAAAAATTCGTGTCATCTTCTCACGTACATTGAGTTAAAAATTACAAAGAGTGGACGTGTTCTTTTCTCGCTTTTATCGTGTCATTCTAAAATTTTTCTCTTTTTTCCGTTTATCTTTTTGGGTTTTCTTTTTTTAAACTCTCTCTCTCTCTCTCGATTGAAAAACAACGGCATCTTCCAAATGGGTTTGTAACATTCTACTCGTCGACGGGCATCGCAAAATGTTAACGTGGCTCTTTACACACGCA
This sequence comes from Itoplectis maculator, assembly GCA_964034905.1. Taxonomy (NCBI): domain Eukaryota; kingdom Metazoa; phylum Arthropoda; class Insecta; order Hymenoptera; family Ichneumonidae; genus Itoplectis; species Itoplectis maculator. The sequence continues at coordinate 1,180,177 of OZ035863.1, forward strand.
AAATGCAGACGCGCAGACATTCGCTCACCGGGATTTTTGACGGATTTTCCGATCTCATTCGCCCGTTTTCTCGCGGATCCTGTTGCCAGAATCTCACTCGATCAGTCGTTCCCATGCAAGTTTCCCATTCGCTCTCGTTCGTTTTTTTTTTTCTTTTTTTTTCGTCTCTCTTTGTTGTACACCGATTCTGTCATTCCTTCAATCAAACTGACATTCTTTTTGCCACGAATTCGACGATCGCCGACGGATAAATTTTCGTTTATTTCATTTTTATCGGTTATTCGCATTGTTCTCTCGGGTGCGGTTAATCGCAGAGAGGCGGGAGACGTGAGAATATCTTTTTTTTTTGGCATGCGCAATCACTACTCCAAATATGAAATAACTAAAGGCTCATGTCCAAGCGTCTCGAATCGTGGGTTGAAAAGTCTCTCGAAAAATGGAAAAAATTTGTTTCTGAGTCAATCATTGTCTACTTTTTTTTTGATAATTTTTTGTCAATTCTTAATTTATGCCCACGATGCGAGACGGCGAAAAAGGAAGACCTATGTAAAATGCTTACGAAATGGAGAACGAAAGAAGAACTAATGACGTAAACAGTATTCGGGGATAAAATAATTTGTGGGTCTCGGGGGTATCGGTGTGTGTTAAAGCTACGATCGTAGATCGGAACGTGCGAAAAAAAACTCAAAATTCGGGCGCTTCGTTAGCGTCGGAAAATGATCGACCACGAAGATCCAGGCCCGCAGAAAGAAAAAATTTGCGTGCGTAAACTGGGGGGGGTGGTGAGAAAACAGAAACATCGATGACAGCGCGTAGACAAGACACCGCGAGTGTCACGTTGTAGGCCCGTGAAATATTGGGCGCAGGCTCGCTTGAAAAATAAATTAAGAGAGACGGGCAAAACAATTGTCAGCGGCTCGAAAAAGACACTGCGAGAAATCACACGTTGGCCCGTCAAAATTGTGTAGGCTCGCTATTCGTGCTGTTAGCGTCGACGATTTACGTGTATTTTTTTTTTGCTTTTTATTTATCATTATCATGGTTTTCTTTATTTTTATTTTGGTTTCTTTTTAGTGAATAAAAAAATGGGAAACGAAGGATACAAAAAAAGAGCAAAAAACAGGACGACCCTCACTCGATCGCTCGATCGTCTCTCACACAGTCGCGCGTCTCTCATCCACTCACGGCGACAAAATTCACGGCGGGGCGTCGACCAAAATTGCATTATTCGCATTTATCCGAATAGTAAAACACGCGCGAGACGCCCGGCTAGCTCTTTTTCTACCGTAGTCCGACACTATTTTTTTTTGTGTGGCAAGTCAAATATGGTATCAACTGAAAAAATGGTGAAAAACGATGACCATGCCTGTACAGTTTTACTTGGGACAAATGACAATGAGGTTCGGTGATTGGATTTAATGATAATACGATATTTGTTAAAACCACAGTCGAAAGAAAAGCCGAAGACACACCGCATCCATGAAAAATACTTGTCTTCGCTAGGTAAAAACTGCCAATCCATATAAAAACTGTCACGATACCGGCGGTAACGTTGTGTTTGTAATATACGTGAAAAAAAAAGATATATATATATAGAACGAGAAATATCCAATAACTATGTCGCAACGACTGCGAAGAAAAAACGTGTGATAGGTGCAAATGTACACAGGCTCGATTAATACTTGATAATAATAACACGACGAGATTATTATGTACCAGAAATATATAAGTTGATGCGATCTTACGAAGATAAAGGCGTCATATTACCATAGCATTTGTAGGCACGTACTATATATGATACAATATGTATATATATGTATAGTATATGTTCGAGTCTGTCAAAAAACTATTACAATTGTAAATAACTTACGGACAGAAGTTGTTTAAAGAGGTCGAGTCGCATGCAAAGAGCGAACTGCAACGCACATAATATTAATAATGAGATTTGGTGTTGTTTCGGCAAGTAAAACAGAGTGTGTCTTGTACATTCCAATGAAAATTATTGCAACAAATTGTTCCAAGTCACAAAACAATCGCGGCACGCGCGCGCCGCGAACATCAGGCCCAACTTTCTGCAGTATACTCGAACAAATCTTCCAGTCTCTCTTTGCAACGCAAAAAACAGGACAAGGTTTTGGTGCGTGATTCGAGAATTTTTTTTTCTCTCGAATCGAGGTTTCTCTCCTGGATTTTTGACGACGACACGAGCCGGCGGCTCGTGCCGAGGCGCCAATGGTGCACACACACACTGGTCCACTGGAAATGAGAATAAAATAGGCTAAATTGGAAACGAATCTCACGGGAGCGATTTTTATTTGTTTTTCTTTTTTTTTTTCATTTCGAACCGGTTGTCATTTATTTTATTCGTCGATATTGCGATGTAAATCTTTTTTCCCCAATGGGTTACCCCAGAGGGTGAAAAAATGCGTTTGAATAATTATTAGTCTGTTTCGAACAATTGATAGATAAAAATATTTAATTTGTATAAATGAAAAAGGGAAATCGTTTCCGTGAGAATCGCTTCCACCTAAAACGCTATTTCCAGTGGACCGCACTGTCAAAAATCGGTGTCGGTGGTGACATTTTTTTCCTGGCGACACCTCCAAATTTTTCACAGTGCAATCAGCTATGTGTACAATAGACATCGACTTAACACGATATAATAGACTATCCGTCGATTCAAAGAAATCAAAGCGAAGTAATATAGATTGTATTGGTATTCAAATGTATGTAAACGAATCGTCACAACGATACGAATTATCCCTGGGCTCCGTGATAAAACGTGAGCTCACTATTTTTTTTCTCTTCTCCTATCGCATTGTCGAAGCGAAGCTGCAAGCCCCTTTTTGATGCTTCTCGACGATTACTCACGTTTTTTTTTTTTTTTTTTTTTTTTTTTTTTTTTTTTTTTTTTTTTTCGTCAACTCAACATCAATCCCAAAAAAACCGAATCCGTTTGTTTAAAAAATCCCTTTTCCTTCTTTTTTTATTTAATTCTTCTATCGCGATTTTTTTTTCCTTCGTATCTGACTCTCCCCTCCCGCATTATTTTTTTTTCTTCTCCTCGCTGTATCCGCAGTCACGCAATCACTCATTCAAACGTTTGCCGCATCACCTGACGCGTTCCTTTTTTTTCACAAGGTTTTTGCTTTTTTTTCAAAGAAATCATTTTTCTCTGTTTCTTTTTGTTTTCATTTATAATTAATTTGTCGACGCGTCAGACGGTGCGGCGATCGGTCGCGTTTACAAACGACAATTCGGGTGCTTTTAGGGTGCTTTAGGGTGCTTTAGGGTGCTTTCAGTGCTCGGTGCTTGGCACCTTGTTAAAAGTGTGCTTTAAGTACTCGGTGATATTTAGCACGCAACTCGCGTCAAGTACGAGCGCACGATCGTCGTTTTCGCTGCCTCCGCGTATATAAATTTAATTCGCAATCGTCAAGCCGATCGTCGAGGCAGCGTTCACTCAAGTCTCGTTCGCTCGTACACGCGAGCAAATGTGGTGCGATTACGGTGCCCATTGACAACGACGCCTGAAGGCACTGTGCACGTATATATGTATATTAATTATTTGCAATTGTTTATCGTACATATTCGGTGCTTCACAAAGTGCGAGCTTACACGACAGGGTGCTTTGAGCAGTGCTTTTTTTCTATCGTTTCGCCTCGCTCCGCCGAGTCTGCTGTGGGGAAATTTCTTAAGGGGGTCGACACGCGGTTCCGGGATAATTTGGCAATTAATCGTGGATTAAAAATTGCCTCGAGAAATTTTTCCAAAAAAAAAATTGCGCGATGACCGAGGTCAAAAATTCGCTGCATTCGGCGAGAAATCGATTACGTTTATATAAAGACACGCGGATTGGGCTACGACGGCGACGACGACGATGACGACCCGGGACGTTCCGGTCGGCACGTGAGACGATTTGGGACTAAGAGACGATGCTGGAAAACGTGCGGGCGGAGTAAATAAAAATCGTCGTAGCCCGGAGGGCGCTGCACGTCCAGGTACAGCCAGGGGGTTGGATGTCCTCGTGGCGAGGGGTTGGAGGGTGGTGAAGAAGAGAGAGAGAAAAAAAAAACGAGAAATAGGAAAAAACGGTCGAGTCCCATGCATCGGCATGCCATTCATCGGATCAGACGGGAGAAAAAAGAGGGAGAGACGGCGAAGATTCAGGGAGTGGCGAGTTGGTGATATCGCGATGTCGCGGTTCGAGGATATTTTTGCTCTGCAGACTCGGCCCCGGGTTCGACGGCAAAAATTGGCGGCGGCGGCGGTGGTGCGCGATTTTTGGCAAGCGGTGTCGCTTATCGGTGGATCGTTAGGGGTTGGAGGAAAAGAGGTGGGGGTGTCGTGGGGGGTGGGGGTGGTGCACAGGTGGCGCTTCTTCTGGAAGAAGCTCGCGATCGTCGCGCTGTGAAATATTGGATGGAATTTTTTCACTGGGTTTTTTTTTGGGTTTTTTTGCAGGGGTGGGGCGAGGGTGGAAAATTCGAGGAGAGAATGTTAAACAAACAGAGAGGCATGCTCTAACATGTGCAAACGATAGAACTAAATCTCAACTAAAGACAGTAGAGCCTTATATCAGAGATATAGAAATATATAGTATATATGTATAGTAATATAGTTCGAATAAAAAAGAGTGCGTTATCAATATTTGTAATTTTTTTTCTGTTGCTTTTTTTTTCGTTGTTTCTTTGGCGATCTGTATATATGGAGTGTTAGTGAGAGAGTTTTACACATTCGCGTGTGTGAGATGCTAAACATGGAATGATGAGTGTTTTCGTATGACAATTCACAAGTGGAGAGTTACTTGGAATCCGCGGTGTCTGTTCGCTCAACTCGCGCACTTAAATCGTTTTCTTTGTTTTGTTTTTCTTTTCGTTGATCGAGATAAAAAAATGATTCGCGAAGGAAACTAAAGAACGTGTGTCATGCATCGTGCTCGCCCGCGAGTTTGATGGGAAAATTGTTGTTTGTTGCGAATAAAAAGTTGAGTTACGTATTTTTCGATTCAAGTGTCAGGAGTTATTGAACGAACTAGCGAGATCAAATGTAAATGACGTTCACGGTAAACCAGCACGTTAACCACCAGAAAGAACATTGAGTATTACGGGTGATACATATTAATCAGGTTTTGGTTAATTATTATAGTTAACGTAGGTGTAAAATGGTAAATCTTAAGTACTAGCTGTATATTGAAAACCTGGACACATCCTCCTGCAAATGCTTCAAAGGGAAAGATAAAAAGACACGTGAGTGAGTAATCAGGTAATTTCGATTAGCGTGTATCGACAAATTCGGTTCCGAGCTATATGGAGACTTAGAAAAAAAAAAGGAAATTAAAAATCAATCTGAGGACTGCTGGGCCTACGACTCAGGTTGGAGGGGCAACGACAACGAAAACAACGCAGGGAGAGAGAACTCGCTACTCGAGTGTCGGCACCCTGCAATGTAAAATGTGGGTTTTTTGTTGCTGTTGTTGTAGTTTTTTTTTTTTTCGTTTTGGTTTTCTCTCTCCCTCGAGTGCGAAAAATGATTTTTTCAACGGGCGGGGGTTTCGGGAATTATTACAAAAAACAGCTGAGAAAATTCGCATCAGCGTCCGAAAAATCCGTGGCTGCGTTTGCACCTGAAAAAAAAGTGTCTGAGGCACACACGACAGGACGTAGTAATCGATACCGAATGAGAAGTGCGTCGCGTATCGTTTTCCTTCCTTAACGGTGGGGTAAGGGGGCGTTTTTTTTTAACGACGCAAAAATTCCAAAAATATAAAATCTCGCCAGCCAAAAAGATTGTCGACGACTGTGAACTCGAGATGGGCGTTAAACATGCGGCCCTTTTTTCTGTTTTGTTTTTTTTTTCAATCTCTCTCTCGTTGTCATTCCGTGTACTATTTTTATAATGTATTTTGGATATCTCGACGGTCGAGGAACGTTCGCGCGGTCGCTAGTGTGGATATAGTGATGTAGTAGCCGGGAGGCGAGCGTCGTAAGTGAAATAAAAAAAAAATAAAAAAACGAAAAAATCCGTATGTACAGAGGGTGAACGAGTGTTGTGAAAGTCTGAAAGCGTTCGGTATGGGATTTTTCACGTGGGACGGTTGCGAGATTTTGCGTCTCGTGTCGAATGTTCATGTTCTGGTCTGTGCTGTCACTCAGACGTATATGATAAATATTGTAATATATATATATGATCGATTTCTGGTGAAATTATTGTCGACAGAAATAAAATTCGCGAACCCCGTTTGCGAGGGGCTGAATCGCGATTCCCGGGAGAGGACAGACGGACAGATATATATGTATGGAGGCAAAATGAGTCGCGACTGATCAAGATTGACGAGATAATGAATAATTGGACTGGGATTAATATGTCTGCGGATCGAAGGGGACGTAATACGAGGGAAGAGATAGAGAAGGGGGTGGTTCGAGGGGGGCTCGAAGAGACACTGGAGAGGGGAACGGGGGCGTTATATAGCGAAATCTGAAATGGAAAGTGGTACATAATTAATTGCGTCTGATTCTCGTCGTTCGGGTTGCGTTGTTGGTCGTAGGTCGGCAACAAGAGGGGGTTGGGGGGGGGGGGGGGGAGGCGGATCACGCGAAAAGTTTCTGTGCGCAAGTTTTTCGAGATGTCTTTTGGCGGGCTTTTATATTTTTGGGCAATTTGATTGGGTAGCAGACGACTACTCGCCGTCTGTTTTTCCTTTTTTTTTTGTTGTCGTCGCCTGTTACACGGAAAATTTCGCATTGTCGATTCGGGTTGAGTCGTACGCGCGCGATCTGCGATCCGGGAAACGAAAGTGCCTCATTTTTTTGTCACGCTTGCCCAATGGGGACAGTCATCAGCCGGAAAATTCACTTCGTTGCGGAGTGAAATGGCATTCGAGGGAATTAGTTAGACGTTTTTTTTTTCCTGGCTCTCTTTTGTTTTTTTACAGCACTTTCGGATCTCGCTGAATCGGCCGACGCGATCGTAGTCGTCGAGCACACAGAGTATTTCGTTGGTGGTCAGGTGATACATACCGTCCTCGTAGGTTCTGACAGTGATAGGATAACTCGGAGGCCCGTCACCTACGCTGGTCCCGGCCTCGACCCAAATCCGATAAGCCGTCCACTTTTTCAGCTCGTCCAACACGAATCTCGTGCCGTTGTGGATTGTGACGACCCTCGCCTCGGAGTCGGAGCGTCCGCTCTCGACGACCCGGAGCTTGTAGTAAATGATCCTGCCATTGGAGCTTTCCATTGGTGGAGGCGCCCAAGTCACCTCAATCGAGGTGGGACTGACGGCTCGGGCGGATACGTTTCGAGGCGGAGCCCCGGGTACTGTATAACACTCAATTATTGAGGGGGAAAACGAAAGAAAACAACGTTGGAACGTGGGATCGGGGGGGACCAGGGGGACACGGGGAGGTGGGGCTGTAGTTTTTCCCAATTGCAGCCAATGACGGTCCGACTATTTTCAGGACGCCTAGGGTGGATCTCTCCCCGTTGAGCTTTTTTTTCCCCCCGCTCGTCACACTCTACGTTCACGACCGACGTCAATGACCAAAGTGAAATAAAAGAAAATAGAAAAAAAAAAAAAAAAAAACAAAAATAATAGAGTGGCAACGGAGGAGGACCGTCAGTGGCTGCCAGTGGTCGAGGAAACAAAACGAAAAAAAACACACACAAATATTGTCATATATGCTCCTCTCTCTCTCTCACGTCGAAACGGCCTCGACGTGTGCTCGTGGGACAGACGAGATATTCCATTAGAATAATGTATCAACGACAAACGCCGACGCAGAGCTCTCGAGACTCTTGAGCTCGAGTCAACGAGACCGGTGTGATGTACAAAAGAGATATATAACACCGGCTCGAAAGGTATTACTGAATAAATGATATAAGATTATCGAGAATTAAAAGAGAGGTGCTCAAAATGCACACATATATCGATGCAGTGCTTAGTGCAATTTATATGTATGATATGTACGTATATATATATTGATAAATATATATTTAATATATATATATTGGCATCCAAAAACGGTTGTTTTTCTCAACGCATGCAGTCATTCTCACTCTCCCACACTTGATTTTACCGTCGTACACGTTTTTTTTCTGTCTTGGTTCTCAAATGTTAATTCGCGACGTGTCACGACGGTTTCCCTTTTTCGTCTATTTTTCTCCGTTACTTTTGCTTTTTTCTCTTTCTTTTTTTTTGGCTTTTTTTTTTTGAGAGCTATCGGGTTCAGTGAATTCCGGTTGATAGATACTGATACAACACGGCAACGGAGGGTGCAAAGGGCACTTTGGTTTAGCTTAAGCTACATTGCGGGAGTGTTCTAGCGGCTACGGCATTCCCGCCTTCATTCCTTACCTGCTGTGCCATTTATTGTCTCTTTTGCATTTTGTGTATCTGTTTCTCGGTCTTTCAACGATCCACCATTTTGGTGAACGGCGAAGTGTCGCCGTTCATCAGAATGGCGCATCGACCTAGGATCTTTGTGTCTTTGTGAGTGTAATTTTCGTTTGTTCGGATTTGTACTGTGAATTTTTTTTGGCACTCCTCGCTGCGTTTGAAACATGTGTCTTGTGTGTCGCGCACGCGCGCAGTCGTCGAATCTCTTTGCTTACCGTACTGCTTCGTACGAACTGGATACGGAATCGTGGTGGCGCCCTCGCCGCGCTGACTTCTCGCCGCCAGCCACACGTAGTACAGGGTATTCGGGTAGAGTCCGGTAAGGGTGTAATTCTCCGTGACGGGAATTTTCCGATGATGCTTCTCCTGGATGGATTAATTTGTGTTCGTTTGCATATCGATCCCGTGAGAATGAGGAATGTGAGAAGGAGAAAAATTAGCGGATGTCCGAAGTCTCAACGTTTGATTGATCGAGTGCGGCTCGCCCTGATAACACCGAAGGCTCAGTTTTTTTAGCCATTTTTTTACTGCACTAAAGTCCAATGCGAAGGGAGATTCTTCATTGAATGATAAATTAATAATCGTAGCATTGTGTCTATAAAAGTTGGACTGGTCATTCGAAAGTTTTTTATAATCCTACATAAGACTTACACTGTTAAAAATCCGGTGTTAAAAATTGACCCTTCGCAGTCAACAAATTGATGTCAATTTTCATCACAACCTCAACACTTCAAACGTTAGCATTTTATGGATTTTCACCATCTTGTTCCAAACATGAATATGTCGAAAGTTTCATGAATGAAGACAAACGAATTTTGACACATTTGATTATGCGAATTTGATACTCTGGAAAGTGCTACTATTAACGCGAAGTGGGTCAACACTGATCAAAAGTCCACGCCAATTAGGTGTATCATAATATATGCGGTGTTATCAGGGTGGTATCGTCGCCGCGTATTCTCGAAACGTTTTATATCTCGTTACGTACCTTCGCGTAGGTGTCGTTCCAGTAGAGCTCGTAGCTGAGAATATTTTCAGCGCTATGAGCCGGTTTGCTCCATTGGAGCGTCACTTGGGTCTCCCCGATATCCACGGCCGCGAGATTCTCCGGCTGGCTCTGGGACGCCCTGCTGCGTCTTCACCTGTATCGGCGGACTCAGGGGTCCCGGGCCGACCGCTCGTTAGCGCCTGCACGCGAATCGTATATATCGTGTGCGGCGTCAGGTCCATGATAGTCGTTAGCTTATTATTGTCGACCGTCTGCGAGTGCCACGACGCCATCTGTTGATTCGGGTCCGTCGTATAGTAGACCTTGTAACCCTGAAGAGAGACAAACGGATGTAAAATTAATTTTCGCATTTTTCTCCTTGAATTTTTTATTTTTCTGGCCAACAACGGTGCTTTTCGGAACCAGTTCTGACGAAAATAAAAAAATTAAAATAAAAACTTACCGTCACTTGGCCGTTTGGCGTTTCCGGCTCGTCCCACTGTATG